>JAHHFK020003588.1:0-75367 GCA_024533555.2 Aedes koreicus | reverse complement strand
CCGGTGAAAAACTCCAACTCCGGAATTTGCTTAAAATCGGCTTTTATATACGCGTTTCGTCGTCCATCACACAGCAGCCATATTTTGTCAGCATCTTCTCGTAGAGCTTCCGTGCCCGAGTTTTAGCCGTCGATTGTTGCCGCTCATCGCGGTTTGGGAAATTCTGTACCTTGTATGTATGTAGTCCAGCTCTCTTCTTTGCATTCTGGACGTAGCTCTGCGACATGCCGATCTTTTTTAGGCAAATCACGGCTTGAAACGTTGGGATTTGCTTTAATCATCCGCTTCACCTTTCCCTCCGTCTTTTTGTTCTCCGGTCCGGGTTTTCTTCCAGCTCCTTTGCCGTGGTCCAACGTCAGCCGCTCCTGGAACCGCTTCGACACTCTGGAGACGGTTGAATGGTGAATGTTCAACATTTTTCCCAACTGCCGGTGCGACAGGTCAGGAAATTCCAGGTGTTTGGAAAGAATTTGTTCTCTCGACTCGCGTTGGTTCACCTCCAATTTCGTTCAATCGGAAAACACGACTTCGAGGTTTGACAGCATGTAAACAATGCACAGCAATGAGGGCTGCAAAATGGTGAGTAGACAACTGGGATGGAGCATGCGTGCGTCCCCGCAACATAGCTATGGTCCTCACAAGTTCCTACCTCATGCTTCCACGGGTCAGGAGATGACAAAGACCGCCAGCTAAGGGTTGCGTACTTAGCTGGTAGTGCAGCCTGGGCACTGTTGTCCTTCTGACTTCAGCTAGATTGAGGAGGTGCGTGCTGAGCGTCTGTCCACCAAGGAGGTGCGGCTCAAACAGCGTCTGTCCTGCATCCAGCGGTTGAGTAAGAAACGCTGTATGGCGTCAACCTTCACAATATTTTTTTATGCTATTTTCAGCTTCGCATTTGCATCGTTGTAAGTTTTGGCCCATCTAACTCACGTTATGTATTTGAAAAGATGGGATGGTTTTTATATTTTTTAGAGAGAGGATTATGTACGACAAATTCTACAAAAAAAAATTCTTCGTCCAAAATAATTAATTCAAAAACTAACATTGTTTATGATCCTACATTTTCTATTTTACAGACAAAAGGAATCATTTATGGTCCCAGTAGGAAAAAAGAGTTATCGAAGAATTTCCTGTCGTTTAGTTAAAAAAAAAATTCTCGTTTTAGATTTATTGAGTTTCCGTTTTTGGGCAGTAATGATACTCATATGAAATTTATCTCGTATTATTGTTTGCTTAAATTTTCTTTGCTATTTTGCTAAGCTGCCAGGTGATCAACTTTATTTCATTTTATCGCGTTGGAATTTTCGCTATTTTAGAGTTTCAATCATCTAAGATCGCAGCGGAAGAGGCAAATAGCGGCATTTAATTGTTATATGTACATTATGTAGTATTTCTTTACAACATCGTATTATTTCCATCTAACAATAAATTGAATTAATAAATGTTAGTCTTGTAAAATTTCAATAGATTTAAAAAACTTTTTTCATGATACCTCAAATCAAGATTTTGGTGAATTGCTGCTATCGCTGAAAACGAACGAAAACGTGCTTAAGCGCAGAACCACAGAACTCTACACTTTAACATTTTACAACATTTCTTGCATTTCAGGATCAACCGAATGAAGATCATATATTATAGATACGAATGCTTGTAGTATTTTTCATTTACATAAATATATACACCATTATATAAATATTTCATGGGAATGGGAGGGACCATCAGGGCACCCGATTGAAGCACTCTGGATGGGGAGAGTGGGAATGCCAACTCTTCATTGCTAACAGTTTGTGAATAGAGGGCGGGCTCTTCTCCCCGCCCATTGGGGCATCCTCTTGTTAGATAGCTCGCACTTTTGACCAATTGTTCAATCTTGTTGTTGGAAGGAGATTCTTTATATCCCTGTGGATACGTATAAGTGATGTTGCCTATCGATCCACCCAACTCCTTTTTGGCCCTTCATACAATGGCATGATTAGGATAATCAGTGGTTATTAAAGCTTGATCAAGTCTAGCAGAGGGGAGAGCCCATTGCTGTCGGACTTAGTTTCCGTGCTACAATGGGTGGTAGTACATATCATACATCATACAACAATACACATCAATGAGAAAGTGTGCAAAATTTGGTAGATTTTTATCCAATGGTAAAAAAGTTATGCCCTGTTGAATGTGTCGCAATAATTTCGTGTTCGCTCCTTTACTCCCCTAATCAATCCACTGCGCTCGTTTCGAAGAGGAAGAGTTCATCTATCCGATAGAATTGGAGGCTTACATGAGTAGCTTTTGTGCCACGAGAAATTTACGGAAGAAGCCATTGTTAACGTTTGTCAGTTAGGCCCTGATGAAAAAAGTTTTGTCGAATTGTTTTCTTTGACTTAATGGGCCTAAAATAGTACACTGAAAGTAGAATTGGATCCTAAAATGTACTCTTTTTTTAAATTTGAATTTTTTGAGTGGACAAGCCAAAAATCCTTAAAATCTTGGTTTATCTAAAAAATCTGTAATCTTTACATACATATATACGAATAAAAAAAAATCTGCGTCAATCTAGACAAATCTGTGCGTGTGGCAACCCTGCCTGGAAGCTGTACCGAGAGTGGCTAAAGAAACCAAGGTGCGTCGTGATGGATGAAGGGATATCCGGACACAATGCAATTGCCGGGGCAGGTCCCTGACCAGATAAGGAAGAAAAAAGGTGGAAAAATGTGTCAAAAGCTTACCATAGTTTTGTAGTTTATACCCTGAAAGTTCGAAGAAAGTTCAACTAAAAATGAATTTTTGGTGACCATTTTTGTGTGTCGATTTTTTTTGGTACAGTCTTTACTCGTATTTTGAACAATTTGTGAAACGTTCATCATAAAAATTTACAAAATCTTCTGTGCGTTTAAAGGAATTTTTCTAACTGCAGGTAAATAAAAATGGAGTGAAGTTGAGTGAAGCGAGAGTGAGAAAGATAATAAGGCCCTCCCTTATTTTGACCATCGTTTCTCGTTTAAGCTATTATCCATTCAGTTGTCAAAATGAAAATCAACGCATCCGAACTTTGCTCGCGCAAAAAGCAAGCGATTTGGTAAAATCGCTGGAAGGGGCCAAATTAACTATGACAAACATTGTTAAATAATTTGCGGGACGTCTGGCCACTGCTAGGAAGCTAGGATCAGAAGGAAAGCGAATAATGGACGCCGTAGCGGCAGGAAAAAGAGTGGCCAGCGTTTTCAAACATAACCCAACAAACATCGGTGTTGAATTAGAGCTTGTTCAAACAAATTTGGAGAAGCTATTCAGCTATTCTAGAAGAAACAGCTGAATAGCTTCAAAATATTCTGAGACGGTTTTTGATTCAAACTAATCAATCAAGCAATGTGTTTAGATTATGAGCATTGTTAAATCCAAAAAGCCCAAATTGAGCTGAAATTCAAATGTTTAAAACTGCTTTTATTTTGAACAATTTTAACAAGTTTCTAAATTTCAAGCAGGTGCTTGAAAAAACAATTTGCTTTCGAAAAATTAGATATATTGTAGTTCTATGGCGTAGGTTTCCCCTGAACTTCAAATAAGAGAACATATGTCCAAATAAGACAATAACAGCATGTCTAAACTGAGCATGAATCTTTGAAATTTTTTAAAACTTACTCGACCTCTTAAAAGTTTAAAGTTTATTCATAATCAGAAATTTGTATAGCATCTTATATCAATAGCCCCTCAATCACAAATTTTTTAGCAATGCAGTGATTTTTAAAGGTTATTGATAATGTCCTGAGATTTCTTTAATTTTCTAAGATCATCAGGCACCTCAAAGAAGTTTAGAGTGTTTCTGATGTATTCCGCTAAATTTTAAGAAACGTTGGGAACTTTTTAGTTTACTGCCCATGGAATGCACCTGCTATGGACAGTTTTACTTCAGCTCAGAAACGCACAGACAACTCCATTGCTACGTTACTTCCCAAGTAACAATTTTAGTTTTATTCCAGCCGTATAGCACTCCTCCTGACTTTGTTGATAAAACTACATCCATACGGTTTGGTCTAACAACACCTCCTCTATGCTTCTTTAAAGCCGAATTTTGTACAAAGTGGCCCACTCTATAGACGGTTGTGAAAATAAGTAAATACCTTTATGAACCTTTATAAGACCATAAAGATTGTGAAAATGTTTTAGTGAAAGATGTTATGATCACTTGAGAACCTTTATAAAACCTATAGGCTGCCACCAAAACCAGCATACGGCAAAATGGCCACAGCTATCAAACTTCACCGTGATATCGTGGTTGGTTTTTGTTGTTCTGCTTTGTTCGATTCTCTGCTCTTTTGATTCATTTAGCAGTAAATAATATCTAAGAAAAAGTTCTAGTATTGGGGAAAATTTTGTTTTAAATCAAAATATCCAAAACAAATTGCGTTTTTTACAGCGTAAAATGCTCTAAGTAATATGCGCATTTAATTCTATGGTGAATATTGGCAGGGTAAGATCTGAAAATTAATGCGCATCGGAAATTATGCGAGTTTACAACAACAAAAACAAAATGAAAACAAATATATTCGATAAATTCATCATGAATTTCCTGAAAATTGATGCAATTCAATAAGGTTATCTTAAAGAATGCCGAAATTGATCTCCGATCTACAGTTCATTTGCATTACATTGAAATTTTGGGGCATTTATTTTTCCACATTTCAATTATTTCTTATATTTCAATATGGCGAATGGAAAAAAACACATTTTTGTCAAAAAGTCAATTTATCTTTGCTATGACTACTATAAAACCAATTTGCCGTTTAATGCATTTACTGGAGGCAAAATGGTTTTAAAATGCTTTTTCAACTGACCATAATAGGATAATATGAATGAGTCCTAAACGGCATTTCAAAGCAGCATTTTACGCGTTCATAAAGTCGAAATAAAACCATCGATAGGAGTAAAAGGAATTTTAGAAAACAAGGTTTTAAGGTGGCTGTGAACAAGCTGTGTAGGTTTTCATAAACCTGACTAAAATATGAAACCTATTGGCACCTCTTGGTCCCATAATAAAACCTAATTGATTTCTAGTGGCGTGCATAAAACTTTAATAAAACTTAATAAAGCTGGATGGTCACTTGGGAGGTCCGATCGGGGTTGATTACCAGATCTGTTCTATGGTTACTTATACCCCAGTCGGCACCACGGGGATATAGGAATGAGAGTTATTGGACAAGAAGCTAGGGATCACAGAAGGATCTAATTTGCACCTGCAGGTACGTGAAGTACCAATGGTACCCAATGTCCAGTCGTTTACCAACTCCTTAAAAATTAATAAGCCAATATGTATTTAGTGCGATTATGATTGAGGTGAATTGCATCTATAATTTTTAGTTAGTACCTTCGATTTGGCACATTGCAGTCCTGGGAGAACAGAGAAAAGCCTGCAATTTCCTTTCCAGGGGAAATTTCTTGGACCAATGGTTTCATTCATTTATTCATTTATTCATTCTTCTTCATTTATTTATTCATTTATTACATTCTTCATTTGCGTCTAACTTTTTTCATCAGCAGGTTTTTGCAACATGATGTATGAAGAATTTGCAGGTCGCAGTTTCAGCAACAACTTCTGTGGTCAACTTAGATCTGGTACTTATTTATTTATTTATTTATTCAAAATTCTCGCTAACAGACTTTTAAAGTCGCAATGGTGGTATCATAAATTTAAAAATATAAACTTAAAAACACAGACATCTGACAGACTGAACGGATCTCTTCATCGCAAACTTCGCAAATTGAAACGTAGAAACCTGCGATGAACGGCTTCGACTCTTTCGGCGCACCACACCAGGGAGCAGGCCAGAGTTCCCGAATGGGGTGAAGATAGTCGGGTTCGCAGACGACATCGCCCTGGAGATATGAGGAGAATCCACCGAAGAGGTAGAGCTAACGGCCTCTCACTCCATTGGCATTGTGGAGAGATGGATGAGTTCCAGGAAGCTGGAGCTAGCCCACCATAAGACTGAGGTCACGGTTGTCAACAACCGAAAATCGGAGCAAAATGCGACGATCAGTGCAGGTAACTGCACAATAGAATCGAAGAGGTCTTTGAGGTATCTTGGGGTCATGATCGACGATAAGCTGTCCTTTATCAGCCACGTCGATTACGCCTGCAAGAAAGCCTCTATGGCTATATCGGCATTATCCCGCATGATGTCGAATAGCTCGGCGGTGCAAGGGAGTAAGCGTAAACTCCTGGCCAGTGTCGCCCTGTCCATAATTAGGTACGGCGGGCCGGCATGGATCACCGCCTTGAGTACTGAGAGCTACTTGAGTAAGCTAGAGAGTACGCACAGGCTTATGTGCCTAATGGCTGATCCACAATTGATACGTTGCGGATGCGTTTGCGTAGATTTGACAGTTTTCCCATAGGTTTTCTGTCAAATTTACATCAACGCATCCGCAACGTATCAATTGTGGGCCAGCCATAAGAGAGGTTAGTGCATACCGAACGGTATCACGCGACGCGGTCTGCGTCCTAGCGGGGATGATGCCAATAGGCATTGTCATAAAAGAGGATGTAGAGTGCTTCGAACAACGTGGAACAAGAGGTATACGAAAGACCACTAGAGCCGCATCTATGATTAAGTGGCAAAGGGAATGGAATAACTCAACCAAAGGTTGGTGGACCCACCGACTAATCCCGGAACTCTCCGGGTGGGTTGGTAGGCGACACGGTGAAGTGAACTTCCACTTAACGCAGATTTTGTCAGGCCACGGCTGTTTCAGACAATATCTGCACAAATATGGGCATGCACAGTCCTCCGCATGCACCGAGTGCGCGGGAGTAGAGGAAACTGCGGAACATGTGTTATTCACATGTCCTAGATTCGACGGCACGAGAACCGGCGTGATAGCCGTAAGCGGTCACAACACGATTCCGAATAATCTGGTCCAGAGGATGTGCCAAGATCGGGACATTTGGGGTATGCATAACAGCCTCCCAGATTGTCCTTGATCTCCAACAAAAATGGCGAAACGACCAACTGCAGGTCGCAGGGACCACCCAACTACTAAAGTCTTAAGTAGTTAGACATAGTGGGTGCTTAACAAGCACAATAGCCCCCTCCCCGAAATAATACCGAAAGGTGGTCCCGGGGAGGGCCCAGGGCTTAAGGGACGCGTGGGTTTTTAGTGGGTCGAGGAGTTGGCACCCTCAGCCCCACACCCTGAGTTCTTCAGGTGTCTGGTTCCAGATTTTTCATCCAGTCTAAAAAAAAACACCAGGGAGCAATACAAACAATTCAGGCAGTAATTACAGTATTTAAAGCTTCACTCAATGTTGTTAGTTTTGGCCTCCGTTTAAATGAAATTATACTGCGTGCCTCTAGGAGAAAACTCATAAATTTGCGTACAAACAGTTGTTGTTCAAAACGCGCTGGAACATGTTTTCTTTAATTCGAATTATCTCTACAAGTTTCGCTATTGGATGCATTTCAACTGCCCATTATATTGTTTCCTGGAATACACTTACTCTCGGGAATTGTTAATAGCAATACAATAATTCTCAGAATAGGAACGGCAGCTTAGTTTGAAAACATTTCAGTAGAAAAAATGATGCTCCTTCCATCGTCAGTTTCTTCATTATTTTACCGTTTTCAACATCCAGGATACAACGGGCAACCGTTCCACTATTAAACAATGAAATCTAGGGGTTTTTTTTTCATTAAGGCGAATCTACAATTGAGAGATTCTTTCCGGGCTCGCTCTCTTTCATTCATTACAGCGCCATTATAAAACTTTCGAGGGATTCTTTAGTACAGATCGAAACACAACAGTGCTGGCTAGCATACTCTACAAATAGTAGAATGAAAAACATAAAGGTTATTGGTTTGGTGTAAAGCAATTAGAGTTGATAACTTAAGGACCGTATCGTTTATTATGTGAATCATAGAACAAACTGATTTATTCGTTTTTGTTTTTTGTTTTGTTTTCGGAGTTTAAATAAAATAATGTTCTTTTGTTATTCAATCATTCAACAAGTAACATGACTTCGTCACGTCACGCACTTTTTCCTTAATGTTCCTCATCAGTTTTTGGAAAACTGTTCCATCGATGCTTTCGCTCACATTCACCCAGACCTTTTTGAATTTTCGACGTCAGCGGATTGTGTACCATTTTCCAGAAGTTTTGCTTGCATTAAAACCTATAACTACTCAATTTGCGGCAATTTTTAGGATTAATCGAGTGGGCTTTTATGGACATTATGGAACGCGCATAATGGAATGACGCCAAATCAGGCCAAACCAGTGTATAAACTTTGTGTTCTCGAATGAGTGGCAACACACTTTTTTGAAGACATTCCTTCCGGTGCATTTCGACACTCATGGTCGCAAGAGTGAAAAAAAAAAGTAATGATTTCATACAGCATTGGCAAACTACCTGCCAAACCAGTAGTTTCCATATTATAAACAAAAAAAAAAAAAAAAAAAATACTCTTCTTAGTTTGGCACACGTCCGTATCGTATCGCATTTTGTAGTCCAGATTAACATACGTTTCAACATCCATAATAATGCACTTTTCCTTTATGTTCTAAATCTCATCGCACAACTCACGAACTCTGGTTTTCAAGGATTTTGCTTGTAATTTGCTACGTTTGGCATATTCTTGCTGGTTTTTAGACAACTACGTGCCTTAGCGCCAGTTCGTTTGATGTTCCACATTCTTTTGCACAATCTCTAACCGACAACTCTTTTTTTCGATTCAAACTGCCCACAAGTCTTTTTGTCCAAATCTGGATTAGATGAACCTGGTTTTCGTCCACGGTCGGGTAGATCCTGCGTAGAATTATGTGTCTCGAATCGTTTAAGCGTATTCTGAACCGCATAAACGCCTATTCCATCTTGCTCCGCCAATTTTCTAACCGATAAAGTTTTAAGATTTACTTCTGACAACCCTTCATTGTTGCATTTGAGTGAAACATTGTAATTTGAGCTTCGAAATTCACTTGTTTACTTTGCCGAGCACATGCGTAAAATGAACCACTGTCAAATTAACTCATAGTATTTTTCGCAAAGCAGCTTGAAGGTGTACCTATCTATAAAAATAGGTACGATCCTTATTAATAGGTTTTACGGCCTTTTAACGTAGGACTACGTTTCTTTTTTCTAACGGGTGTTCAATAAAAAATGAGAATGATTTCAATACCTTTCTGTAATTAAAGTAAAGAGCGTAAATTTTTTTCTCTCCAAGAGAATCGCTCTCTGGACTCCCTAGAAATGGGTGGCATGTTTATTTTCGCTCGGGTGCTGTCAGTTCAATCGAAGATGGCGTCGGAACAGCATGCACTCCGCGAGCGTGTTGTACGGTTTTACGAAACGCATGGTCATCGTGGAAAAAAGTTTACGGTAGACCACTTTCGAGACGAAAACGTGCCCGCGGGTATAGTTTACCGAATCCTGGCATCCCTGAGCGTGGAGCGGAAGGTCGGTAGCGGCCGTCCGGCTAAGATAATGACGAAGAAGAAGAAGGAAGCGTTGAAAAAGCTGTTGATTCTCCGAACCCTCAATATGGAGGACATCATCTGTCGGAAGAAGACTCGGTCCCCTGAGTACACGGACGAGCAGATAGCGACCGTGAAATCGCAGTGCCGGTGGATGACGAAGAACTACCGCGGGAAGTCGTTCGTGCTGGACGACAAAAGTTACTTTCCGCTCTCGAAGACCCACATTCCAGGAAATGACAGCTACTATTCCAGCGACAAGTCGGCCACACCCCCCGAAGTTAAATATAAGTTTCAGCATAAATTTGAAAAAAAAAAAATGATGCTGTGCATCGCCATATCGGACAGAGGGATTTCAAAGCCGTGGTTCAAGCCGAGCCAAGGCCATCAATCAACAAGTGTACCAGGAGGAGAATCATGAGAAAAAATTTCTGCCGTTCTTAAAAGAGCATCATGCGGATGGGAAGTACGTCTTCTGGCCGGACAAGACGTCTTCCCATTACGCCAAGAAGACACTGGAGTTTCCTGAGCAGAAAAAGATACCGTACGTGCCGAAAGAAAGGAACCCGACCAACTTACCCCAGTGCCGTCCCATTGAGGATTTTTTCGGCTCTCTCAGTGCCCAAGTGTACAAAAATAATTGGCGGGCTAAGGATATGAAGCAGTTGGTCACGAAGATCCGGAATTGTATCCGGAAGATGGACGTCAGTGCCGTCCAGCGCTCTTGTGAGAGCATCGGAACTAAGTTGCGTCGTACGGCTGACCAGGGCCCCTTCTCCAATATTCATTGACATTTTTTGAAGAATAAACATAATGTTTTGTATAAAAAATACTGAATTCGTTGAAAAAAAAAAATTAAATTCAATTGAGCGGCACGTACGGTTGTGTATTCGCTCTCTTGTTACGGAGATTTTTTCCCGGTTTTTTTTTATCTCATCCGTTCTCTTGCGATTGCGCATCTGGCTCGCAAATTATCGCCTTCCTTATCTACAAACCAGAAGGAAGCGCGGCTACGTTTTTCAAGTATCCCCGCTCGACCTATGGCAATGGGTCGTAAAAATCGATAAGCCATGCGGGCGGCATCGGCTTCCGAAGCCTTACCGGAGCCGGGCACCTCCCAGCGCAAAACGATGGTTATGACAACTAGATTAATAGAATCATCCCAACAATCTTGCCGTCGGCTATTCACAGAGACGAGGAGTTTAATAAACTACTATCCTGATTGAATACAGCACATTATGGTGTCCTGCTGGCCAAATAAACCGAAAATATAAATTAATTTCTTGGGCGTGTCATAACCATCGTCCTTTTCAGGACGACCAGTTGAATTTAGCAATAAAAGAGTTTGTGTTTAAGTGAAATGTTCGTGATTTATCCTGAACAATCTTTGCATATAATCAAAAATAGTACATTTTGGATTGTTTGAGGCATTCAGTCGAGAGTGGTAAATTCGCCAGAGATCTTTCATTAAACCCGAACTGATTTTTTTTCATTAAACTGAACCGAAAGAGCAATGGCTCGGTTTGTAGAAAATTTCATAAGAAATATCATAATGAAATATCCTCAACCCGTACAATGTTGACATTTTACCTTGATGATTATATTGCCACTCAATTTAGCTGATTGGATTATGCATTCCATGAATCTACTTGATTGTGTATATCATGTTAAAGTTCAATATCCTTACGGAAGCATCGAGTTCATTGCTTTGTTATTGTAAAGTTGACTTTTCCATTTGCTCATTCTATGTTTACGTCTTGAATCTTTGCAGTTTGCATCAATTGATTGATTCTGAAAGCCAACACAAAGGCTGGCTGTTTACTTTTTCTATTAAATCTCAGCATTACGGTACCATCGTATCACCCTCCGCTCGGATATGTGATCTGGTTGCGATGGGTGGGCCTACGCCATTAGCACTGAGATGGCAACCAAAGACATATTCTGACGTGGTGGTATCACATCTTGAATATTTTGATTTAATGAATTATAATGTTTTCTTTATCGAACGGCCGATAAATCATATGTGAAAATCACCTAAGTGTTTCAAAGCAGTTTGTTTTGGTTTGTCTTGTGAAATTTTGTGTTGAGTACAGCGAATTCAGCTGGCAATACGTAAAATCAAAGAATTTGACAAGAACAACCTCACTTAGACTGCATTTAATAATACATCTATAGAATGGGATAAAGTTGCATCCATGAATAGATCTAATTTGGTGGTTATAGACCGACATTACATCCACATCACTCGAATGTTTCTGACATTATAAAGTGAGTTTTGGAACCTTTCTTGAAACATACTATTAAACTCATCTAAGCAAGTGCATAACTAGTTGAATATCGCATACAGCTTAAATACTTTATGAGTTACAATAAAAAAATGTAGTATAGCGCTGTATATTAGGCTGAGTTAAGGGCCACATACCCTACTAATGTTTTATTCAACCGAGATTATCCGGAACGTTTTGTAGACCCTGCCCCAGGCAAGTAACAGCAAGTCGAAACTGATGGGGAATATTTCTACGGCGTGTCGGAATCCTAAATTTTTCATGCGCCCGTCCAATCTTCACCTTCTTTCCTTCGCGTTTGAGTGCATCGAGAAATTTGCATTCGGAAGGTTCAAACGGGTAGACGCGATGAACAAGATGAACACAGTGAATAAAAAAATTAGAGATGGGTTATATCAGGGATATAACCGTGAGGTTCACGTAGGACTGCGTTGGTGTATAGTAATAATGGTATCATCTTATTTCTACATATCATAACACAAACTTACCTTACCAATCAGACTAAGGCCGGTGTGGCCTCTGCTGTACACAGAAGTTGTTTCCATTGTAATCGGTCCATGGCTGTACCTCGCCAGCCTCGCTGTCTGCGGAGGGTCCGCAGGTCGCCTTCTACTTGATCAATCCACCTTGCTCTTTGCCCGCCTCTTCTTCTTGTACCTGTCGGTTCGTTTTCGAGAACCATTTTCACAGGGCTGTCGTCCGACATTCTTACGACATGCCCAGCCCATCGTAGTCAACCGATTTTTCGCGATGTGTACGATGGGAGGTTCTCCCAGCAACTGGTGCAATTCGTGGTTCATTCGCCTCCTCCATGTTCCGTCTTCCATCTGCACTCCACCGTAGATCTTACGCAGCACCTTCCGTTCAAAGACTCCAAGGGCGCGTTGGTCCTCCACTAGCAATGTCCATGTTTCGTGGCCGTTGAGAACTACCGGTCTAATTAATATCTTGTAGATGGTCAACTTTGTGGTTCGGCGAACTTTGTTCGATCTTAGCGTCCTTCGGAGTCCAAAGTAGGCACGATTGCCAGCCATAATGCGCCTTTGTATTTCTCTGCTGGTGTCGTTATCGGCGGTCTCCAATGAGCCCAGATACACGAATTCGTCTACTACCTCGATTTCATCACCGTCGATCTGAACTTGTGCTAGGAGGCTAACATTTTCTTCTTGTGAGCCTCTTCCCTTCATGTATTTTGTTTTTAACGCATTAACCACAAGCCCAATCCTACCAGCTTCAGCCTTAAGTCTGATGTACGTTTCCGCCATCGTCTCAAAGTTACGTGCTACGATATCAACGTCGTCGGCGAAGCCACATATGGTTTGTTAATATTAAAATGTTTTTATTATTTTGCTTTGACCCGTCCGTCTTATGAAGTTTTCTACATACTGAGCCATTGCTTACATTTTTCAGTACGGGTTTAGTAAAAAATCTCTGTCGAATTCACCACTCTCGACTGAATGCCTCAATCAATCCAATATGTTCTATTTTTGGTACTATTAAATACAAACTCTTTTATTGTAAAATTAAATTGGTCGTCTTAAAAATGACAGTGATGCGCGTTAGAAATCAATTTTATATTCGGTTTATTTAGCCAGCAGGACACCATCATGTGCTGTATTAAGTACAGCGTAGTAGTTTATTAAACTCCTCGTCATTGTGAATGGCCGATAGTAGTTTATTAAAATCTGATAGTAGTTTATTAAACTTTTGCTCGCTGTGAATGGCCGACGGCAAGATACTAGTAATCTATTTGGCACAAACATCGTATTTTGCTGGAAGGTGCCCGGCTCCGGTATGGCTTCGGCAGTGAACACCGCCCACGCAGATTATCGATTTTTACGACCCATTGCCACGGCAATAGGTCGAGCGGGAAACTTGCAAAACTTTGCAGCGCTTCCTATAATTTGGGATAATAGCCAGACGCGCAATCGCGAAAAAACGGACGAGATAAAAAAAACGAGAAAACATCTTTGTAACGATAGAGCGAAAAAACACAACAACTCAATCAAACTTGAATATCCCAATGTAATCATTTTGGTTCAAATCGTGTTCATTACCGTGAATTAAATCACGTTTTTAGGTGAAAATTGGTCTGTTTTTATTTTTGGGAACGCATTTGTTTCTCTGCGAAAACCAATGCATAGATTTAGCGACCGTTTGATGAATATCTGGAAGTAAACTCAAAAGAAGAATTAGGGAAGTTTACAGAAAATGTACCCAGGAGTTCAAACATAAGTTCACAAGAAAATCTGTTCGAAGTCCGTAAGAAAATCAGTTGACGATGCATTAAAATAAACGGATAAATTTCGGATGGCGATGTAAAATAAATTGCTGAAGTCGATTGTCATGAACAGTGAATCAAAACTCGCGAATGCATGAATGACAAAGACATTGTCCTAACTTTTCAATGTTGGGACAAAAAATAATGTATCTTTATCATTGTTGCATACTCAACACAATAATTATAAGTTGCATTGCAATAGAATCAAGATTGTAATGTTTCATAATATCCGATTGTTATTTAGGCAAGAGACATGGCGTTGTATGTATATTGCTTTGTATGCAACAAAAATAAATTCAATCATGTCACATGTTGCATCTACCGGAAAGAGAAAATGTTTGGTTTTATCCCTCTTCCTCCTTCTCCCTTTTATATGTGCCATGTTTCGTGCTGGTACACGGCTTCTGAGATTAGTTCAAAGTTGAGTCGAGTTTAACGCAACAGTGAAAAAAGTAGAGTTACGCATGGACTGAGTAAAATTGTTTAATATTTGAGTAATTATCACTTTTACTTATACTTTATACATTCACTCAAGGGTCACCCACAATTGATACGTCGCGGATGCGTTGACGTAAATTTGACAGAAAACCTATGGGAAAACTGTCAAATTCACGCAAACGCATCCGCAACGTATCAATTGTGGGCCAGCCTTCATATCTGCTACTTTCCTCAGTCTATGAGTAATTCCACTTTTTGCTCTTCTGAGTCGAATTCGACTAGATCTTGAGTCGATCCAAGTGGCCGTGTACGTCTGCATTCTGCATGTCTGTATCATTCTCCTCAAATTTTCATATGGTCGAAAGTAACAAATGTAAAAAATGACTTCAAACATATTTTTTCGAGAATTTCTAGCTTGTTCACGTATACGCACAGCATCAGGATGTGATAATTGTTTCATCTGATGGTGGTGTTCGCACGTGTAGGCGAGCTAGCAGTTTTGAAAGAAAATATATCATTTCATGAATTTGGTACTTTCGGCGTAACGAAAATAAAGATAAGGTAAAGATCGATGATGGATACCTACTGATTTAAAGCAAAACATACGATAGCAATAAATTTCACTTTGTTCTGTTGACATGCACTAAAGCATATCATAAGCAAAGCATAAGATAATTCATTTATTCCTAAAATATGATTTGATTTGCAACAACTAGTGTTCATCAACCATGTCCGTTTCTAGCGAACTTCCCCTACTCATTGCATACGTTTAAACAAAGCTTAAAAAAGCTACAGTTACAACTGTAGATCCTAAGTTATGAACTCAAGAACAGTTTGGATAATCTAGAACACCTCAGATTATCTTAAAATGTCTGTTGACCTTCCAAAAGATTCAGTGAACATGGTTGAGCACATGTCGTAACTTTGTATAGCCGAAAAAGCAGTTACAACTGTAGATCCTTTGTTTTGAATAATTACCAGAACAGTTTGGACGTTGATTTTCCAGAAGACTAAATGAACATGGTTGAATAGATATCGTAACTTTTCATAATCGGAAAAGCTATAGTTACAACTGTAGATACTAAGTTCTGAACTTCTTCTTGTTCAGTATGTTCTAGGTTGAAAATCAGGCCTTAAATGCTTTTTTTTCCTGATAGAGTAGTCAATTTGCAACAAGTTTGCCGAAGACAGTGTTCGTTTTGGTTCAGTGTGTGATTTTATACGGGCATTTTTCTTCAGATAAAAGTTTATCCACAATCAATTTTATAATTGCTCAGATCAGTAATTAGTTTGAAAGCAACTGATTATCGCTTTTGTTCATGTTGCTGATAAAGCAATGTTGCTAAAGGTAGTGTGCTGCAATAATGACAAAACGTTTTTTTTTGTCGCTGTTACATGAAAACAAAGTGGTTGCAAAATGTGTGCGAATCACTACATTTTCTCACAGCAACTTGTCTCTTTCCCATCATCGATACAACATTTTGTTGTTTTGTTGTAATACATTCATGTTACAACATATCATTGTTGCAGAGTGAGAGAATAACGGGTGTATCACTAAAGTTATCTTATGTTTTAAGGTACAAAGAGTGAATATTTGACACACTGGTCATGAAATCAGGGAATAAAAAACCACACATACAGTATGTAAAAAAAGTATATCAACCCCAGGAATTTAAAACTAGTTTTCGGTATTTTGAACGTGAACTGTAAATTATTAAAGTGATTAATTAACTCAAACTGTATTGAAACAGTATTTTGTATTGTTTATAACTAATAAAGTGACAGATAGTTGAACATACACGCTAAATTTTAATTAGGTAAAATTTGGTAATATTTTCCTATAAACTACGCAATAGTCTCAACTTCAACCTAGTATTCGAAAAACATAGAAATGGCTAGCTTAAAACGTTCCGCAAATGATAGATAATAACAAAAGAATGAAAATACGCCGAAAATTATACTGAAACGCGGGTGGCTAAACTTTTTTTTTGTAAATACTGTACGCTTGGTTCACGTATCATTATTTCACTCTACTTCCTTATCAAATCCAAATGCCCGAACATTCTTCTCAAATCCACCCATAAAACTTTGCACCACGCTTGAATCGACGTTTTTCTCTACATGATTTCAACATTTCCTGTTTCGAAGAGACTTTAGGATGCTTACGAAGTTTCTGCTTCATTTCAGTACCTTTCGATCGACCGCATTTCCGGTGTGTTTGGGGGATTGAGATCCTCCGGCACGACATTGACACCATTCGTCTTGATGATGATGATATAATACTACCATCTATTGTAGCAAAGTAACTTCCCATAGCAGTGGAATAATCTGAAAAACGATTTGACCAGGATTCTATTATTGTTTGTGATCATCAAGCTCCTGTATGAAGGGCCAAAAACGTTTGGGCGGGCCCGTAAGCAGATACACTTACGCGAAACCCGCGAATATAGGGAAAAGAATCTCCTTCCAAAAGCTAGGTCACACAGACAGCACTGAATCGAGCCCTCGTTTGACAGAATAAACCCAATAGATGGGGTCGAAGAGCCCGCCCTCGTTCCGCGAAATGTTAACAATAGGGAGGAGGCAGTCCCATGCTCCCTATCCAAATCGTTTAACTTGGGTGCCCTGATGGTCCCTCCCTTTCCCCCGTTATGTGTTATTTAATATTTAGTATATTTTGTACACGAACACTTAGGATACCATTATAGACACGAATGCTAATTTATTCAAATTTCAAACTTAAATGGTACATCCAATGGATTGTTACTGAAAAATAGATAAAAATTAGTTATGTATTTATATCCTTCTAGTCCAGAAAAACCTGAAAACAGAATAGATCATTCCAAATATCTGAGATACAATTTCAATAAAAGATATTATTTTATAAGACATGTTGTAAAATTTTTCTTTATACTGTTCTAGTAACATGTCAAAGGTTGCAATCGGAGTGATCGAAGAGCCCGGTTTGATGATTTCTGAAATAATGGCTATTTCGAACTTGTCTTTCG
This sequence comes from Aedes koreicus, assembly GCA_024533555.2. Lineage (NCBI taxonomy): Eukaryota > Metazoa > Arthropoda > Insecta > Diptera > Culicidae > Aedes > Aedes koreicus. The sequence continues at coordinate 57,900 of JAHHFK020003588.1, read as the reverse complement.
CAGTCACATACTTGTTTCCTGGGATTTGCTTCCAGTCCGCTTTTACAATTGTTTCATCGTTCATGATACAGCAGTGTGTTTTTTTTCTTCAATATATGTAGGCACAGCTTACGTGTGCGCGTTCTAGCTGTCCTCTTCTGTCGTCCATGGTGTTTTTGTACCTTCTGAACCTTGAATAAACGTACTCCTTGGATTTTTAGCACGAAGCTTTTTCCAGGTGCATTGTATTCGCGACATCCCGAACGGAATAGTTGGGCTTTCGTTCGAAGGCAGCTACCACTCGCTTGTAAACCTTAACACTGTACGGAACACCTTCTTTTCCACATTGCTTCCGATCGACTGAAACGTTCTTAGAAATGTTTTATTACATTAGAAACAGTCGATTGACGTCTTCCCAACATCGTTTCCGATCACTCGGTGTGCAAGATGTAGGTTGTTGAGGTGAGTGTACAAGATTTTTTCTTACGTACTTCCTGTTTCTTCGACTGTATTTCCGAAACAACCAGGATAATTCTGCGTGGCGTGTGAGGTGAGACAACTCCCTCTCACATACGACGTGACAATTGTCGCCTCGGGTGAGGTGACGCTCCATTCGATTTGCCCGGAGAGTCATCTCACGCGAGGCGACAATTGTCACCTCGTATGCGAGAGCGAGTCGTCTCGACACACATGCCACGCAGAATAAGGCTGAACTGAAGAAATTCTATAAAAGTCAGCCAGTGTGCATAATCCACTCCAAATTTCATTAAAATCAAAGCCCGATTCAAAGTAAATTTGGACGCATTCAAGTGATCATAACTCAAGAATTAAACAACATATCCGGTTGATCAAAACAAAACAAACAAAAGGTTATTTATTCAGCTTTCAAACGATATATAACCAGTTATTACATTTTCCCGTTCGAACGAACTGTCGCACTTTACTTGTGATCGATGCCATCATGATTTGCACATTCGCTGGTGACACTGTACCGGCGAACTTATTCCACTTTAAACGCATTTGTTGTGCATTTGTCACTTCATTACCACATCCTCGAAGTTTTCGCTTGACAATTGCCCAATATTTTTCGATCGGTCTGAACTCAGGGCAATTCGGATGATTCATCTCTTTGGCGACGAAATTAACATTGTTTGCAGCATACCATTCTAGTACCTCCTTAGAGTAGTGGCAGCTGGCTAGATCTGGCCAAAACATAACGTTGGTCTTGTGTTGCCGAATGAAGTGTAAAATCCGCTTTTTCAGAAACTATTTAATGTAAACCTTCGACATCATTGTGTGAGATGTAATGACAACCTTGGTTTTAAGGCCACAACTGCAGATTCCTTGGCAAATCATTAGTTTCCGAGCAAAGTTATCAGCAAAAACAAATGTATACCTGGAAGGGACATCCCCACGACCAGTTGCCATGTAAAATTGTCGTCCGGGAATTTGTTTATAATCCATTTTGACATATGTTTCGTCATCCATTAAAATACAGCCATCAAATGTTGTCAAAACTCGTTCGTATAGTAATCGTTCTCGCTTTTTGGCCACTAAATTTAAATTTCAGGGAGCGATTCGGATGTTTATTAGCACAAAAAGACTTATATCCTTCTCTTGAAAGGATGTTACCACAGTGGAAAAGTTGGAATCGTATTTCTGGGTTGCCTTTCACGTACCCCGACACCTTTCTCCGCAGCTCTTTGTCCCTAGTGCCACGTTTATGATAGATGCGCTGTGCTCTATCCACACTCAGAGTATCCTTGTAACGTTTGATTACAAGACACACCGTTGAGATTGGGAATTTTAACTTCTTCTTCTTGTTATTAGCGTTTTCAAGCTTATTGATTTCACAATTAGCTTATCGCTTGCTCTCAACTTAGTGTTCTAAATGCACTTCCACAGTTATTAATTGAGAGGTTTTGATGCCAGGTACCATTTTGCATTAGTATGATTGTGTGGCAAGAACAATCATACTCCATGCCCAAGGAGTCGAGAAATTTACCTTAACGCAAAATTCCTAGACAAGACAGGAAACGAACCCAGCCACCTCCAGCATGGTGTTGCTTTGTAGCTGCGCCTTTGCCGACAGAGCTAAGGGAGGCCTAAGGGAATTTTAACACTTTTGCTATTTTTGAGGCAGACCACGAAGGATTCTCTAGATGTTTGTAGCATTGCATAGCATAGCATAGCATATGCGATTGTACAAATCGTGGGTGGCTATATAATACTCAATTATTAATTATATAATGTTAAGTAATAATCTTTAGGAGTATTCTACAAACGAAGGATTCTCTAGATGTTTGTGCACAATTAATTTTCTTTTCTCAAGTTCCATGATCCGTAATTTCGAGATGCGTCGATCAATCGAGCAAAACCACCAATTTCATTAATTTCTTCGTCAATGAAACATCAACAAATGCATGTCACACGCTTCTTGTTCCAACCACCAGGGACGCGTTGGTGTATTAAACCGTGCGTCCAGATTTACTTTGAATTGAGCTTTACCCCATTGGGTAAAATGTCGGAGCTTATTGAAAGATATGAAATCATACCGTGGACACCCTTTAATAAAACAAAATCGGTAAAGACTGTTCGTCAAGACGACACTGTATGACGTGTTACTTCTGAGCCTCCTACTGAAAACAACAATAACGATAATGACCCCCGCTCTAATATTTTTTATTTACCCCCGCTCTAATATTTGAATTTCAAAACTAAAGACTGGACTCGGAAAAAATGAGACACACAAAAATGATCACCAAAAATTCATTTTAAATCGGATACTTTTCAAATTTTCAGGGATTGAATAACTATATATTAGCTATGTTTTGGCACAATTTCTTTATTGAATTTCCTTCCCCAAGCTGAATGCTCGTACATTTCTATTAACACTGCTCATGAGATCTTGGGCGAGGCTTTGTCCAACTTCCTTACACAATTTCTCCCAGTTTTCTTCAAAGCTTCATCGGTTTTGAATGTTTTTCCGCTTTTCTTCAACTTCTTCTTCATTATCGCCCAAAACTTTTCGATCGGACGAAGTTCTGGTGTATTTGGCGGGTTCGCCTCCTTCGGGGCCGCATTAACGCCCTACGCTTCGTACCAATCCATTACAGGTTTGGCGTAATGGCACGAAGCGAGATCCGGCCAGAACAGCGTGGGACCACGGTGAGAGCGGAGGAAGGGCAGCAAGCGCTTCTGCAAGCATTCCTCTCGATAAATCTGCCCGTTTATGGTGCTGGTTGTAACGAACGGCTTGCTGTACCGTCCGCACTCGCAGATCGCCTGCCACAACAGGTACTTCTTCGCGAATTTGTCCATCTTTCTCTTCCGGAACTTTTCCGGAACCTCCATGCGGGACGTACCGACAAAAAACTCGAGGTCGGGGATTTGTTTGGTGTCCGCCTTGATATATGTCTCGTCGTCCATGACGAGACAGCCTGGCTTGACCAGCCACTCACGGTACAGCTTCCGCGCACGCAATTTGGCCACCGTGTTTTGCTTGTCAGTCCGGTTTGGCGCCTTCCTGACCTTAAAAACACGTAGCCCAGCCCGCTTCATGGTCTGCTGGACGAACCACTTCGACGAATTGACCTTTTTGGCCACGTCTCGGGTGGAAAGGTTCGGGTTATTCTTAAAGTACTGCCTTATCTTCCGCGCCTTCTCTGGGTATTCCGTTTTCGGTTTTCGGCCGCTTCCAGCGCGCCGCTCGATGGTCTTCGTCTCCTGGAACATCTTCATTACGCGGGACACGGTGAAATGGTGGATTCCAAGCCTTTTGCCGATCCATCTGTGCGACTGACCAGGATTATCGATCACCGTGCCCAAGATTTGCTGTTTCGAATGCATCTTAAAAACTACTTGACAGATCGCGATAAAATTTTGCACACATAAACATAACACTCTAAACTAGTATTACTCAAAATTTCATTTTTACCCACCCAATTTTTACCCACGCGATAAAAAGTTACACCCAAAACAAAGTGTCGCATTTTTTCCGAGTCCAATCTTTAGTAAAATTTTAGTATGGGTTAAATTTTAAATGTTTCAGTACTTGATTGTATATTTTTCAATTGGCCTTTTTAAATCAAATCCCAAGCAACAATATATGTATACTAGGGATTCTAATGTTTTGAATATGGAATAACCGAATTATCATATGCGAAAATAATCATAATGAAGTTGTTTTAAAGTTGTTTAATATTAATTTGTTATATGAAATTTTGTTTTGAGTTAAACGAATATTGATTCAAATGAAATGCCTAAAGTAACAATGAAAATAAACTATCAAGATTGGTTTTAACGACCAACTTGTAAGATGAGACAAAGTTTTCGTCTTTTAAAAGTAAGCTTTTTAACTTCTCGTGGTTCAAAACAGGAAACGACTTATTAAGTTCCTTTAAACAATCACTAATTTTTTTTTGGCTAGTGGTTTTTCGTCCAAATCAATGCAATTAATTGCACTATAAGTTCTACACAACGGTTTGATATTTTCCACCTATGCTTAGATAACTTCACTTAGAAACAGGTGTGTCTAAAGTTATTGAAATAAAACATTTTATTTTATTTTATAATATAATTGGAGATTTTTGTATGATCTAGACCAAAATTATGTTAGTCAAATTACGAGCAATCTAGACTTCGAATGCATGGAAGAGTTAGTAATACTAGGATTTTATTCTATCCCTTTGAACCGGAATCCTTAACGGAATCCTCACTCAATTGTGCTTCAGTGTTGTTGAAGTAAAAAAACATGGTGTAGCTTCTGTATTCTTCTAATTCTTTGTTCCAGCCATGTGGATTGAGCACTTTTGTTGAAGGCTTATGAGACATTGTTGTTTTACTTGTAACACCAGCCAAGCATCATCTTTTTAGTACGTTATGGATATCCCTTGCACAAGTAAGCAGCTATTAGTTTAATTTAATATTAAATTAATTAATATTTAGTTGGAATGTGGAATTCAGTAGTTTTAAATTCTAAGTAAATCAGGTATACGTAAACAAAGAAAACCCACTTTTAAACTACTACTGTCGGTATTGTCCAGATATCAATAATTTAAAGATGTCTGCATAAATAAATATCATAGAAGCACTTCCCGTGTTAAGAAAGAATGGATTCATAATTATTTTAGCCAGCAGTGTATTTGGTTTGTTCAAAGGTTAAAAAGTGGATCTACTAAATTTATGAGTAGATCCACTTTTTACGAAAATGGAGTAACATTTCCGTGAGAGAAAAAGAGATAGTATACAATTGTAATCAAAAATTGAGTAAAATGAAACGGGAGTGTAGATTTTAAAAGTTCACTCATTCTTCCACAGTTTGAACCTAACATGAACCTGTAACGAGTTATTATTCTTCAAATGAATCTGAAATCTGTTTCTTCCCAAAGTAAATATAATTTTACATACATTTTTATCTTTCAAGTTCTGAAGCAATGCTCTTTTCTCGAGGATTTATTCAAGGGCGTTTATATTTTTCGCAGTAGAACAGAATATTGATCCATAAATCTGAAAGAACACGATTTTCAGATCATTTTACTTCTCTATATATTGATGACTAATGTTCGGTTGATAACGATATCCATTTAAAAAAAGTTATGCTCGCATTCCTTTAAACATCGGTATCATTTTACTTTTTTGCAACGAGATTTACAATATGTGACAGTTTTACAGAATTCTATTGCAACTCTGTAGAAACAATGTCAAGTTGCAAATAGGCTCCAACCGTGCGCTTTTTCCGTTGTTCTTGTGTATGATTTTGAGGTACTTAGCCAACCAAAACTATCCCCAATTTGTTTCAAGAGAGATTTTTATGCTCTATAGAAACAAGTTGTGCTACTTGGCGTGTTACCCGCGCTCTAATCCAACATTAACGTATCCACACTTTAAGAATCTTAGCTTTAATCAATTTATGCATAACTTTCATAATAGTAAGCTGTGTTTAGTAACGAGTAGAAAAAAAATCACTAAAATCGTATTTCTTTTCATTTCTTCCAGATCAACCGGTTGACTGGCAACTCTGTTGTTGAACGCTACTGTTACGTCCCGCCCTCCTCGGTAGGATAGGGAACCCCGGCGCGGGAGTGCGTGCAGCGACAGCGGTAGCACTCTTTCCGCGCTACCGGCCTAGACCTTTTTTTTTGGGACCCAGTTACAGAAGCGGCTTAGAAAATAAATTATAATCTGACGCTCGGTTGGTTCGGCGGTGCTTCTGAAATGTCCGACGCCGGCAGTGGACACGACGGAGCCCAAAAGGACTACTCGCAAAAAATGGACGGCGGCGGCGGCGGGGACTTTGACTCTGGGCAGCAGAGTCAACAGACCGAACAGGAGCTGGCCACAAAAATGCTACAGATCCAGTCGAAACGATTCTACCTGGATGTGAAGCAGAACCGGCGTGGTCGGTTTATCAAAGTGGCCGAAATTGGCGCTGATGGACGGCGTAGTCAGATTTTCCTGGCCTTGTCCACGGCAGCCGAGTTTCGAGATCACCTGTCGACGTTCAGCGACTACTACGCCTCGCTGGGACCACCGAACCCGGATAATGTTCCCGAAGACGGCAAGCTAAAGTCAGAGATGATGATCAAGGACAATCGACGGTATTACCTTGATCTGAAGGAAAATGTCCGGGGACGGTTTCTCCGCGTTTCACAGACAATTACCCGTGGTGGTCCCCGGTCGCAAATTGCCATCCCGGCGCAAGGGGATGATCGAGTTCCGCGATGCCCTGACGGATCTGCTGGAGGAGTTCGGAACGAATGACGGCGGGTTCAAGGGTGAACTGCCCGAGGGCCGCCACATGCGTGTGGATAATAAAAATTTCTACTTTGACATCGGACAAAACAGCCGGGGTATCTACATGCGAGTGTCGGAGGTGAAAAGCAACTTCCGGACCGCGATCACCGTGCCGGAAAAGTGCTGGTCGCGGTTCCGTGACATCCTGACCGATTACTGCGACAAGATGAAGAAAACGTCCGAGTCAACCACATCGTCGATCACTGCCGATAACCCATTGCAGAAGCAAACATCAAATAATATGTAAATTAGTGACGTGAGAGAGAGAGAAACAGATCTTTTCCCCCCGTTTGTTTCTGTTCCCTGGCTGAGTTTTTTTTTTCAACACGCTTTATTGTTTTTCGATTTCGTTTTTTCGATTTTGACCCCTTTTTCCAACTGTTCTCGACGATTTTTCTCTTTTTCTTTTCTTACTTTTCGTTCGGTTAGTTGTTATGTTTCCTTACTCGTTCACTTCCGGAAGGATGAAACACTAAATTGTAGAGATGAAATGCAGAGTATAAAATATATTATACATATAGTTGTAGAGAAAAAAAAAACAGAGAGGATCAGATGTAATCTGAATATAAATTGCAGTTATAAAGATTTAAATAAAGGAAACAGAGGAAGAAAAAAATAACAAACAATTAAATTTAATGACTCAGACGAAAACAACACAACCGAGCGGAGGAAATAATTACACATACATACAAATAGGAAACAAGCAAAAACACAAAAAAAGCTACATCCAGTATCACATGCAAAACGTGCGATTTAGTGTTTTGTTTCCGGCCAATCTTCCAACCAAATCCTGGTTCGGACGTTGAAGCAATGAGACGCGATTCCTGTGCAATCTGATAATATATACATCGGATACTTAGATGCTGATGGCAACACTTTCTTTCGTAAAAAAAAGTTCGATTAATGCTATCCTCGAAACAAATTTTCGAAACAGTTTTTTTTCTCATAATTTTCAATTGATTTCCGAGCTTAATTTTTGAAATGTTTTGTAGGCAAACTCCCTAGATCTGAAGGTGTTTTGATGTCACTAAGGTCCTTAAAACCTCTTAGAAACGCTTTTGATGTCTTAAAACTTTTATTGATGTGCTTTGAACTGTTTGGGAACGCACTGAAATAGTGTAATTTTGGCTTATTTTTTGAAACAGCGCCTAGTTTCTAGGATCCCCCCTAATGATGTAGGAGTTCTTTTGCCAAGAGGCCTCATAGCTTCGTGTATTAACATTTCTTGTCTGCTACAGACGATAGAAGTTCATTCGAGACGGCCTAAAAATCGAGTCCTTAGTCTAGGAGGCCCAATAGATTATCTTTGTTCACTACAGGTGCTCTTCCCAGGTTGAATAACTAAGGACGGTAGTCATTTTCTTTCCCATTTTATATCAACTGCGCGACATCGTATTTATCCCAGTGTAATGCTGGTGTTTATATTTCCGGAATTCATGGTTACCGTGTCAGATGAACATAACAAGTGAGTACACCTCTGTCACTTCTATGCCTAATGAATAATCAATAGCAAAAATGTTGAGCAAAAGTTCTTTCTGGGGGACTGATCTGTAACTCCTTGCATATTTTCCGATCCTGATGGGTAATTGATATTCATTGTGGCTTATTGAATTTCATTTCTGACATTTCGAAATTCACATTGAAAATAAACCTGTTTACATAAATGAATATCAAAGCATTTTGAAGAGCAAATGTTCATTCTTCTGGTTACGTTTGTTGTCAAGATTTATCATTTGGTTTCCGCATGAAACTTATTGGTAGTCAATGTTATGTTGCCTTAGAATCCACGCTTTTGAGCCTCACGAGCATGACTTTTATCTAGACTGGTCGTGAAGCAGCTTCTATCGCCATAGTGCCAGGACAGGCTCACCTTCTTTACTGCCGTTATACGCATAATTGTCCCATGTTCTATAGGGTTCCCTATATACATGGGGCAGTGCTTATAACGGTAGTATAGATGGGATCTATGGCACAGTCCTTCTATATACACTTTTGGCTCCATCTAACTCACGCATGGGTTACACCTCACAGCCGCGCATGGTCTTCTTCTTTTCCTGTCGGATAAAAGAAAAACCACAATGTAGTGTCTAGTTCCCCATGTTCTACTGGAGAACGCCAATCGACTAGTTAAGGCGAGTAACTCTTACCAACAATTCGATTCACCATCCTCGAAACCATTGGGCCGTGGAAAGAGGATGGGGTCCCGCAGACAGACGTTCGACTTCATATCATTACCCTGTGTAAAAACATGGCTTCACTCAAAATATCAAGTAACAATAACCTAACAGATGGTGCCACAGATTTGATTTTATTGGCAAGGGAAAAAGGGGTTGCCAGTCAAACTGTCGGATTCAATGAAGCAATAAGTTGACTAGGCGGCGCTACTGTGAAAAATGATTCCAACGTTATTAGGTTTGAAATTTTACACAACAAATTTGAATTGTTTTGTTCGAGCTCGAATGTCTGTCTGCGGTGTCCCTATTAAACAACATAGTGTCCTAATGTTTTAGATCTTACTACACGAAAGATCGTAAGCGTTCAATCGAGACTTGAACATCATTCCTCAATGATAAGCGCAAGCAGGTCTCACTTGTGCCCTATGTTTTAGATCTTGTGATCTTGTGACGAAAATCGTAAGCGGTCAAGAGTATAAGCATTGTAAGCAAACCTCAGTATACGGATATCCCCCCTCCCTCAGATCGTTTTCGCATAGTCAGCCACTGGTAGTGTGGAATCGGAGTTCAGACACTAAGAGGTCACAAGTTAACAGATTGACTGACCATGGTTGGACAACCATACAAGATTGTTCATTGGCGTCTGCCTTAGCCCGTCTGAAGCATACAGGTGCTTAAAGTATGGTATGTGAAGGTTCTTAGTTTTGTGCTTTCGAAAATTTGAAGTGGTGACACAAATGATGGTGTGCATTGATGAATTCTAGTGACTTTCACCTTCGTATTCTCGTTTCAAGTCTCGTCAAGTTCTCCAGACTTTACAGAAGTGTTTGGATGTAGCTGTGTTTGAGTGTTAATGCAAAAACAGTACAGTTCCGAAAAAAATGACTATTTATTGTGAAAATGCAACATCTAACATTGTAAGTTTTTATGTCGAGGTTTTAAAGCATTCTACAAGTCAAATCACCGTCTTCAAAATGCCTGTAAAACCAAATTTGTACGAGTTATTAGTTAAGAAATGCCAAGAAGCAGAATCTTTGGATTCTTGCTGGAGTTATTGGAACATGGTCTCGCGGAGTTTTCTGAAGATCTTGGAGCTTATTCAATGCTTCTTTTTGGAACTTTAAGATTTGTATTTAGCTCCACGAAACATTGGTTGATTGCTTGAAGGTATGTTTGAAATACATGAGCTTCGTCAATTTCATGTAGTTTTGAAATCTTTCAAAATAGTTCGAAACTTCTCCATAGAACTTAATCAGTAAATATCTCTTCAAGTAATTTATGCTCGTTTTAAATTTTGTATATCTTAGCAGAATTTATCGGACTCTTGCTGAAGTTAATAAAACATAGTCCCCCGGTATTCGCTGTTTGTGTTTTTTATTCATAATGTATTTATGCTGTTGCTCTCTGAGATGTTGCGTGATCCCTCTGCAACACACAACACAGCTATACTCCCATAAATGACGCTTGATGAAGATCGCGCTAATGGAAGCCGCGTCAACGGGATGAAGGCAGCACAGTGGACTTGAGTTTATTTGTTAGCTAATCGAACGTTTCTTCGAGCTTTGTAAATTTACTTTGGGATTAAATAAATTGTTTTATTTGTTTAGATCTTCCAAATTTCGTTCAACTCCTAGAAACTTCGCTAATTTCTTGGAGTTTTGGTGAACATATTTGAACTTTGCCCAGGATTGAAGATTTTCTCTGCACTCCGTACCTGATCAATATTTTCTAACATTTACCGAAATTCTATTGGAACTTTGGGTACTAAAATTACCTTTGAATTTGAAGCGATAATATGCAGCTTCCGAGCTTTACAACAGTGATAAACTTTGTATAGCAATCGTTACTTGGAGGAATAACATAGCGTGTTGTAAAATTTATTAATTGATCATTCTCAAACTGACATTTTGTAAACTTGTCCATCCAAGCATTTCTTTCCCAATTACCAAATTGTTGCCAATAGTATCGTCAATCCTAAACACGACCTGCCCCCAGCTCTGCATAGGTATCGCATCTCGTGAAATCCAACCAGAAGCCAGTGCAAAATTCAACCAAGCGAAGCAAGAACACGAGCAATGAAATTGAACGTAGCCGAATTCTTAGCTGGAGCCGAAGTTATAAAAATAAAAAAGCGAGAAAAAGAACAAAGCAAAAACAATTTCCAAAATAAGAACAACATCAACAAAAGATAGAAATACCCATATATTTAAAAAAAAAAAACGAAAATAGTAGACGAACATAGTTTCAGATAAATGATGTAACTGCAAGCCACCCACAGCATAGACAAACACACAACACACACATACACACACAAACACACGCGTACCACAGAGAAGAAAAAGACGGCGATGTTGATGAATATTATGAAATAGAGGCAGTGTGGAAAAAAAAATCATAGAACTAGAGTTAAAAAGTCCCTTGTTTTGAGCTACAGCAACAACATCAAAGCCCAGAAGCTACGGAGATTAGTGAAGAGAACAAGTAAATGATGACAAAGTCAATATATATTACTGTTAAATGTTACACACAAAACAAATGGGAAAACAAGACGGCGATGAAGCGGTGAGAATGAAAAAGTATTTAAACTGCAGAAATGGTAGAGAGGGAGTTATCGATGAATCAAAATTTTTAAATTATATACTTCTAGAGTTGAGTAAGCCGTTTAGAACAGAACGTAGATCAAAAGGCAAACCCATTTAATCGCCAGTAAGTTGTTTTTATTGAATCGTTTTTTTTTTCGTTTAAGTTTCTCTCGTATATTAAAAGAATAATAATTAAATCGCAAACGAATCGGTGTATAAGTCATAATTGTGTTTCGAGAATCATGCTTGGCATTGATGATAAAGTAGAAGAAAGCTAAATGAAGCAAGTGACAAACTGAAATACTGGTCGCCCGAGCGAAAATAACGGAAGAAAGCCTCCTAGAGGTAGTTAAAATAAAACGTGCATGGAGATCGGGACCAACAGCTGTGATCTTAAACAAGAAAACAATATGAAACTTTTTTTTCCCCCTAAAACAAAGCAAAAGGCAAACAAAGTTCGCTTTTGTTAAATGCGAAATGCAAAGCACCCTCCCCTTCCCTCTTACATCGTTTTGTTTTTATTATACAATATTGAACATTAGTTTTTTGTTTTCGTTGCTGGAAGAAGCTGCTATAGGATTAAAACGTGTGCGTGACAATCCAACAAGCGACTGCGTTCGCACTGTTCCCGGTTGTTGTTTGTTGATTTTGAAATGTTTGAATAGAACGCAAAATCTTGTTTGATTGTTTTCTTTCTGTTTGAAAAGTTTTTGTTTTTCCACTGAAGAAAAAAACAATGGTTTAATTTTTGTTTTGTCTACTAATTGACTTTCCGTGCATTGAAAGTGTGGGTTAGTTACATAAAACATCGAATTTCGACCGGACGCATGACGGTGTGCGGTTTGAATATGTTGGTGCTGTATTATCGATGCTGGTGAGAATTCTTGGTTAGATTGCTGTCAGAAAATGCTGTCAGTTATGCTGGTTGTTTGATATTATTGCTACTTCATAGTTCGAATGAAAAGATTGGTATTTTTTTTGACGTAGACTACGTTATTTTACGGGTATGAGAAATGAGCGGCACAGAAAGTAGTGAGCTTTTGAACGTTGATAACTGAGTTATTTCCCGTTAGATTTACAAACTTTTTGCTTCACTGGATTGGAAATATCGCTTGTAAATTGTTGCATTGCTTGCAATTATAAGCTTTTAGAGATAAACTTTTGAAACGCTAAAATTAGAGTCAGGTCTTAAAATTTTGAAAATCAATTATGCAAAGTGATTTTTCGTCTGTTCTTCTATCACAGTATTCATCGGGCAACATTTATTTTTGCATTTTCCTTATTAAAATTCTTAGCACTGATAGAAACTTTCATCCTGAGGTGGAAAAATGTAATAAAACCTGCTTTTTGTTACTGCATTTTATAAACAAGGGAAGTAGATGAAGATAAATTGATGAAGTCTGAAGTCGCCCTTTTCCGGCTCTGTCTTGCATTAACGACGATAAACTCACGTACAAACCTCACATGTCCCACATCATAACGAAAGCTTCCCGAAACCTCGGCTTCATTTTTCGTGTGGCTAAAGAATTTCGAGACGTGTACTACCTTAAGCCGCTGTACTGTTCGTTGGAGAGATCCACCTTGGAATATTCTTCCCCAGTCTGGAACCCTCATTTCCAAAATGGCGTTGAACGTATTGAGTCTATTCAACGACGTTTTATCCGATACGCTCTTCGTAGACTGCCTTGGAGGGACCCTTTCAACCTTCCGAGTTACGAGAGTCGCTGCCTTATGATTCATTTGGACACTCTTCAATTTCGTCGTGAAGCCTCGAAAGCACTTATCATCGCGGATTTGCTGTCTGATCGAATAAACTGCCTTTCACTGCTCGCCGATATTCCACTCCAGGCTCATAGCAGTATCTTACGAAACACCTCCTTCCTTAGAGTTCCACACAGGGGAACAGTCTACGGGACGAACTCTGGAATGATTGCTTTGCAACGTTCCTTTAATTGTGTGTCGTCTGTTTTTGATTTTAATATGTCGCGAAACTATACAAGAAGACAGTTTTTGTTAGCGTTAAGATAGTTTTTTTTATCGGACACAAATTAGTCTGTTGATAATTAAATCAAATAAATAAAACTTCCAAACAGACTTCTTTCCATTTTGAATGTTCACCCGCACCACTTTCGATCAGTTCGTCCAATTTTGTGGATTCGTTCTGAGGTGAAAAATGCCCACGGGTGAATGGCGTGGTTTACCAAGAGATTGACCATGAAGTGGTCTTTTTAGTGATCCTAGAAGTAAATTGCTGGAGTCAACAGTAGAGGACGAATGAATGAATTCTACGTCAATGCCCTCGAATTATGCGAAAGAGTCTAGGGTGCAGTTTTTTCAGAGGTGATACTTTCTCAACTAGAGATTTCCTGTCATATGATTGAAGGAAAGGGATTCCGATGAAGAAATAATCTATATGATGGTGGACTGTGATCGGTTTACTTTAGAGACATAACTATTTTTCTCATCACGAAAGCTACCTGGTCATTTTGGCACTGATAAGATACGCACAATTTTTCTCTAATTTTCGAATAGATCCTCGCTTGTTGGTTGTTTTTTTTTTGTATTTCGTGATGACAACCACATCTGACAGCTGCCTCTCTGTCAGTTTTAGTTCGGTGAAACCGAGACTAGGCAGCGCAGATAAAATTTACACCGTAAATTGGGAAATTATGCTTTTAGATTGGACTTTTGTCTCAGGCTGTGTTAAAATTGACGAATTTTGACAATTTAATTTTTAAAAATAATTTTAAATGTTCGAAAATCCCTTTGTTGTTAATCGGCCAATTTTCGAGAAGATTTTCGTCTAAAGTAATTGCTTGTCTGCCTGCAATGAGTCTGCTTTATTGACATACTTACTTATGTCTCCGTTCCAACCCTGGTTGCATAGGACAAACGAAAATTATTTCCATCCTGGGCGGCTGCTTGCATTAGTATTAGCCCTGACCTGCTCCCAAGTCAGATTCCTATCGACTTCCTTTATTTCCTTGATGAGGATCCGCCGCCATGAGCCCATGGCCTCTGCTCCGATGTCCTGCTGGGTTCCAACCTAGTGGTTGCTTGCAGATTTCGTTTCTGCCATTTCGTAGTGTGTGACCGACCCATCTTCATTTTCGTTCTCTAATTTCTGTTGGTATTCGTTTCTGTTGACATCGACGATCAAGCTGCTCATTCGAGATCCAGTTGGTATGGCCACCAGACACGAATTATATACCGCAGGTATCGGTTGATGAAGACCTGCAGCAATTGAGTATTCTGATACATACCACGTCTCGCTGGCTTATAACAGCAAAGATTTCACGTTTGAATTCAATTGAATTTAAATTGAAAATTTCGAAATTTAAGTGCGTTGACTTATCTGGATTGATCTCCATACAGTTCGTATGACTCGCAAAAGCAGCCCTTCACACTCAGATTTTTTTTTATAGAAATCTGTAAAATTTTACCGAATTCTCAACAGCTGAACGTTCGGTAATCCAATTTAACGGATTTCGGAAGAAAATTACCGAAATCCGGTAATTTTTTTACAGATAACGATAAAATTTCACCGAAATCCGTTAAATCGGATTACCGAACGTTCAGCTGTTGAGAATTCGGTAAAATTTTACAGATTTCTGTAAAAAAATCTAAGTGTGCAGCCTTCTTCATTCGTGCACCTATGACGCTCTTGGTTCCGCCGTCTGACCGCTATCTAGCCGCCAGCACAGAGCAAAATAATGAAATAACTGGCGCGTGAAATTTCCCCTCGTTTAATTTAAAGCCAAGGGAAGTGTAAACAACGAAATTGTTTGCAATCTTGCATGCACCATACAACAATGTTCGCAATCTTTCATACAACAGACTAGATTCAGGCGTTATCTGGCTTAAATTTACGTGAAATATACCCTTATTTTTTTCCAAATCTAGCATTCCCTTTATGTGCATTAGACAACGTAGAAAATTACATGTTTTTTTTTTTCAAACTGTGATGATATTGGAAACTACCGACTTTCTCCACTGTTTGCCCCACTACCGAAAAGTTGGAAGGATTGTTCGTGTTGACATCCAACGATTTAGTCTTGTCGACATTGGTGGTGAGACCCGCCGTAGAGGAGCTTTCGGCGAGGTCGTTGATCTTACTCTGTATATCAGAGCGCCGTTGCGCTAACAGAGCATCGTTATCAGCGTAATCGAAGTCGATGTGGTGCTCCATACTGAGGGTTATTTTAAGAGTCGAAGTTACGTGTGTCACTTGGTGAAGTGAGAAAAGTCACCTGCAGTGCGTGACTTTTCTGGGTAGATCAAACGTCTATAGCATCTCCCATGATCTCGTCGATTACGATGAGGAACAGTAGCGGTGATAGTATACATCCTTGCCTCACACCGGAGACTACCCGTATAGGGTCGGACAAGGTTCCGTTATGCAGGACTCTGCACGTGAAAGCTTCGTACTGCGCCTCGATTAGGTTGCCGATTTTATCCGGGACTCCTTCGCGTCGCAGGGCGCCCACCAATTTTCGTGATTGAGTCTCTAGAAAGAGTTTTCGTAGTCAATGAATTCGTTGACCGGCTCCAGGATCATTCTAAGCATGACAAATGGTCTACGCCTGCTGCTGCCGGAGAGTAGCGTCGATCTTCTCCTGTATCCGATTCAGGATAACTTTGCAAAGAACTTTGAGCACAATACACAATAACATGATGCCTCGCCAATTATCGTACACAGTCAGATCCCCCTTAGAAACCTTTACTAATGTCGTTTTCGGTTATTGCCAGTGCGGAACTGGGTTCACCCTAGGTCTGCCCTAACAGCTGTCAAAACGTTTTTTTTATTCAATCGGGTCGGACCTGGATCCGCTCTGGATCCGACCCAACATCGATGAGGTTCGCTCTCAAGTTTTTTCGAAGTCCAACCTGGGTTCACCAACACACACAAACATGAACTGTCAAAATAAAATGTTTATGTTTGTTTATGTTTATTTTTTGCACTAATACCATCATACTGACTCGTTTTCGTTCGGTAATTGCGAGTCAGAGTCAGACCTGACCCAGGTTTAAAACCGAAAACGACATAAGACGTCCTACATTCAATTGGCTGGAAAAATCGCGGTGTCCCAGAATAGTTGATGCATCATGCGGATAGGATTGGGTCAGCTTTGAGCATCTCTGCTGATATACCTTATTGGATTTCAAGCCTCGGATAGATGCTTCGATCTCAAGGGGTGTCTCACTGGATTCGAACGCAGCAAATTTCAACCGATTTGCAGTCAGTTCACAGCGAAAGGTTTCCGATTTAGTACTTTTGATCAATATTGCAACATACTTATTACGTCAGTTGCACCCATTCGACATTTCAGTTGAAGGAAAGAGAAGGTTTAAGGCCTCTCCAAACTGCAGCGTTTTTTTGCCGCCGCCGCCGCAGCTTTAAGACCTCTCCAAATGCAGCGTTTTTTTTGCAGCCACCGCAGCGAAATCGCGGCGAAAAAATCGCCGTACTGAGATTACATGGCGGCTTATGGGAGCGCACTAACCGACGCGATTAAAAAACGCATTGCGTCGGTTTGTGCGCTCTCATTAATCTCACCGCGGCGATTTTTTCGCCGCGATTTCGCTGCGGCTTCGGCACAAAAAAAACGCTCCAGCTTGGGGAAGCCTTTATGTTACTAAATTCAGCAGGTGTGCATTTGCTGTCAAGCTGATTCATTACGAATTAAAATGAGTGCACCATATTAAGTTGATGGAATCCACGTGAGACACCCTTTGTACGATCTCCTGCAGGAATGGGGTCTCAGAGTGATGCGCCGCACCTTTGGCGGATCATGCCGAGATGTTGGTTGGACGTCGTAACTTGACGAACATGTTTGAAATGCTCAAACCAACGTTTCAGCTAGTCAGTGGGGTCAATAAGTAACTTTCCAGTCGCGTCCTTCACTAGCATCTTCGGGTTCTTTGCTTTACTTAGGCGTCGTAAGTCTGATTTAGTAGCAGGGTTATTTGAAAACATATTATCTGTCAAATTTATGTTAATATTGGGTTTTGTTCTATTGGGTAAATTTTCTCCTAGGCTGTGTTTCATTTGGAGCGTTTTCACTTAAACATGACAGTTCGAAAATAAAATAAAACTTTAGAAAATCCCTTTGTTGTTGTTCGGTTGATATTCGAGGTGTTTTTTTTTAAAAAAAAACTAATTGTTTGTTTGTCAAAAATGGTTAAATTGATTTGAAAAAAAAAATTCATTTGTCAAGTGAAATTTCTCCAATTGGAACACAGTTCTTAATAAGACCTTTCAAAAATAAATTAAAACGTTCAAAAACCCCTCTGTTGATGTTTGGAAGGAATTTTCAACCTTTTCCGTGTATACGACTCATCAAGCGGCGCACAACGGTCTTGCTGTTTTGGAGATTTTATCCCTCCAATTTTGCATCAGCCATTTTGATGACTGTACCTTTAACCTTCAGTTTTCTCTTCATGATTGCATAGTAGTTTTGAATGGGCCTAAACTGGGGACATTTGGGTGGATTGAGGATTTTCGGAATTAACTTGACTCCGTTTTCATTGTACCGTTGTTGTAATACCCTGCTGTAGTGACAACTTGCAAGATCCGGCCAAAATGTCACCGGACCATCATGTGACTGGATGAAGGGCAGCATTCTCTTCTGGAGACATTCGGTTTTGTGAACCTCCGAGCTCATCATTTTCTCAGTGACGAAAACCATTGTCATCAAGCCACAGCTAACAATTCCCTGCCAGAAATTTGAATCTGACAGGGATACCTCCACGAGCCTTCGCCTTGTAAGATTTTGGTCCTGGAAGTTGTCCGAGGTCGACCTTTATATGGGTTTCAACATCCATAAGTATGTATCCACTGGATACTGGTTAGCAGGTCGTCATACAGGTTTCGAGCACGGGACCTAGCTACGGTATTCTGCTTAAGTGATCGATTGGGTTGCCTACTGGCGTGGTATTCCCGTAAGTCTTCGCGATTTCGAATTTTCTGCACTGTACTACGGGCGGCATCACACTATTTACTCAGATCGCGATCGGACATACCTGGGTTGCTTCTGTTGGACCTCAAGACCTTTCCATGGAGCTTACGGTTGGCAGTTCCACTCCAGCGTTTACTTTGAGGCTTCCGAGTTGTAAAGGTTCCCTGTACATGTTGAGCACGCGTCATACGGTAATTTGTCTAGGAAATTTCAACACTAGCCGATTTTTTAAGTGACTCTGCATGAGTTTTTTTTCTATGCTCCTCTTGTATATTTACTGTCTCCAAAACGAGAGCATTTTGTGAGCGGAAAAAAATGTTATTGTATCGTTATTGTCAACAAATAGACGCCAAAACCTTCCGAACATGCCCCCTAGGAGCGCTGCGATAAGCAAAAGAGTTTGATCCATCACTAAGTGGGCCATGCATTATTACCAAACAAGCAGCAAAACTGACAGCACACCAGCACGATCACTTCCGCATCTTAATAACAATCACGCTGATTGTATCTTGGAATGAATACAACCCAATCTTAATGATATCACCTCCTGTTACGAGCATTAATAGTTTTGTAATATTTTTTGGTTTAATTTCAACATTGTTTTTTCAAAATATGGCCAATGTGCGTGCGATCGCGCCTGTGAATTTAAATCTTCGGCATAAAGAGATATCAAAACCATGTGTTCGTACGTATTATGTGCTAACGGAAAATAAACGTTATTCATGTAGCTACACAGAAGAAAAATAACATCTAAATATCGTTTTTAAATGTGATAACCGACATAAATGAGAAAATTTGCAGCTAAAGCATTTCCAATACATGCACATCATCACGGTGCGTCATTATAAATATGATTATGAACAAAATTGAAATTCAATAGAATCGAACTTTCTTCTAGCTAAGCAAAGTTTCCTTATTCCGCCAAGCGGAGAGCTAAAAATACACACCCACATACATATACTTGCAGAGACAGCAAGCCATCGCCATTTTTGAAAGGTAAAAAAAAAACAAAGCAGGCCACCGAGTAATTGTGACAGCCAGCAACAGCAGGCAACTTGGATCAAATCCAATCCAAAAGTAATACGAAGAACAAATAGAACACGAAAAAAAGCAGCATGGTTTTCGTGTAATTTATTTACCCCGTTTAGAAATCCCTTGACCTAGATGAGAAAAATATATATATGAAGAAATTAAAGCAAATCAACGATTCGCGTTCGTGTTAAGTTTATTCAATATTTGTTCGAAAATTAACGAGTTCAGTGTAACGTTTGAATTAATGACGGAGGAAGAGAACAAAGCAGATCCCGTAAAACCCGCATACCTACTTAAAAAAAGTGGATTTAGAAGTAACCAAATCGTTCACTGCACAGCTGGAGAAAGACGTACAGTACGTAAACACACACATGCAAACACGGTAAAATAATGTGGGTTTGAAGTAATAGCGATCATGGTGATTGGAGCAAATTGAAATCCGAACACTCACACAAACACACCTACATACAATCGAAATTAATGAAGAACAACAAATGAACACACACGGAAAACTTGTTTTTGTTTTGGGACACACGGTGTGAGATGTTTTATGAATTTGGAACCTGAAGAAAATAGAAACAGCAAACAGAAGCAAAGCAAAAAAAATGATGGTTCTTTTTTAACACGCAAAAGAAAAAATAGACAAGAGTTAGCGAATTAAAATTAAAAAAAAAACGGAAGAAATAAGCGAAACCAGATTATCATCAATCATTAATTGCATTATTATCTATTGCTACCATTACAGCAAACAAAACAAACAAAACACTATTATGAATATTGTGAAGAATTTTAACTTATGTTGTCTTTTTCTCAAGTCTATTATAGCGATAAAGAAAATAAATAAATATAATAATGAACAACAACAAAAACAAAACACGACAGATAGGAGGACAAATAATAAAAAAAGAAGAAAAAAATACAAAAATATAACAAGATGAAACAAAAATATAGTAGGTATATAATAATGATACAAAATGTTCCCGAATCGAGATGATATGTTCAGTTAAGTCTCACAAAGCAGCTGCAGCCGAGCGCAAATCGTGTGCGTAGAACGTTTTTAATTTTTATCGTATCGCCAGGCGATGATGTGTTGATTATTATTTTGTTTACGTTTTCCTCCAAATCGAAGTAAAATATTAGTGCGTTCAAAACGCTCGTTAAGAACCGTTTTTAAAATCGTACGTTTGCATGAATAATAGCAAACAAACAAACAAAATGAGAGCTAGCGACATACACCCTGCAATTGTTTTTTTTTATTATTATTTCTATCTTAGCTTGTCATTCCTCTGACGGTACACCCTGTGTTTGTAATACTAGCGAACCTGTAGAGAAAGAGAGGATGTTGCCATTTGATCAATTTGACAGGCTTTCAACAGTGCTTCAGTGTTTCAACTTTGACGTGCCACCATTCCTTCTACAGGCGATCTAGAATAAATTACAGCAAAACATGAACGATAGAATCGGCATCAAAGGAGTTCCATTTTTCCATTTGCTATTGGTTTCAACACGTCAAACTTCTGCAAATATAAAATTTTCCATCTAATCGTCAAAAATTACTAATACGCAGGGGGTACGTCAACGGCAGTATTTTTTAAGGTTTTATTTTTATCAGTACAACAGGGTGATCGGTTTCCACTCTGTTTTTCGTTTCTTATAGTAGCGCTATACGTAAAAAAAACGTAGTTCAACATCAAGATAACAAAAAAACAAAAAAAAAAACAAAACGAAAGCTGTTCGCCATTTGAAAGGGTTAAACAAACGACAAATATATAGATGAAAAATTCATTAAAAAGAAACTAATAAACTAGTTTTTGTTTTGCAAAACAACAACACAATAGCAGACCAGAGAACGAAAAACCTGCGCAATTTTATTTTATTTTTGTTCGTTTTTGACTGTAGCAATGCTTCAATAAATTCTGTGTTTTAGGTTAAGTGCTTTGTTTACTCGGTAAGATAACTTATTACTTTTTGTTTGTTTTCTATTTATATCTCTCTCTTAGGCCATTCGATTTTTTCAACATGGTACTCTGCCCGATTGTTGACATTGGGAATGACGAGCGCTGTCAGTTGGAGGCCTTCTTTGATCAAAAATGTTA
This sequence comes from Aedes koreicus, assembly GCA_024533555.2. Taxonomy (NCBI): domain Eukaryota; kingdom Metazoa; phylum Arthropoda; class Insecta; order Diptera; family Culicidae; genus Aedes; species Aedes koreicus. The sequence continues at coordinate 36,283 of JAHHFK020003588.1, read as the reverse complement.
AAACTGTTTTAATTTGTTTCGTTCTTTTGTTTATCGATTGTTGACTGACAGCGGGCAGTTGCATGCACGCTGTTCAGAAAACCAGATCTACGAGCTTTGGTTTTTCATTTCCTTTATCTTCTTCTTTCAGACCTTGTTGACAATGATTAGTGATTATTTTTAAATGATATTTTATTTACGCGTTTCGCAAAACTAGGTATTCAAATTGGAGTAAAATAAAAGCTATGACTACCTTCATAGATGATACAGAAAAAAGAAGATAAGAACGATACAAACAAAAAAAATGAATAAAAAAAGAATATTTTTAGGTCAGATGAAGTTTTTCGGTTTGATTTTTTATATAGGAATCTAAATTATTTAATCCGTTTATAAACGCTTTTCCTGAAAATAACAAGAAAAACAAGAGAGAAAAACACAAAAAATAGAAGAAAAATCATTAAGATTTAAAATAAACAAAAAGAAGGAAAGTAAAACCACAAAAACGTTGATGTTGAAAGACTCAACAAACAAAAAAAGGATAACGCTGTAGAGTTCGCGAATCAAATGATCAATCTAGATAAACGGTTTTATTCTTTGATTAAGATACTAGAAAAAGAGATAATGAGAAAGAAAACGCAAGAAACAACAAGAAAACACAATGAAGAGTGAACAAGCATAGTAAAGAGAGTAAAAGAAATGGGATCTATAGAATACGAAATGTAGGGGGTTATAATAAAAATAATAATAATAATAATGAATGTCCCACGTGGCCGCGGTCCCCTCGAAGGGGTTTCTCGACGGTATGTTCACGGGGATGATGTGATGTGTGTAAGCAGTAAGCATTCATTCGTAAGTAAAGGTAAGCAAACAGGTCTCACAAACACAAACAAACCACAACAAATGGTAAACCATTTAAAAAAAGGCGAAAGCTGTGATTCAGATCGGGTTTTTGCAGAAAATTCTTCAGTAAATAACTCCCGCGCTGGCGATGCAAGAGAAACCCTTTTTCAATACAATAGAGGAAGCTAATCTGACTTTGAAAAAGCACCTTTGAACAGTGAAGAAATAATGGACAAACAACCACGTTCAACTACCATTAAACACGATTTAGAAGGACACTACATTTTAACATGTGAGTTGGCAAATTCCCATACTTATAAATAGCATTGATTGGTTCGGCTTAAATGCAAATGGTCCCAGCAGATACCACATATAGAAGAAATTGGTGAAGAAGAACACACACAAAACTACACACAGAAGTGAAAAACAGTGGTCAACAGAAGGAAAAAAAAACAAACAAAAATGCACTAGTGTTGTAATGGATTAAGGAATAAACAAGTCGACAGCTTAAAAACAAAAGGTGTTTTGATTATTTGATTCAGGTGTTACAATGTTAGTAGGAAATATACTAATAAATGTGATTACAAACAACAAAACCAATAAAGAAAAACAAAACGGGTCGTTCGTTTGATTGACTTCGAAATCTCCAGGATTCATTGTTCTTCCTACAAGATTCAACTATCATTTATCGAACTGCATTAATAACAGCTTTGTGAACTGTGAAATGGATAAGAGTACTGTTCTTGGAAACCAAATTTAACGTAACTTCGATGTGTAGGCGTAACTTTACGTTTGTACAGTTTTGAACTGTACTAACGTTTGCATTAAAAAAAATGGATAAAAATTGCTGATTTTTCATGGGTTTACCTTCACCCGCAATGACGAAACTACCCATGCAGCATCAATCATAGTAACCCATGACAAAATTTGACCGCTCTATCAGTCGAACTCTAACCGTGGCAAAAACAGTAAAGCAACTCTGTTCAGAAGTGTGCGCGTTCAAAGAATGCTGAAGAGAAAAACCGAGGGAAAAGTGGCTACATCGCTGCGTGCGGTTGGCCGGGTGGTTGGTTCAACCGGCCAAATATTGAAAAAGAACCTGGCTAACATGAAAATACATGTCAGAGAGCCGAAGTCGCGTCCACTGGTTTCGGAGCTGCATGGAATGACGCAGCGGCAGCGGCTGAATAAGATGGTCAACTCGATTTTCCCGGCGAATCGCGACGTGGCGGTGGTGATGGACGACGTGACCTATTTCATCCTGGATGGCAACGACTGGCAGGGCACTTCGTATTTTACTTCCCCCACGAAGGAAGTGAACGGGGAAATTTATAGTACGAAATGCCAGCCGAAAGTTGCGTCGTTCATCAAGAGATTCCATAAGGGCGAAGACGCGGTGTTCTGGCCGGATCTGGCGTCGGCCCACTACTCGAAGCGATCGTTGGAGGAGATGGAGCGGCTGAATATCGATGTGGTACCCAAATCGGTGAACCCGCCCAACGTCCCCCATCTGCGTCAAATCGAGAATTTCTGGGCCAATCTGAAGCGTAAGATCTACTCCAACAATTTTGTCGCGAAAACTGAGGAGGAATTGATTAATAAAACGCGCATGTTTTCGTCCGCCATGGTGAATGTTCCGGAAGGCCGCTCGCAAGGGCGTAGAATTTTTTTGCAAGTAAGCTTAAATAATTACCTTCTATGGGAAATTTTTCAAAAGCAATTATCTGTCTTAGCTTTTTTTATCACCATCCGAAAAAAGTCAACTTTTTTTAATGCAAACGTTACTGTGATCAAACAGTTCCCGGAAATTTAAAATACAAGATCATACATAAAAATCGACATAGTCCCCTTTAAAGTATTCCACATCGATTGCAACGCACTTATGCCAGCGCTTGATTCAATCCTCGAAACATTTTTTTATATTCCGTTTGCGGTATGCCCAGCATTTTTCTATGATCTCATCTCGGGAGTTGAATCGCGTTCCACGAAACGGTTTCTTGTGTCGACCGAATAGGAAAAAGACACAGGGAGCCAAAGTAGGTGAATTCTGTGGTTGCTGAACGGCACTCGTTTCGTGTTTAGCCAAATCTTCACGGATAACGATGGCATTGTGTGACGGTGCGTTTTCGAGGTGCAAGATCCACGAGTTGTTTGCCCACAAATCTGGTCTTTTTGTCGAATTGCTTCACGAAAACTCCTCATAATAATAAGAGGAATTCATGATACACAACAACCTTGTAATCCATGAAAACTGTGAGCATCGCTTTCTTTTTCCACTGAAAACCACGTTACTCACGAATCCACGTCGCGTCTCCAGTAATGATCCGTTTGATGAATGTTGTTTCCGGTTCTATCTATTTATATATTTATTATTATCACCGTCTTCGATAAAAACAATCGTACAGACTGAACTACTTAATACTAGTTCTCAATAACTTAAAGTCTAAACAATTCTACTTATTCGATTTTTAAAAACATTTTTGGATATATCAAAGTCGAATTCGTCACATACAACATTAAAAGTGCAAAGACACGAATCTAACGGATGATTATACCCATAGTAAGGTGATACGGAACAGCAAGCATCGGATAATTTCGAAGTCGACGAGGTGGAACGTTCAGTGAAATCTGCTCAACCAGCGCAGGGCAGTCAATAACGCCGATTAGGATGTCAAAGACCAGCAGACGCTGCATTTTAACACGTCTGACAGTCAGTAGTTCCAAACTTATTAGTTTGCAACGGTCCGAGTATGGAGGGAGATTGTCCGGGTTCTAAGGAAGTGAACGAAGTGCCAAACGAACGAACTTCTTCTGTACGCGTCCAATGGAAACGATTGGTGCCACATAATAAGGAGACCAAACGGGGGCCGCATACTCAAGGATGCTTCGCACCAAACTGCAATAGAGTTGTTGTTGTTGGTTGTTTATTTAAGACCGTTCAACCAATTGGTCATTCGGGTAGTTTTGTATTAGGTGCGCAACTAAGTTCTCGGTGTTTTTTGGTGAAAAAGGAACTTTATTTTGAAAACAAAGGTTACAAACAAATTATTCAAAGTATTGGCCATCACTAGCTACGACTTTATCCCATCTTTCTGGTAGAACGTGAATACCATTTCGATAGAACTGTTCGTCTTTTGATGCTATCCAAGAATCAAACCATTTTGAGATGTCATCATATGAGTGGAATTGCTGACCAGTGAGACCATGTGCCATCGAACGGAACAAGTAATAATCGGACGGTGCAATATCAGGAGAATATGGCGGGTGGGGTAGGACTTCCCATTTGAGCGTTTCCAAGTAGGTTTTCACGGGTTTCGCAACGTGAGGTCAAGCGTTGTCATGCTGAAGAATCACTTTTTCGTGTCTGTGCTCGTATTGTGGCCGTTTTTCGTGCAGTGCTCGGCTCAATCGCATCAATTGAGTTCGATACCGTTCCCCGGTAATGGTTTCGTTTGGTTTCAACAGCTCATAATAAATAACGCCAACTTGGTCCCACCAAATACACAGCATAACCTTCGCAGCGTGAATATTCGGCCTAGGCGACGATGTTGAAGCATGCCCGGGCAGCCCCCATGAATGTTTTCGTTTTGGGTTACTGTAATGAATCCATTTTTCGTCACCCGTCACAATGCAATGTAGAAAACTCTTCCTTCTTGCCGCTGGAGCAGTTGTTCACACACGAAAAAACGACGCTCAACATCTCTTGGCTTCAAATCGTAAGGTACCCAAGTTCCTTGCTTTTGAATCATTCCCAAAGCATGCAATCGCTAAGAAACGGCTTGGCGGGAAACTCCTAATCCTGGACCAAGCTCTTCTTGCGTTTGACACAGATCCTCATCGAGCAATGCCTCCAATTCAGAGTCTTCGAAGTTTTTTGGCCTTCCTTCACGCGGACGATCATCAACACTGAAATCACCGTTTTTGAAGCGACAAAACCAATCACGACACGTTGTTTCACTCAGAGCAGCATCACCGTAAACTTTTTGGAGCTCTCGATGTGCTTCAGCCACCGTTTTCTTCGAATGAAAGAAGAAAATCAACACTTCCCGCAAATGACGATTATTTGGCACGAAATCAGACATCTTCAAACAACCAAAATATATAACACTAAACCAAAATCACTGATTTGGCAAAGCGGTTTGTTTACCATATGTCTGAGCTTGGTTTATGACGCTTGAGATGTACAACATTCGACCAGCACTTACTACTGGCGCCATCTATTGCTAAACAGCGGGAACTTAGTTGCGCACCTAATAATAAAAAAAAAAAAATAAATATATTTATCCACTTATAAAAATTAAAACCACAAATATAAAAAAACACCGCGTTCCCAACCACCAACAAAAAAAAAAAAAAACCACAAAAAAAAAAAAAAAAACAGATTTCCTCCTCCCCCCCCGGCGGGCCCCCCCCCCTCACCACGCCCCCCCCCGCCTTCTTTTTTCCTCTCCTTTTTCCCTCCCCTTTCCCACCATAGACCCCACCAATGAAATACCCACCACAAAGAATTGTTGTTTTTTTTTCTTTTTATTTTTTCCCTTTTTTTTTTTTTTTTTTTTTTTTTTTATTTTGTTATCCCCTGGTTTTTTTGGGGTTTTTTTTAGTTTTTTCGTTCCCCTTTCCAACCCACCCCCCCAGGGGAAAAAAGTACATGACTCGCGAAAGAATTCGATAATTCAGCTCCAAGTACCACAAGGTTAGTGAACAATAGCATTTTTTATGTGAAAATTCCTGGAAAATCGAATGGAAGGAGTCCCTCTTGCCGCAAATTTCAGTGAACGGAGATATTGGGCTTATTTTACCCCACTTCCCCCGTATTTTCGAATAATGCCCAGTACTATGCTTGCAGGGATCTGCGGTAGTCAAAATAGGCCTATTATTATGTAGAATTTCCCTAGAAATTGAATGAAAGTAGTTGCAGCCACCGCACGGGTCGGGAAACGGAGATATTGCTGATTTTGCCCCACTTCCCCCATGTTTTCGAATATTGTTCATTAATCTATGGTCGGAGGGGTCTGCGGTAATCAAAATAGGCCTATTCTTATGTAGAATTTCCCTAGAAATCGAATGGAGGTGGTTGCAACTACCACACGAGTCGGGAAACAGAGATATTGGGCTTATTTTGCCCCAAATTCCCCGTATTTCGAATATTAATATACGCTTTTCAGATGTCTTTGGAATAAAACACGTTAACTGGGCCCTTTCGGACCACCACAAAAAAGTATATTATCCATTACCATCAGATAATTCATCTTCACTCAAAGTTATCGCTCATCTTCACTATATTCGTCATCGTTTTCGCTAGATTGGGAAATGTTTTCGTGTTCCTGTTCGTCAGATACACAGAACTGTAGCATCTGCGCTTCAAACTCTGGGTCATGCTTCCAGAATGATTTTTTGCCGCTTGATTTGACCGATAGATACGCCATCTTGGGATCAGACCAACCCAACTAACATCAATGCTGAATAACTGTTTGTTCAAACAAATTTGGAGAAGTTCTTCAGCTTCTTCTTCTAGAAAGCTGAATAACTTCTCCAAATTTGTTTGAACAAGCGGTTATTCGACACTGATGTTTGTTGGAAGTCAAAGCTTCTCCTATCATATCAGTAAGGTTATCCCCCGCAGATGTTTTCCGTGCAAAGTGCAATCGGGAGAACTTGTGTCGCTTGTGACTTGTTTCTCAAGCTGGCTCGTCGACGAAGTTCATCGTAAATGGCTAGAAATATCAAAACATTTATTAGCAGTATATAGGAATAGGAATATATAGGAGTATATAGGAAATATATAACCACATACCTTATTTTTTTAATTAAATTTACCAAACGTTCAATCCCGGTAGATGCTCATATTTTTGTAGACATGGAGGGAGCTGCCGTACAAACGGAAATTCACAACGGTATTGTTGCTCAATGTCAGTGTACAACTGTTTGATTTTATTGTTGTCCAACTTTTTAGATGAAAGTGATGAGCCGAATGTTACTTATCAAATCCACGTCAACCCCAAGAATTTCAGCAAACTTTTGAGGTGGCGCAAGTAAGGCTACCTCGCCATGTTGCCATTATTGGAGCTTCCGCAGCCTCCAACTTTGGGGCGATTAACGTTCAGTTTGAAGTGAGCTTCAAGCTCATCTGCAATTCGGCGTGCTTCCTTCTTAACTTCTGGGTGGAACATGGCTGGATGGTTAGGAACAGCTTTCATAGCAGAATTTCATATGAAGCCTTCTACCAAGTTCAATCTTGAATAAGTTCAATCTTGAATGAAAGAAGGATGGTCCGATTCGTTCATCATCTTTCAGATCTTTCTTTAAGTGTTTCGGTTTCCTACAATGGCGTTTGCCGCCTTGTCATCTATCATCGAATAGACTGCTCTGATCTTCACTCGCAAAGTCACGTTTCCAGCGTCGAAGATGATGGGTGAGGCATTCAGTTCATCCACCTTCTTAAAAAACTGGTCGAAAAGCTTTTATGTGATTTCATCCGTTTCCTTTATCCAGTGCATAGACCGAACGTGACAAAACATGTCGGATTGGGGATTTGGATTTACGTAGATTTCATGACCACTTTCCGATACCAGTTTCAAGGACATAAATGCTCCGTCAATAAGGAATCATCTTTCCCTAGAAACTTAGCCTGATTATAGTGGCTAAAGCCAGTTGCAGAGTCAGGTCCAGCAGCCACATGCATGACACAATCCATGATCCCACTTCAAGCTATTTCATCGAGATTGTCCCGTACGTCCTCCAACTCCATCATCCGCATAACATCGTTCGAAATCATTTCCTGAACCGAAACATTCGAAGACAAATATCCTTCGTCATGATTGGGTTCTGTAAATTTTGGAAGTATGCTATTACGGTGAGCTATCATATCTGCCCATGGAACAAATGCCTTCTGTTTCAGTTGCTTCCGCATGAATGTGGTCATTCCGGTATATTTGCTCTTTGTTAATCCCAATCTTGTTTTCCTCATCAAAGATGATTCCGATGAAGGCCCTTTCGGATCTTGCTCAAGTTTTGACGCACTTAGTACCTTGCTTGCCCACGCTTCTTCTCCTTACCTCAACTTTCTCAAAAGTCTTCTCATATTGGGACAACCGGCTTTACGTGTTGCTGTTTTCGCTGCACGTAAAAGTTCTTCGACGCAGCGGCCACGAGCCAAGTCTTGACAATACTTGACTTTAGTGGTTTCAGCCAACTGTTGGAATGACAGCGACTTTCTGCCACGATTTTGGGATAACGGTGATGTCCGTAATGCATGAGTTTCATGAGAATTAGATTGAGTTGGGACTGATGATACCTAAGGCGTTGCAGATTAACAGCAATAATAACAATTTGTTTTGGAATATGTTTCTTGTTTATTTAATTGGCAGTAGTACGGCAAAGAATTTTAAAAACTTCACTTACCTGGAACGGCAAAACGAGCCAATCTGCCTTTCGTTCGAAGAATCTATTCTTACTTCGAGTATTCCTCCAATAATTTTGGAATGTGTGCATCCAAGTGTCCACACTCCTTTCAACAACATCTTCTTCCACTTTAAGATTCTGCCGAAATAATTCCAAAACATGCTGTTTCTTTCAGCTTTTCAAATAAATTTCCGTAACTTCCTGGCTTGAAAACATTTTTAATCGAAAAACTCAAAAAATTTGACAGATTTGTTTCATTAGTGTGCGTGCAATAGCGGAAACAAAATGTCAGAAAAACATAATAATAAAAAGATTTGTTTAGTATTGTGTGATAAAATCAAAATGTCAGTCATAATAATAAAAAAAAAAGAAATATCTTTCCATAAAATCAGAAATATCTCCGTTACCCGACCCGTGCGGTGGCTGCAACCACCTCCATTCGATTCTTAGGAAAATTTTACATAAGAATAGGCCTATTTTGACTACCGCAGACCCCTCCGATCATAGATTATTCAGCAATATTCGAAAATACGGGGAATTGGGGCAAAATAAGCCCAATATCTCTGTTTCCCGACTCGTGCGGTGGCTGCAACCACCTTCATTCGATTTCTAGGGAAATTCTACATAAGAATAGGCCTATTTTGACTACCGCAGACCCCTCCGATCATAGATTAATGAACAATATTCGAAAACATGGGGGAAGTGGGGTAAAATCAGCAATATCTCCGTTATCCGACCCGTGCGGTGGCTGCAACCACCTCCATTCGATTTTTAGGGAAATTCTACATAAGAATAGGCCTATTTTGACTACCGCAGACCCCTCCGATCATAGATTATTCAGCAATATTCAAAAATACGGGGAATTGGGGCAAAATAAGCCCAATATCTCTATTTCCCGACTCGTGCGGTGGCTGCAACCACCTTCATTCGATTTCTAGGGAAATTTTACATAAGAATAGGCCTATTTTGACTACCGCAGACCCCTCCGACCATAGATTAATGAACAATATTCGAAAACATGGGGGAAGTGGGGTAAAATCAGCAATATCTCCGTTACCCGACCCGTGCGGTGGCTGCAACCACCTTCCATTCGATTTCTAGGGAAATTTTACATAAGAATAGGCCTATTTTGACTACCGCAGACCCCTCCGATCATAGATTATTCAGCAATATTCAAAAATACGGGGAATTGGGGCAAAATAAGCCCAATATCTCTATTTTCCGACTCGTGCGGTGGCTGCAACCACCTTCATTCGATTTCTAGGAAATTTTACATAAGAATAGGCTTATTTTGACTACCGCAGACCCCTCCGACCATAGATTAATGAACAATATTCGAAAACATGGGGGAAGTGGGGTAAAATCAGCAATATCTCTGTTACCCGACCCGTGCGGTGGCTGCAACCACCTCCATTCGATTTTTAGGGAAATTCTACATAAGAATAGGCCTATTTTGACTACCGCAGACCCCTCCGATCATAGATTATTCAGCAATATTCAAAAATACGGGGAATTGGGGCAAAATAAGCCCAATATCTCTATTTCCCGACTCGTACGGTGGCTGCAACCACCTTCATTCGATTCTTAGGGAAATTTTACATAAGAATAGGCTTATTTTGACTACCGCAGACCCCTCCGACCATAGATTAATGAACAATATTCGAAAACATGGGGGAAGTGGGGTAAAATCAGCATGATCTGCGGTGGCTGCAACCACCTCCATTCGATTCCTAGAAAAAAATTACATAAGAATAGGCCTATTTTGACTACCGCAGACCCCTCCGATCATAGATTATTCAGCAATATTCAAAAATACGGGGGAATTGTGGCAAAATAAGCCCAATATCTCTATTTCCCGACCCGTGCGGTGGCTGCAACTACCTTTATTCGATTCTTAGGGAAATTTTACATAAGAATAGGCTTTTTTTGACTACCGCAGACCCCTCCGACCATAGATTAATGAACAATATTCGAAAACATGGGGGAAGTGGGGTAAAATCAGCATGATCTCCGTTAACCGACCCGTGTGGTGGCTGCAACCACCTCCATTCGATTTTTAGGGAAATTCTACATAAGAATAGGCCTATTTTGACTACCGCAGACCCCTCCGATCATAGATTATTCAGCAATATTCAAAAATACGGAGAATTGGGGCAAAATAAGCCCAATATCTCTATTTCCTGACTGATACGGTGGCTGCATCCACCTTCATTCGATTCTTAGGGAAATTTTACATAAGAATAGGCTTATTTTGACTACCGCAGACCCCTCCGACCATAGATTAATGAACAATATTCGAAAACATGGGGGAAGTGGGGTAAAATCAGCAATATCTCCGTTACCCGACCCGTGCGGTGGCTGCAATTACCTTTATTCGATTTCTTGGAAAATTCTTCATAAGAATAGGCCTATTATGACTACCGCAGATCCCTGCAAGCATAGATTACTGGACATTATTCGAGGGGACAGAGATGGGATCTGAAAGTTTATTTTGAAAACGAACAATTTGTTTGCGATGCGTTAAATATGACTGCAGCCAATTCAACAGTCCGGGTTCCATTCATTTTTTTTGCAATTTGAAGAGTAATAATGGTATGTCAATTCGGTCAAATGTTTTTCTGAAGTCAGTGTAAAGGGCTTTCTTCGTGCTTGCCATTGTCCATTGCATTCAAAATAAAAGTTACAAATTCAAGAAGATTAGAAGTAGTTCAGCGACCTTTGAAAAAACCGTGTTGTTTGCTTGAGATTTGATTTTTTACTTGCTGAAAAATATTTTCATTTACGAGAGATTCAAAAAGTTTTGGGATGCAAGAGATAATGGCAACTCCACGATAGTTGCGGATGTCTGATTTCGTGCCTGATTTGAAAATCGGAACCAAATAAGAGGATTTCCCAATATTGGGAAATGTTCCGCTCTTCAGAGACATATTAAAAAGAAGTTCTAAAGAAAGGGCAAGTTCGTCTGAAAGGTTCTTTAAAAATACGGGTCCAAGTTTTTTAGTGCTTTGAGAATTTCGTGAGGAGGTAATTGATTTACAGATCTATTGTTGGAAAATTCAGGAATGAATGCAAAGAAGTCGCGATCACGGTCTTCTTCGGAGAAGTGTATACTTCTTGTAAGAAATTTGCAAAAAGCTTGCAGATTTCAGAAGAATTATCACCTACATTTCCGTCAAAATGCATTCGTAGGGAAAAATTGCTATTTTTCAATTTCGTTTTTACATAATTGAAGAAATTCTTGGGGCATGATTTGACTTCAGTTTCGACTTTACGATTATATTCTTCATGTGCAGAATTAATGGCTGTGTTAAGTTGGTTGCATATGTCATAATAATTTTGCAAATTTGTGCTAGAGTTTTGCTTTTTATATAATTTGTGTGCTTTTTGTTTTTTGTTCTTTAAATGTTTCAAATGTGAATTGAACCACACTGGTTATTTAAGGTTTTGAGTTCGCCTTCTTCTTTTCTTTGGTACAGTTTCTAAAATAAGGTACTGAATAATTGAATGAGATTTGCCTACTTCAGTGTTGACATTTCCTTCAATACTTATTATGTTCTGCCAATTTATTGTACATAGTCTACGTTTTGCTTCTTCGTAATTTGCTTTATGATATTCCAGCACTTCCTCGAATTCCCAGTCGCTGGAGGAGGGAGTATTATGTACGAAGATTGAATATTCAATTGTTGTGTGAAATACTTCATTTTTCCATAAGGGTGACAATGAAGCACTCACACAAAAGTCTTCAGTGCAGTTCGTAAATAAGAGGTCTAAAAATGCCTTTGGCCGATTCTTTATATGATTAATTTGGTGTAAGCCAAAATGAGAAATTTGGTCGAATAGGACTGGGAGTAGAAATGATTCATTTTCGATGTCAGGGATGAAGTTCGCATTCCGTTTATTAAAGTTACCATAAATATGTAGTTTTACTTCCGGTTCCATATTTGACATGATAATTTCGACATTTTGAAAAAAATAATTCGAAAGATTCTTTATTGGCATATTTGGGTGGAAAATACACAGATGCAAAAATGTGTGTTTCATCAGCAATGAGTGCTTTAACCCAGACATGCTAAAATTCTTTGTGCTTGATAGTTTTTAGCTCTTGAGAAGTTAAGTCTGCATTGATGGCAATAAGAACTCCACCTTCAGACTTTTTATTGCTATTTTGCAAATTGTGGTCATGCCGGAATACATTAAAGTTATTTCCAAAAAAATCTTCGCTTTTGACGCTTTCATCCCAGCTTGTTTCGGTTGCCAGAATAACGTTGAAAGAGTAAGCTAGAAGTTTTTGTTGAATTTCTTTCATTTTGGCTGGGCTTTTCATGCGATTGAAATTTTGGCAATACACCAACATTTCAGTCGCATTCTGTTGAGAAGGCGAAGACATTTTTGGAGGATTAGTCATACTTACAATACTATTAAATGCTGTACTACAGTATCTCGAATATCACGATTAGAGCTGCCATTCATGCTCCGCGTATTCTCACCTGTCGTTGATTTGATGTACATTTGTGATTCTGTTCATTTATTGAGGAAAAGTCGATAGTCTGCGGTCAGTGGACTTCTCCAGTTTCTTTCCATTAAACATGTATGATTAATTATCTTATCTGATCTTCATCACTCACTTCCCTACCAAAACAAACCCCATGGCTTGAACAATCGGTCATCACGAAAAAACATTTTTACTCCTCTCCTTCAATCGCAACCAACACTGGACAGAGGGATTGGAAAAGGCGCCATCATCAAATTCCATCAAATTGACTTAGTTACTTACCTTCAGCGTCAGCGATCATCGATAACCAACCATCAACGCAATACGGGCATTCACTTGACGTTTTGTGGCGCGAAGAGGGTCGAATTTACTTTGCCTTTGTAGGTGGTTTTCTACGAACAACATCGCCTCCACAGCCACGGCCATTAACGTGCTCAAAAGCACGTGATTTAAGCTACTCACTTATCCCCCGCATGTTGGTGCCGCTATATTTCGTAAGTGAGACTCTGTTCGGAATGGATATCTTTCATGCTTTATTACTTTCGCTTTCGTTAAAATAAATTAAAACAAATATGAAGGTATGGTTTTCTTTTCGTACGCATTTTTTTTTCAATCACTGTTCAACTGTTACACTTTTCTTTTTTCAGGGTGTCTTCTTCCGCGACCTGATGATCTTGTCTTATCTTACTATATTATTATGCTATGAATGTTTAGCTTTTTTTTCGTCGGCATTATCGAACTTGCACTGAGCAGCTGTTGTTAAGCTGCACAACAGATTCAGATAACCTAAACGGAGACTAATTAGGTGTGCGTAACCTTTTCTTCTCTGTTTCTCTTCTCTCTTCCTTTTACTCTGTACATATGGCAAGTTTTACTTTCGTAGGTCACTTATCTAATTTTCTACATTTTTTTCCCTAGCCTACTTTAATTGTATTTACTACTTTTCATCGGTTTGCGTTGCTTTGCTTTGCATATTTGGATACATAAATAAACATTTGCTATACGGAACATTTCCAGTTAGTTTCGACTTAATATAACGATATAACAGTAATTTCAGAAAAAAATATCACTTTTGCTCACTATTACAACGGTAAAGGAAACCTCTGGACAAAATCAGCAATCCTTCGACGACCTTTTCTAACGAACATACTTGAGTTTGGTCCACCCGGTCTGACTGGCGTACACCTCGTGGTAGCTGTTTCGGAATCCGTAGAACGCGTACAAGGCTAAACCTGGTGATTTTGTGGGTGGCGTAGCAGCAGGGTAGGTAGCAGCAACAATAGCAACAACAATATGCGAATAGGGTAAGTTTTAATTGTTTTCAGCATTTCACAGAAAATTGCTCGATTTGGTGGGTTTCTACTGGGGAGGGTTTCGTGTCTCATGTCGATCACTTACATGTACTTTTGGGGTCTTTGATCGGTTTGTGGGTTAGCGAGGGTTATGTGTTGTATGCACACCGGGGAAGAATTGTTTTGGAAAATTGAATTTGTTTAGTAACCGAGCTCATGCCGCCGTCGTCATGCTAACCGGTTCGGCTAGGCCCCGTGTGTCGATCTAAATACATAAGTCATGCAAACTGATCATCATTCACTCTACTCTACAGACATGAAATCATGCAATCCGGCTGCTTAAAGCTGTTTTGGTCGATTTGAGTTGTTTGGGTACGGATGGATTTGCTGTGGGGAATAGTTTCGTATTTTATTGAGAGTTGGGTAATGTGGAAAACGGAGGAAGCACTCGAATCTGCTCGTTTGGATATTCTTATAATTGTACAATGGACTGATGGCAAAAAGGACTGACGAATTGACGAAATTAGTTAAACATGGAGACATGTGTCGCATGACGTTATCTTTAGAATCCGCAAATATTTTGAAATATCTTTTCTTGGGTCCTCCCTTAGCTCAGTCGGTAAAGGCGCAGCTACAATGCAACACCATGCTGGAGGTGGCTGGGTTCGACTCCCGGTCTGGTCTAGGAAGTTTTCGTAAAGGAAAATTGCTCGGCATAACGTATGATTGTACTTGCCACACAATCATACTAATGCAAAAATGGTACTTGGCATCGAAAGCTCTCAATTAACAACTGTGGAAGTGCATTTAGAACACTAAGTTGAGAGCAAACAATAAGCTAATTGTGAAAGCAATAAGCTTGGAATGCTAAATAAGAAGAAGAAGCCTTTCTTGATATTGAAGGAGCATTCGACAATGCATCCTATAGCACAATGCGCTCCGCAATGGAAGCAAGGGGCCTAGATTATGACGATGCTAAAAGATCGAGAAATTTCTGCTGACCTTGGAGGTGCGCAACTAACTATTAGATCGATTAAGGGCTGTCCTCAAGGAGTTGTCCTATCGCCCTTATTGTGCTCCTTAGTAGTAGACGAACTCCTTTAAAGACTAGCAGAGCTAGGATACGAGCTGATTGGTTTTGCTTAAGATTTAGCTATAATAGTTCGTGGGAAGTTTGATGACCCGATATCTAGTTGGTTACAAACTGCTCTCAAAATAACGGTCAAAAGGTGTAGAATAGAGGGCTTAAATGTAAACCCTTCTAAAACTGTTATAGTACCTTTTACCAAAAGGAGAAAGCTAAATTTAAAACAGCCTACTCTCAATGGAGTTCAAGTTCAGTTTGCGGAAGAAGTTAAATACCTTGGTGTTACTTTGGATAAAAAACTGAATCGGAACTACCATCTTGACAAGGTTATCACTAAGGGTACTAACGCCCTATGGGTATGTAGTAAAGCAGTGGGTAAAACATGGGGACTTCGACCAAAAACTGTCCATTGGATTTATTCTGCAATAGTTCGTCCGAAAATGACATATGCTTCACTTATATGGTGGCCTAAACTTAATGAGGTAACCACCCAAGTGAAGCTACAGGGTGTGGCAGAAAATAATGCGAAAATGTTCAAACTTGAGTATTGGGTTAATTCGTGTAGCTAGTGACTAATTTCTGTCGAAAGTGTATTTGTTTATGTTTACTTTCAAGTGCTGCATCCAAATATTCTATTTGTTTTATTGCAAATCGTCAAAATGTTCGCGAAAGAAGTGATCACCAGTTTTTTGCGCGCCCAGAAGAAGCCGAAAGAGATTGCCAAGGTAGTAGGGTGCCATTTAGCAACAGTTTACCGCATAAAAAAGTCCCTGCAGGATGGTCCTAACCAGTGGAAGCCGGGAAGCGGACGTCCGCACTTTGCACGCACGCCGAACG
This sequence comes from Aedes koreicus, assembly GCA_024533555.2. Classification (NCBI taxonomy): domain Eukaryota; kingdom Metazoa; phylum Arthropoda; class Insecta; order Diptera; family Culicidae; genus Aedes; species Aedes koreicus. The sequence goes on along the minus strand of JAHHFK020003588.1, from coordinate 20,352 downwards.
TGATCAAATCGGTCCGTGCAAAAATTGCTCGCAACCCGGTGCGTTCCATAAGAAAACTTGCAAAGAAAGCCAATATTTCGGAGAAATCCATGCGGAGAATCATCAAAGAAGACCTGCATGCATCTTCCAGCGCCAGAGTGAAACGCCACTTGATTACGGACCGGGTCAAGGAACTAGGAGTGACTCGTTCTAAGGGATTGCTTTCCTTGTTGAAGAAGGAAATAATGATAATCCTGTTCTCCGACGAAAAGCTTTTCAGCATCGATGCTGGGGCCAACAGCCGCACGGACCGGTTCATTTCACCGCAGAAAATGGAGAACGTTCCGGAAAAAGTGAAATTCAAATTTCAAACCAAACATCCGGCTGGTGTCATGATGTTTGGCTTGGTGGCGTCCAACGGTTTGAAAATGCCGCCTGTTTTCATTGATGCTGGAGTTAAAATCAATACCGAAGTGTATATCGGTATTTTAAATGACCAAGTGCTTCCCTGGGTGAAGACCAACTTCTCCGAGAACCAAAACGTTGTCCTACAGCAGGATGGAGCGCCGTGTCACACGTCCAATCGAACCCAACAATGGTTGAACGATAACATGAAGGTAAACTACAGAGACTTGCCTGTGTATCAATAACTGGGGCAATGAAAAGTACACCATCTGTTGCTTTGGATGCCCTTCTTAACATGTTACCTTTTTACACCAATTTGTAAAGCAGCAGGCAGCGAAAAGTGCCCTGCAATTCAAACGATACAATAAGATTTTAGATGGTGATCTGGTAGGACATTTAAAGATCCTTAAGAATTTTAAGCTAAACTCAGATGTTAAAACAATAGAAGACTGGATGACAACGAAGACAAACTACGACGTTCCCTTTAAAGTTGTTAAATCAAGCCGCTATGTATGGGAATCTGGTGGACCTAGTTTGCGCCCCCCCCCCCGACAAACAGAAGACCACAAATGACAAGATTTTTTCCGATAGTCAAGCAGCTCCCACTCCCCTTAAAATTTTTACATGTAAATCTAAGCTAGTGTGGGAGAGCATTCTTTCTTTAAGGCAATTGGCCAGTAGGAACGAAGTTACTCTATACTGGGTGCCCGGCCATTGTGGTATTGAAGGAAATGAAAAAGCTGACAGCCTAGCAAGAGAAGGTTCAGCATCACATTTTATTGGCCCGGAACCATTTTGTGGAGTCCCAGAGTGTGCTTTGAGGACTGTAATAAAAAATTGGGAAATGTCTATGGTAGAATCAAACTGGAGCGCTACGGATACATGCATACAAGCGAAGAGATTTCTAAGACCATGTGCTGTAAAAGCCCGGATCTTACTAAATCTTAGCTCTCTTCGAGAACTGTTCCAGAGAGTGATATGAATATTCCACGGTTCCAAAGTGCTGCGTCAGTGATGGTTTGGGGAGGAATTTGCAAGCGAGGCAAATTACCACTGGTTTTCGTCGAAAAAAGCGTTAAAGTGAATGCCGTATATTATAAAACGGATGTTTTGGAGAAAGTTGTCAAGCCATATGTTCAAGAGGTGTTTGGAGATGATCAGTATGTGTTCCCAGTTCACCAGATCTGAATCCCTTGGATTATTTCGTATGGTCATACATGCTGGCGAAGGTAAATGACCACAGGGCGTCTAATATGAACCAATTCAAAACCGTAATGAAACGAATTTGGGACGAAATGCCGATGGAAGTCGTGCTACGGTTTCGAAAAACGTCTGGAGCTGGTCAAGAAGGTTAAAGGCAGTGTTATTACAAAACATATGCTGTAGTTGATCAGTATTATATTGCAATATAATGGGTAAAGTTATCAATAAAATCTGGATTATCGATTTGAAATAAATAGAGTTTTATTTTGTATGAGAATATATTGGACACGGTGTAGACTAATGTTCCTTATTCGCGTTGGACTTCCAGCGCATATGGGCTTTTTTGACGTAGGACTATGTCTGTGTTTTCAATACTGGGGTACACGTCCGAATTTCGAAAATTTGGAGCGTCACGAAAAATATATAGGTTTTGAAAGTTAATAACTAAGTCATTCCACGATTGATTTCCAAAACATTTTCACCAATCGATCGGGGCATTTTCTACGCTTCGATTTCAATATTTTAAACTATTGATTTTTAACACTCCACTATTGAAATTAAAGTAAATATAAGGTGATGTCTTATAATGCCGATTTTTCAGAGTAAATTTACTAAATGCACAGTAATTTCCTTTCACAGACTTCAAATTTAAGTAAGGAACGTCTCACATGCAGCAGTGCACGATGTAAAAGGGAACACCTTCAAATTTTCTTCATTCGCTCAGCAGCCATGGAGCTGTTCAGAGCGGCAATGGGCCAGTACTGCACTGGCAGCTGGCGGTTGCAAGTACCCTGCAGAAGGGTACGTAGGCGAGCAACCAGCCTAAATGATGGCTCAGCGGCTGTCGTTAGCGAGTGGCTGGCTGGACAGCCATTTTTAATGCAGTCGTGTGCTATGCCAAGCTCGTGGCAAATTTATCAAATTTGGAGGGAAACATGTATGATCCAGTTGGTAGTCATATAACGATATGATGTACAGGCAGGACGGCATTTTTCAGGGTAGAACCATCTGGGTTTAGCGCCCTGGTTTCCAAATTTCGACAGAATGTCAATAACTATTATATGATGTATTTCACACAAAAAGATCTCTTCAGGGCTACTATTCTGATTTTGAAAGAGTTTTATACTGAATTATTATAAGAGTTTGCTAATTGTATCCGCATGACACCTACCTAATTCATAAATCCTGGCCAATCCTGAATTTTGCACAATTTCAGTTCGATAAATACCAAATATTTGTTAAAATCATGTTTCGGTATAGAAAATAACTCAGGGTCGTTTAAAGTTTATTTGCCTTTTGCAATCGCAGCCCGCTGGTTGCTGGCATGTTATGATTTCCCTATTACCTATTATAATAAGTTGTTCAATGTTGGTAATGTTCTCTTCAAAATCCAATCAGTGCTTGAAAGTGTTTCTGTTCGTTTTATTGCGTTGGATAGAGTCCCTACCTTGAAACGAGACGGAAGGACGGTTGTCCCCGTTTCCTCTTTCTTACGATCCGAAAATATTCGTTGATTAACTTATTCATCAAATGGATAATTTAATTGCCGTTTATTTTTTAATCTCCTTTTACCCCCAACGCTACACAGTGGGCCTGGCCGTTTTAAGATTTTTGTCATATTACATATATGCCACAAGTATTAATGTTGCAAAACAAATACTGGTTAATTTTTTGCCAGGATGCTTTCCATTATTGGCCGTGTAAGCGTTAGAATAGAATAGAATAGAATAGTTGGATAGAGTTCCTACCTTGCAATAGGAATCAAATATTTTTGAGAAAGTGTTTGAAAGAGAAAGTGAAATGTCGCAGAATATGGCTGCAAAGGGTCAGAGCAGCAATCGGAGCGAATAAATCTTTAAGCTATTTTAAATAATAGCATGAGTTTAAAGTTAAGGGTTTATTGAATTCCTGCAAAAAAAAAATTATCGTTTAAATTGATGACCAATCAACATAATGATTTTTATACAGGACCCTTTCAACCATAGTAGCAAATACGACCGTGTCCGTATCATCATTCAAACCACACGGCCCTTTTCAGAGCCACCAAATGCTTTCTAAAGAGTGTACAATAGAATGTTCTCACATACTTACTTTCTAGTGCTGGTCTACAAACACCCACGCTATTTTGACCTAGACTGGGTCCATCGGCTAGGGTAGAGGTAAAATGAAAATTTGAAAAATAGCGACCATCACGAATATTTGAAACATTTTGAACGCTAATAACTTTATCATTTCTTGATAGATTTTTGAGATTGTTGCTTCAATCAGTCGGAACTGCCAATTCAATGTTCAAAAATATCATTAATAATTGACTTTGAATTCCCAAACAGACTTTCAACAATCTATAACGCGATAAGGATAATGGTCTCCAGCTAGTCAATTATATAAACACAATCACCACTGCCAGCATAGCCGTTGCCCTTTCGTCATACCAACATTTAAATGCAGTCTAGCACCGCCAAAAGATTTGTAAAGAGCAAATTATAGTTTTTTATAACATACCTTATCTTCCCCGCCCCACCCCCCCCCTATCTTAGCACCCCCGTTGCAAAATTGCTCTACGAAACGAACGAAACTAATCTACCATGTTTAACCAGACAATGCATCAGAGGGTTTAACTTTATTTACATAAATCGGGCGTGTGTTATACACTGATTTTCGGCAAGGCTTCTAGATCCAATCGATCAATGCAGCCTCTATTCTAATACAGGCAATTAAAAATAATAATAATAAAATTCATTACACATTGCTACGGAGGCCTACGTCAACTTTGCGTACAACCCCATTGGGTTGTCCCTTATAGTTTTTGTACGGGCTGGAATTTTTTTAAATGACCAGCGGAGTCGAATTGGGGTTTCCGACCATTTTGCTGTGGGTTGCCTACCGACCAATTGAGCTCGTATGTCCGTACCTTTAATTCGGCCATCAACACATGAGCTCACGCCGCCATCTGGTCGAGAAGTGATCGCCCACTGGCTTTCCGCAAAAACTTGAAGTCATAGGGGCATCTACGACGTCAGCACGGTGGATCGAATCATCGTCGTCCCTGATACCGCACCGGAAAGAATACACTCCGGAAAACCCTCCGTCTTCGGCACCCACTGAAATCCCCTATAGCTCAAAAATCCTACGTAGGTACGTGAAAACATTATTATCTTGGCCATGAATAGTTTCCCTTTTAAGCTAACGGGTGGCAACTAAAATTTTGGATTTTTTTCGAGGCCCCTATGCTCAACAACAAACGAGCTCAGAGAGAAATGAGAGTGTGTATGTATTAGCTCACTCTCTTCCTGCTGTTTTTCGGTATTATTAGTATTTTTCGATTTGTTTATGTTTGCTCATTTTTGTTCAAAATGCCGTCGAAACAAAAAACATTTCGCGAGCGCGTTGTACACCCAAAAACCCGCCCAACACCCACAATTAACAAATTCCTTCCCCCCCCTCCCCCCCCCACAAAACCACCACAAAAAAACGACACGATTCCTTTCTCCCCACCACAAACACCCCCACCACCCCACCACAAAACCACATCCCCCCCCCCACAACAAACAAAAAAAAAAAAAAAAAAAAAAAAAACAAAACACAAAACAAAACCCCCCACACACACAAAAAAACATATCAAACCAAACCCCACACCCCCACCCTAAAAAAAAAAAACAAAAAAATATTTTTTTTTGCCACCAAAAATTCCCCCCCCCCCGACGCACACCCCCCCAAAACGATAACTTCCCATGATAGTTCTATACACCCCCGAACATAAAATATAAGTTCAAATATAATACATTAATTGTTATGTTTGTGTTCTCCGTGCGTGGAGTAACGATTATGATGTAGAAGGAGATGTCTCGCTCATCGCCATGAGGCACCAAGAGTGGACAGCAATGTTTTTTGCTAGAATGAAAGATATGAAGAGAAAGTTGAAAGTTCCGTCAGTGTACGGTAGGCTAGAAATAATTGAACAGAGGTATTGAAAATTGAGTGAAAGGGCATGGTAAAGTAGTATTCGAACCACAGGCGCTTCATTTCAAGCCTAACATCCCACTATGGGGTAGCTCGAGGAGCAGATCACCCTGCCTGCCTCGTCGAGGTGGCAGGGTGATCTGCTCCTCGAGCTACCCCATAGTGGGATGTTAGGCAAATGAAGCGCCTGTGGTTCGAATACTACTTTGACCATGCCCTTTCACTCAATTTTCAATACCTCTGTTCTATTTCTAGCCTACCGTACACTGACGGAACTTTCAACTTTCTCTTCATATCTTTCATACCCCCACCCCCCAAAAAAAAATTAAAAAAAACCCTTCCCCCCTCCCAATTTTACCTTTCACCTCTAAACCAGCCAAATCGACTATCAGTGTCGCCCAATCGTAGATTTCTTCGGGATTTTGAGCTCCTTTGTGTACAAAAATAACTGAAGAGCCACGAGTTGCAAACAGTTGATTGGTAGAATCTAGAGATGCATTCGCAAAGTTGACATGAAGGCCGTACAACGCTCTTGTTCCGATATCAAACGGAAGTATCGCCGAACAGCCGATTATGGACCGTTCTCAAATGTTCGCTAATTTTTTTCAATAATGGACAATGTGTTTTTAATTCCAATAAATCAGATCTTCAAGTATGTTAGTCAAAAAATGACAGCTTGAGAAAAAAATTCCCAAATTTTAGTTGCCACCCGTTAGTACAGAATCCCGTTCATCTCAAATGAAATCGTTTGTCAAATGAAGAATAGAATTATAAGATCTGAGAGCCAAAGGATTTGGATTACAGCAATTTCGCGAGAATCCAATGTTTTCTCTTACGTTTTCTTCATTTTCGTTGGTAGATTGCACTTTCAGACTTCTATTCCTTTTTTGGTATTTGCATTTCAGTTGAGCGAGCATAAGCGAATACGAGGGTAACGAGGGGGCAAGCAAATAGAATTTGGTTTTTCCGCAAGCTTCGGAAGGTGATTCTGTGTATTCAGCCAGCAATAGTTCGAGGATTTCCCTGAGGAATTGTATCCGGTACAACATAAAACACAACACATATCACATACACAGCAAAAAATAATGAATTTTAACAGACGTGTTAAATCTCCCCTCGTTTAATTGCAAGCCAAAGCAAGCGTAAACAACGTAATTGTTTGCAATCTGTCATACACCTTACAACATTGTTTGCAATCTTCCATACACAAGACCTGATTCCACCGATATCTGGCTTCAATTTACATGAAAGATCCCATCAGTTTATGCCGAATCTAGCATTCCCTTTATGTGCATTAGATAACACAGAAAATTAAATGATTCTTTCAAACTATGTCCTGAGAATACTTTTAGGCGTAAATTTGACAGCATGAACAGGCACACAAATGTCAACCAATACTCTTGTCACTCTTATCTATACTCCTACTCAAATTGCGCCGTAGTTTCCATTCAAAATGTCGTAAGCTAGATTTACGTACACAATTCACCATCGACTAAAATATATACTGGCACTAATTAATGGACGTTTAGCATTGAAAGTTCACAAAATTGCCTCTAAATTATTAAAGACTGTGCCGATGAAAAAATAACGATTCGCACTAGAAAAACTTAAAATAGCAATAAAAAATTGATAATTCACTTTCAATAATTCAAAAGTGACCGGTAAAACTTTCAAATTAGTATAAACGCAATAATATGCTGATAGTTTTCCGTCATAATAATAAGTTCTAGCGCTATACATGTGACAAAAGTCTTCAAATTTTTCAAATCTTTACAATTAGAACCAAACAAATTAGTTTAATTTGCTTTAAATTTTTTGATTTTTTTTTCGTTTTGTTTGGTTTCAATTGGAAAGATTTGAAAGATTTGAAGACTTTTATCACATGTTTAGCGCAATTCCCACGGATTCGATTGACATTTCAAGTCAATCGGTTGTCATACGATTGTGGTAGGACGGTAAGTCTGATTCAAGTAGGCTAGCGTAATTCGCTACTCCAATTCCTATTCAATCGTACTAGGCTTCGGCCTTTCAATTTTGTCGCGAAAATACCTTCACTTGTGAAATAAGTGCCTTGTTGCTCTTTATCTTTATGCTCATTATCTCAACGGATTAAGTCCCCTAAAAATTCTGAAAATTGTTCATAAGTCGTCCGGTGTTTACCCACATCTGAAATTCGACAATTCGACCTCAACAATCGACTATCAATTACATCCCCCCTTCAGATTCGAATGCTTCAACCATTCCCAATGACAATCTAGGCCCCCCAATCGTACCTCACTGCCAACCTGATCCATACCGAATCCAGCGTAACGTGAGCATCCAATGAAAGTTGTTGACAAACCGTCTGAAGGAATAAAAGCTTCAATTAAGGATCACGCATCCGGCAGGTACTGTTTCGGAGGCACCGTCTTCTTGAGGCCGTTCTTAAAGTCGGTAAATGACATTTTATGTTCGAGTGAGTTCCGTATGCTACTGGGCCTAGTGTCCGGATTGATCGCCTTCAGAACATCGTCAAAGATCAGTTTCTGCTTCTTTTTGGTTGTGTCGAAGGTTTTTGCCAACGCCCGGAAGTTGCTGGGCGTGGAGGGATTTGTATCGGCAGGCAGTTCAGCACCATTTGAGGTGGAGGGTGATGGTTCCTCCGGGGCAGCTGATTTGGTATTGACGGGGCTTGCTGGCACTTGTCGTTCTAGCAATAGAGGAGGTAAAGTTTTTGGGCGAATATTTGGTACTGGCCCTCGGGACAGTAGTTGCTCCAGTTTGGATTTGAACGCTTCGCGAGGATTATCCGAAGACTCATCATCACCATCATCATCTTCGGGGGTTCTGCTGTCCACAGCTGGAGGTGTGGACTGCGGATTGAGCTTCCGAAGTGTAACCTCGCTGTAACCTGAGGTAGTTATCGGTGGGGAGAGTATAGTGGGCCGTTTGGATCTTTCACGACCTAGGGTGTTGTAGAGCTCTGGATCGAATTTTGGTGCTCTAGGAACTGGGCTTTCGGCTGTGACGTCCGGCCGGGGACTTTGAACTTTCTCTAGTTCACTCTCCGGTTTGATGGTGTTGAAGAGGGCTTCATCAAACTTTGGAGGAGGAGGTACGGTGTCATTCGGAGATCTGTTTGGACTATCAGTTTCACTTTCGTTGTTTATATTGTTTTCTATGAGAAGAAGAAAAGTAGGTTCACTGTTGCTCCGCTTGAATTCCGGACTTTCAGCACTTTCGTCCACAGTTGATTTTATGTTTTTACGTTTGAATGGCATTTGCTTAGGATTGATCAAAAGCGTACTCAATCGGTTCATAAATTGTTTTTGTTTCTGACTGTCCAATCGATTGTAGTGAGTTTCGTCTTCATCTGAATCCATGTTGTTATTCTCATCCTGTCCAACTACGAATGCTGCTCTCGACTGTATTGTTGGAGTATCCAGCGGTATAGAAGAAGGCGGAGATTCCTCCAGGATAGCTTGTTCTATAATTGTTTCCATGGGAGTTTCTTCGAACGGTGGCATAGAGATCTCATCTTCTCGATGGATATCTGCAATAACAGATTGTTCGCGAAAAACTGGACTAGCCAAAGACTCATCGTCCAACGATGGGTACAAATTGTCCATCGTTTTCTCCTCATCATTCAAAATGTCATCTAATATGGCGATCGCTTTGCTGGTTTCCTCGATAGATTGATCGAAATGCTTCTCGTTTACATCCTCAACAAAGTAGGCCTTGCCATTCGGTTCAACCTTCTCGGTCACTAGATCGGACAGTTCGGAAAGGGCTACGATCTCGTCAATGCTACTTTTTGGAGATGGAGTCCTCGACTTGGCTTTAGTTTGAACAACTTCTTCCTCTTTGTCAATTTTTGGTTTATCTACTCCAGCCACGGGGATCAGCTGCAAATGCTTTTCGTCACTTCCATTGATGACGGCATTTAGGTTCTGTGAGTAGTAGCCGTTTGACGTGATTGTTGTTGAAACTTCGTTATTCTCAAAACCTCCGTTTTCTACCCCCTCGGAACAGTGCAAGTGCCCATTTTGACTAGATCGGGATCCCTGCTCTTGTTTTGTTTCGCTCTCTAGGCTTGTACTACTGAAAAAGGTACATGCTAGGTACATAGGAAGACCTGAGTTTCGGATAGTGGCGGGAAATAGTAGGAGTATGGATTAGTGTACGTTAGGGCATGCAGCATGCAGGAGTACTATGATTTTGATTTTAGTACAAAGGTTAGTAATTTCTTGAGCAATAGCGAGAAGGAGCTAGGAAGTTGACTTACCAATTGCCATCCAGATCCCAAAGCGGATCCACGTGTAAACGTCTAGCATCAGCATCAGGTAGATGTTGACGAAAATACTGATTGCGGGTAGCAATGGTACGAAGGGAACCTTGAATGGTGCTTCGGCCGTTTCCCGCGGTTGAATCGACATCAGCAGCAGTACTAGCAACAGTAAGCCGAGAAGAATTCCAGCCAACGTCAATGCCCAAGGCTCCAGATCATACAGAGGTTGCTTGGCGTAGAAAATCGTCAATGAGAGGGCCAGCGATACAATGCCTGTCAAAAAGTGTGTGACAAATCATGATCTTCGGTCAATGCTAGACAATACTCACAGTATAGGGTAACCAGCACTCCGACAACACTGGTGGAGGTATGAGAAGGTATCCTCAAGCAGGATACGTTGAAGAGTTGTTTCACGAAAGCAGAAGCTGTCATTCGGTTACCGGACTTCAAAAGATTTGAAGATTCAAACGCTTGTTTACTGGTTGATGGAATGGATTCAGTTTTTGGAGCTTCGGAAAATCTGTGCAGAAGTCAGTCAGTTAATTATTTTACTATGGCCAATAAGTCTTCTTACCTTAGAATTAGTATTGAGATCGCTACTACGGTATATGCCATTAGCGTACCAATTGACAGCATGTTGACTAGAGCTTTCAAATCGAACAAACCGGCCATGGTCCCGGTGAGGACGGCAGCACAGAGCGTTCCAAACACTGGAGTCTTGAATCGATGGCTGACATCTCCTAAAGCACGGAACACCAACCCATCCTGTGCCATTGCGTAAATAATTCGTGGCTGAGGAAACATCGCACCGAACAAACTGGCTACAAGTCCAATGATACCTCCAATTGCCACCGTCCATTTAGCAAACGTCCATCCAATTTCGTTGAACACAAACGGAAGTGGGGCGTTGACATCCTGTTTGTAGTAGGGCCACATCAGTGTCAGCACTGTTGATACTCCAAAATATGCCAAGAAGATCGTGCACAATGACAGTAGAATTGCCCTTGGAATAGCCTTCCGCGGATTTCGAACTTCCTCTCCAGTCGTAGCAATACAGTCGAACCCAACGAAACCAAAAAAGCATGTTGCCGCTCCCCTCAGGGTTCCCTCGAACCCAAACGGGAAGAATCCACCTTCTCCAACGTTGTAGATCGTAGACACGTTGGCTGGATTGATGTGCCAGTTGGAGATGTCCGCATTGATCGCTCCCGCAATGATCACGAACAGCACTATCCCGATGTTCAGCACCGTGAAGAAATTGTTCACCATGGTTGATTTCTTCAGGCCGAAGGCCAGGGCAACTATCAATGGATAATGTAATTAAATTAAAGCAGAAAATTATTGTAATCGAGGAATATGCAATCATCCCAGTTCAACTCACCTCCCAATAAAATCGCCACCGAAAATCCGAAGAAATCAAAATAGCTGGACATAAAGTCCCACTCCATGGGGGCAATCTCCCGGAAGCGTATCTTCATCGTGTCGTTTGCCAAGGTGTCGATGTACAAACTCAGTCCCCGCGAAACGCTTGCTGAACCGATGATATACTCCAGCATCAAATTCCAACCGATGATGAAGGCCATGAACTCGCCGATGCACACATAGCTGTAGATATATGCCGAACCGGACTTTGGTACTCGGGCTCCAAATTCTGCGTAGCAAAGGCCTGCAGTCAAACAAATTTTATGAAATTCAAACTCTTCAAGGTCGTCGTGATATGCACTAACCAGCTAGAAAGGAGGCAGCTGCTGCTATGAGAAAGGACAGAACAACTGAAGGTCCAGCTTGGTCTTTGGAGACATGTCCGGCCAGAACGTACACCCCCACGCCAAGGGTGGCTCCGACACCGAGGGCGGTCAAATCGAAGGTGTTCAATATCCGTCCCAGCTTGCCATTGTCCGATCCGTCACAGTCGATGGAGAGTATTTTCTTCCGTGTTAGGATCTTCCAGCACGAAGGGGCCGACATATTAGGTATCGGTGATTGCTACTAAGCCGACGATTCGGGGCTTATGATGACTGTCTGTAACGGAAATCGAGAAAGGGAACGATCATAAAACGAGGTATTAAAATTATGGCCCCAGTAGTGAGGTGTTATCTGAGTGAGAAATTGATACTTGTTGCCGTTATCGTCGCCGTCTACAATCAAATAGAGGAGGGTAAACGTAGTGTGGAAGACGCTATCATGAGCAGATCTCTGTATTTGCCGTATGATTAATGCAAAGCTTATTGGGTAGAGGGCTTTTGCACCGCATTGATAAGAAAGAAAGGTATGTGTGCTCAGTGGAGTCACACTGATTGAGGTTAGCTGTAATACAGTGTTTTTACGAAATGGGAAATAACAATAACTAAAGTTGGAAAGACAAAAGTGGGCCGATGTCAAGGAAGGTCAGGTAGGTAGCTCACGTGTTCCATATATTGACATTGCTAAAAAATACCAGTATCAGTACCTACGATTTGCTTATTATCACTAGTAACACTAGTAACCTGATGTGGACAATTGACATTGATATCGTAATGGGACCTACTGAGATTTAAAATTTCATAGCAAATATTTCTTATTTAAGGTAGCCAATTGATCACTAATCTTATGCAAACATATTGATTATTTCAAAACGTTGTCCGTCGTAGTTTATAAAGATTGCCCCAGAAAGTATGGTTGCACCTAGTTTTCAGTAAAAAATACTTCCCAAGTGTTGGAAATTAAATTTTTATTTGATATACTGTTAGCATTAAAGTAGCACATTAGGTTTGTTTTATCAATATTTTCAATCTAGCGGTTGTATGCTAGCTGGCACACCTTCTTGCGAACGTTCTTCGTAAGATTCAGCACAGACTTCTTAGCGAAAGTTTTGACACTTTCTTCCAATCTTTTTCAAACTGTTGAATGGTATTTGCTATCGAGACATGTTTCCTAAAATATGCTTCGTCAATGTCCAACATTCTCACTTACACTTTCCACTTTCACCAACCTCCTCAGTGACTGCCAGGTTCTGTATAACATTTGTGCACAATATTTTGACGTGGTTCCGCTGAAAGTCCACGCATTTTGAAACAAACTGTTGGAAACTTTTGAAACTATTAAACCGCTACGCAATTGCTGAGAGATACAGGCCAACAACAGAATGCAGCCAGAAAAACAGAACTAGTTATCAATTATTGCGAAATGGCAGCGGTTTCCGATTGCGTTCATACTTTCTGAGGCAATAACAAAATTTATAACATTTTACAGTGAAATTCCTTAATGCAAGTGATGTTATCCGAGTAACATAATGGTTGCTGTGAGTTTCAGTGTCAAAAGTTAAATTCTGTTGTAGAGAGATCAAGCTTAACAATGCATTAGGTTCTAAGTAACATTGAGAGGGGTGGATCACCGAGCACCCCTTTCTCCTGTGCTATTTTTTTGAGTGTGTCTATACAAGCGTTGCAATTTTGTGGCAATTTTGACAGCCCAAATGGTTATTTTCTGCTGAGCCTGGCAACTAGGCAATACATTTTGGCAAGGTTGTTGGTTTATTATTACTACAAGTTCAACTGTCAAAAGTGTTCCTCAGTGTGTCACACATGGCATGGATTGAGTATCGAAGTGCCACAGTTATGAAACATATACGTCTAGAGTGTAAGACATCGTGGCTGGCACACTGTTCTAAGCGACTTACCCTTGGATAATCTCTTCGGCGACTTTCTCTTTCGTTAAAAGATTGTCTTTTAAACGATTTGCTGATGTTTTTGACGCATTGGATCCTTAATTACACTTTAAATTACCGTGCAGGGTGTTGGAAATACTTGAACATATTTTCACATAGCCGTACACAGAAAAAAAAATCTTGCAGTCTTTACTACCATTTTACCCGACTATGCCTATTTTCAAAACTACCATGAAATTTCAGTCAAATAAAGATTGGACTCGGAAAAAATGCGACACTTTGTTTTGGGTATAACTTTTTATAGCGTGGGTAAAAATTAATGAAATTTTAAGTAATTTCATGGCGGTCTGTCTAGTAGTTTGCAAGATCCATTCGAAACAAGAAGAGCTACGCCAGCAAATCTTGGGCGCGGTGATAGATAATCCTAGTCAGTCGCACAGATGGATCGGCAAAAGGTTTGGAATACACCATTCCACCGTGTTCCGCGTTGTGAAGATGTTCCAGGAGACGAAGACCATCGAGCGGCGCGCTGGAAGCGGCCGAAAACCGAAAACGGAATACCCAGAGAAGGCGCGGAAGATAAGGCAGTACTTTAAGAATAACCCGAACCTTTCCACCCGAGACGTGGCCAAAAAGGTCAATTCGTCGAAGTGGTTCGTCCAGCAGACCATGAAGCGGGCTGGGCTACGTGTTTTTAAGGTCAGGAAGGCGCCAAACCGGACTGACAAGCAAAACACGGTGGCCAAATTGCGTGCGCGGAAGCTGTACCGTGAGTGGCTGGTCAAGCCAGGCTATCTCGTCATGGAGGACAAGACATATATCAAGGCGGACACCAAACAAATCCCCGACCTTGAGTTTTTTGTCGGTACGTCCCGCATGGAGGTTCCGGAAAAGTTCCGGAAGAGAAAGATGGACAAATTCGCGAAGAAGTACCTGTTGTGGCAGGCGATCTGCGAGTGCGGACGGTACAGAAAGCCGTTCGTTACAACCGGCACCATAAACGGGCAGATTTATCGAGAGGAATGCTTGCAGAAGCGCTTGCTGCCCTTCCTCCGCTCTCACCGAGGTCCCACGCTGTTCTGGCCGGATCTCGCTTCGTGCCATTACGCCAAACCTGTAATGGATTGGTACGAAGCGAAGGGCGTTAATGTGGTCCCGAAGGGGGCGAACCCGCCAAATACACCAGAACTTCGTCCGATCGAAAAGTTTTGGGCGATAATGAAGAAGAAGTTGAAGAAAAGCGGAAAAACATTCAAAACCGATGAAGCTTTGAAGAAAAACTGGGAGAAATTGTGTAAGGAAGATGGACAAAGCCTCGCCCAAGATCTCATGAGCAGTGTTAAGAGAAATGTACGAGCATTCAGCTTGGGGAAGGAAATTCAATAAATAAGTTATGCCAAAACATAGCTAATATATAGTTATTCAATCCCTGAAAATTTGAGAAGTATCCGATTTAAAATGAATTTTTGGTGATCATTTTTGTGTGTCTCATTTTTCCGAGTCCAGTTTTTACTGCTAACAATTTCATTGTTCACACTTGCTTTTAGTTTGCAAATGAACGAGGGAAAATTTCAAGCGTTCGTTAAAATTCATCTTTGTTTTTTTTTCTGTGCATGATATGAAAACATGATTGCTACAGAGTCAGAAATTTTCCATATGAATACATGAGATAACGCATTGGTCTAAGAAAAATAGAACGAACAGAGATTTTTCTTTTTAGGCCCAATAGTTTGGAACCATAGGCCAACATAACATCCACTTCCCTAACATTGAAGATTTTGGATTTGAAATATAGAAGTCAAACTTTTATGTTGAAACGCTGCAACTTAAGAACACTTATGCCTTGTTCAGACTACGGAGTTATAACATGTTACAAGGCTATCTTGATGACATTTTGCTTGTTAATAATTTGTTGACAACCCTTGTAACATGTTACAACTCTGTAGTCTGGCGAGCACATTAGTCATATATCTGATCTGGCCACTTCAACCCAACAAAATTCTTAATCTATGAAATGCCAATAAACAAAATTCCGCAAATTCCGTCATGCTTTCCCTCCGTCAGACGCCTGTGCAGTCTCGATTGACCCAGATCTATCAGTCCAGTTGGAACAAAGCTCGATTGAACTTGACAAAACAAACGGCTGAACTGATATGGTCATATTGACAGCGGAAGAATCCGTTGCGTTCCGCAGAGGAGGCAAAAGTTCCCCACCGCTTCCTTTGCCCAGACACAGATGAGCGTGATTCCAAGCGAAAAACATTGGATCGATTACTCAGTTGCTATTTGCTTCTGAAGTTGTTTACTTATTACGGCATCACAGTGTGACGCGGCCAGAGTGAAAACACCACCGCACAAGTGATTGACCACGCTTCAAACATTGAGTGAACCGTGTCCATTCCGCCGTACAAACTCACTTGGTTTGTTGCGGAGGAATCTGAGCAGCTGATAAATGCCGGTGCTGTGGTTCACGTTGCTTCGCGATAATACGAGACTTTTGTCCGCGTGCGGTTTGCGAACCCGGTACAAGGACGCCGAGCAGTCTGAGCTGGCCTGGTCGTTAAAACCGTTGAGTCCCAGTTGACACTACTATCTCTCCCCAATGAACAGGATGAATATGGAACCGGGTTGCTCGAATGAGTCACTATGCACGAAATGCACTCGACGCAATCATTCTTGCAAAATTCCTCGATGATAGTGAATAACAACAAACATTCTTAATTGTCTGGCGGTTAACAACAAAGTGCCTGAATTCCTAAATGTTATCAAACTCCTCGCGCAGTAATTGGCGTCGTTTTGGCATGTAGAAGCACATACGCATCCGACGGCTTACGTCGTTTGTCACTCAGGTAATCGGTGCCAACGTTCACCAGTTAGATCACGTGTTTTTCGCGCTTCTCCAACAGTACCGTTAACTGGTTGGAACGAGGAGGTGCGTAGCAAAATTTGGGAAATTAATGGCTCGTTCCTCGCCGTCGCGTTGACAAGCCTCTCCAAACGAACACTGCTGTTTTGTGATGCGCACTATAATCTGTCATACACGTGTTTGTGCCCGCGTTGGAACAACATTTGATGAGCACCCAAGTTTTTCCCATTCGCACTTCGGCAGCACTCAATGGCGGTAAGTTACACTAGCTGAGCATCGCATTACCCTCCTCTGAACACAGAGAAAAATACAATCTAAATTTGTTTGTGTTTCACCTTTAGCTCTGGCAGATGGGTATCTGTCATCTTTCGTAACCCGATCAATCTTCACTTTGAACGCGGTTGTTTGCGGTCGATTAATGTGATTTTTTTGCCTGCCAGATATAGGATCTACTGACATGCGTGAAAAAGGGTAAAAACCATAAAAGCGGTTTTGGGAGGAAAAGTGCAGTGTAATGCTTGGTTTGATTAGTTATGGATTGATAGACAAGTTTTATGTTGGTCGTAAATGCAACTTAAAGGTCATAACCATCACTTTCTTCCGTTTCAAATAACACTTCAAGAAAACATTATCGGTAGTATCATGTTTTTCTAAATCGCAGCAAGCCGTGCTTTGAAAAATGACGTGTTTTGTTTTTGCTGCGTCGTTTTCGCGGAAAGAAAATTAAAAAATATTGCTTCATTCAACTAAAATAAGTAGTGAAATTATAGTTTTTCCGAGTGCTTTGCGTAGGACGTTGAGAATGGAATCCCTCTCATAGTGTGTTATGGTCGGCGTTTCTTGAGATGGATTGTTTTTTCCCATTTTTTGTGTGTTTTTAGTGACCCGCTCCTGCTTCCGGACGAGCTTTCCAGCATCAGATAAGGAACATTGGTGAGGGAAAAAAAAAAAAAAAAAAAAAAAAAAAAAAAAAAAAAAGCCAGGATCAAGAACTTCCATTTTTGATTCTGGAAGTGTTAAAACTCTTCACATATCCATTTGACATGTGAAGATTTTCATGCGGGGATTGTTGTATATGAAGATGACCCTCAGAATGTACGTGTATGAACAGGCATTCTTGAAATGGGTCGTTGGATTTGCAATAGAGCTGTCACCTTCAATCTCCAGGGCTAAAAATGTTTGCACATAGTGAACACATAAAAATTACTGAAGAAATGCAGACAAGTTTCTTCCATAGAAGCACTGGCGGTCAGTGGTAGATTGATTGTAAAGACACACACACACACACACAATACATGAAAAAAAAAAAAAAAAAAAAAAAAAAAAAAAAAAAAAAAAAAAAAAAAAAAAAAAAAAAAAAAAAAAAAAAAAAAAGTATGAATATGTTTTGATAAAATCTGTGGACTCCTGATTTTAGATGAAAATATGTATTATGTTAAACAGCTAGACACAATTTGTCATTATTTTTTATAATCTTGAAGAAATATGCAGTTCCTCCGAAAGATACCTTCTTTTGATTCTTGGCACATGGGCCTTCTATGACGATACATATTCCTGTATTCGAAAGCAAACTTTTGAATCAAGCGCTTGCCCGGTTTATTACTCTTGTGTGGAAATATTTCAATTCTTCTTTAAAACATGAGCAAAGCCTTGGAGTTTTACTGATCAAACAAATGTAATTTTCATGATTTCAATTTGAGAAATTTTTAATCGACTGAATGAACAAGAAACAAATATTTGATAATTTTGAGCTTTAATAAAATTTCATTTTTCTTATTTTACTTTTGAGACGTTGTTTGGATATCTGGAAAATTAAAAAAAAAAACACATGAGTTTAAGGCCTAATTGACGACCTAGAACATTCTGAATATGAAGACGTTCAGTAAGAAAAAAACAAATGCCTGTGTAGTGTAAAGCGTTGTTTTATAATATTGTAGAATATTGCATACGCATTATTAAATTCTCGTTGATAAACGTTAAATATTTTTGTATCTTTATGAGATGTTCTAGGTCATCCAAAATGTACTTGAGTTTAGAACTGCAGATCTACAGTTGTAATAGTAGCTTTCAGGGCTGTATAAGGTTACGATATGCCTTCATACATACATATTGAATGAGCCTTTGTGATGTTGTAGTTCATCAAAACTGTCCTTGAGTTCCGAACATAAAATCTACAGTAGTAACTATAGCTTTTTGGGCTTTACAATGATACGCTACGTATTCAGTTATATTCAGTGAATATTTTCGAACGTAAAAAACACATCATAAGATGAACGGAATGATCTAGGTCATCAAAACTGTCTCTGAGTTCAGAACATAAGATCTAACAGTAGTTTTTTGAGTTATGTATGGTGACCATCTGTATTCAAACATATTCAATAAATCTTTTGGAAGGTCAACAGTCATTATTTTATAACTTTGATATCCTCTAGGTAAATCAAACCGTCCTGGAGTTCAGAACTTGAAATATACGGTATTAACAGTAGTTTTTTGGGCTATACATAGTTACGTTACGTATTCAAGTACATTCAATGAGTATTTTCGAACGTAAAAATACACAAGAATATCATCTTGGGATGGTCTTTGTCATCCAAACGGCCTTGGCGTTCAGAATTTAAGATTTACGGTTGTAACAGTAAATTTTGGGCAATACAAAGTTACAATAAATATTCAAAACTATTCAATTAATATTCTAAAAGTCAAAAAACATTATAAAGCAATATGAAATGTTCTAGGTCATTCAAACTATCCTTGAGATCAGAACACAGGACCTCCCGTTGTAACAAAAGCTTTCTGGGCTACGCAAAACTACGATGTGTATTGAAACATATTCATTGAATATTTTGGAAGAACAACAGACATAATGAGTTAATCTTCGAATGTTCTTAGGCAAATCAAACTTTCTTGGAATTCAAAACTTAAAATCTACAGTATTAGGTGCGCAACTAAGTTCCCGCTGTTTAGCAATAGATGGCGCCAGTAGTAAGTGCTGGTCGAATGTTGTACATCTCAAGCGTCATAAACCAAGCTCAGACATATGGTAAACAAACCGCTTTGCCAAATCAGTGATTTTGGTTTAGTGTTATATATTTTGGTTGTTTGAAGATGTCTGATTTCGTGCCAAATAATCGTCATTTGCGGGAAGTGTTGATTTTCTTCTTTCATTCGAAGAAAACGGCGGCTGAAGCACATCGAGAGCTCCAAAAAGTTTACGGTGATGCTGCTCTGAGTGAAACAACGTGTCGTGATTGGTTTCGTCGCTTCAAAAACGGTGATTTCAGTGTTGATGATCGTCCGCGTGAAGGAAGGCCAAAAAACTTCGAAGACTCTGAATTGGAGGCATTGCTCGATGAGGATCCGTGTCAAACGCAAGAAGAGCTTGGTTCAGGATTAGGAGTTTCCCGCCAAGCCGTTTCTAAGCGATTGCATGCGTTGGGAATGATTCAAAAGCAAGGAACTTGGGTTCCTTACGATTTGAAGCCAAGAGATGTTGAGCGTCGTTTTTTCGTCTGTGAACAACTGCTCCAGCGGCAAAAAAGGAAGAGTTTTCTACATCGCATTGTGACAGGTGACGAAAAATGGATTCATTACAGTAACCCAAAACGGAAACATTCATGGGGACTGCCCGGGCATGCTTCAACATCGTCGCCTAGGCCGAATATTCACGCTGCGAAGGTTATGCTGTGTATTTGGTGGGACCAAGTTGGTGTTATTTATTATGAGCTGTTGAAACCAAACGAAACCATTACCGGGGAACGGTATCGAACTCAATTGATGCGATTGAGCCGAGCACTGCACGAAAAACGGCCACAATACGAGCACAGACACGAAAAAGTGATTCTTCAGCATGACAACGCTCGACCTCACGTTGCGAAACCCGTGAAAACCTACTTGGAAACGCTCAAATGGGAAGTCCTACCCCACCCGCCATATTCTCCTGATATTGCACCGTCCGATTATTACTTGTTCCGTTCGATGGCACATGGTCTCACTGGTCAGCAATTCCACTCATATGATGACATCTCA
>JAHHFK020003587.1:180000-256382 GCA_024533555.2 Aedes koreicus | reverse complement strand
TACTAGTATGGCAAGCAATATGTTCCTGTGGTTTGAAGTCAACCATTTTTTACACTACCGGAACTATAAATGCGGGAAATCTATCGATCTAAGTGTCTCCAGAAGAGATTGTTGCCTTTATATAAAGAAACACTAGTACACCTTCACTGTTTTGGCCGGATTTAGCGTCGGCTCACTATGCCAAAACCACTCTCAATTGGCTTGCGGAAAAGGGTATAGATTTCGTTGAGAAAAATATCAATCCGCCAAATTGCCCTCAGCTTCGACCCATCGAACGTTAATGGGCAATCGTGAAGAGGGTCTTCAAGAAGACTGGTAAGGCAGCTGGGAACATGCAGGAGTTTAAAAAAATTGGACTCAAGCGTCCAAAAAAATGCGATGCAACACTTGTCCGGAACTTGATGAAGAGCATTCGATCCAAAGTTCGAAAATTCGTGAAGGAATAACTTAAATTTCATCCGGTCTTCATTATGTTCAAATTTAACCACGTACAATAAAGAAGTTTGAAAGAAAGTTTGTGGATAGCTTATTTTCGATACACTCCTTAACCATGTTGCCGTTCGGCTGTTTATAACAAATTGTGTGAATTTCATTAAAAAAAAGCTACCTTACCTGAAAAACATCCATTTTTTTCTGATGGATCAGGCAGTCAATACAAAAATAAGATGACTGCTTTCAATTTGTGCCACATGTATAAGGACTTCGGTTTCAATGCAGAATGGAACTTTTTTGCCACTTGCCATGGAAAAGGGCCTTGTGACGCTTTAGGAGGTGTTCTAAAGCGAAACGCTTCAATAGATAATCAAATTAAATGCTGAGTTTTAATTGAAGGTAATCTGAGAAAACCCTTGCTTGTAGTTTAAAGCTTTGAGATTTGAGCTCTAATTCCTCAATATAGCGGAGCCTGGTCCAATCCCGATCTTGTGGCCAATTCTGACCTCCCAAGATTCTCTCAGACAGCGCTGGTTGCCAAATTTTTAATAATACCAATGGAAAGCTTTCATTACACAAAGAATTTCAACGTAGATTGCATTGGTCGGAGAAATTTTTTTTTTTTTTTTTTGACTTCAAAATTGATTTTTTAACTTGACTAAATTTGAGAAAAAATGTTCTACACGCTCAAAAAATGTGTATTCTAGTTTCAGTTCGGTTCACTCAAAATGACCCTAATGTGGAATAATTCAAAATATGAGTTAAGTTTACTCAGTCGTGGTTTACACTACAACTCAAATTCGGCATGAGTGCCTCTGCAATCCTTATGAGCACTCATGCTGAATTTGGACGCTAACGGACCATTGTGGTTCCAGTTATAGCGTAAACCATGGCTGAGTAAACCCTAGCAATGTTGGTCTCTGCTTTCAAACAATTTGAGGCTGATTTATAGTTCTTACATTTAATGGGGTCAGAATTGGACCAGCCTCCCATACTTTGGTGGGTACATTACTTCACAAATAAAACTAGATTTGTAAACATGGTTATCATGAATTTATTAGGAATAAGTTTGATAACTTTAATGAAATGATTCCCGCAGTTATTTTGAAGTGATGGAAAATGATGCTCATTCCATGTGTGTATGGGAAAAAAACTTGAAATTTCCAAAAAAATGTAACTCAAAAACGGCTCAATGAACATTTCTAATTTTTTGATGTGTTTTGTAAAAGTTTTTGAATTTTTATAAAAAATATAAAAATAAACAGTCGTTGTGGTCCAATATTTCAAAAATCATAAAAAACGCATATTTTGACCATTTTAGCAAATTTGAGTACATGCATGATTTTAACCAATATTTTTAATAAAAAAAAAAGCTTTCTATTCAAAAAAAAAAAAAATGGCAAATCGATCCAGTGGTTCAGAAGTTATGATTTTTTTTAATAAAAAATTTCGAAAAAATGTCGATTTTTCTGGTAACGCTATATCGAATCACCCTATAAAAATAAAAATACGTGTCTATTATTTTAATGAAGAACATACCAAGAGATTTTATGGTCACCCTAATAAAAAAATAAAAAAATACGTGTCTAATTATTTTAGATGAAGAATATACCAAGAGATTTTGAGCAAAAATCGGACAACTTTTTTGTTTTCAACTCTATTCTTTCCCGTATATATATATATATATATATATATATATATATATATATATATATATATATATATATATATATATATATATATATATATATATATATATATATATATATATATATATATATATATATATATATATATATATATATATATATATATATATATATATATATATATATATATATATATATATATATATATATATATATATATATATATATATATATATATATATATATATATATATATATATATATATATATATATATATATATATATATATATATATATATATATATATATATTTTTTTTTTTTTTTTTTTTTTTTTTTTTTTTTTTTTTTTTTTTTTTTTATATATTATTATATATATATATATATTATATATATATATATATATATATATATATATATATATTAATATATATATATATATATATATATATATATATATATATATATATATATATATATATATATATATATATATATATATATATATATATATATATATATATATATATATATATATATATATATATATATATATATATATATATATATACTTATATATATATATATGTGCTCTTCTCCCCGTCCATTGGGGCATCCTCATGTTAGAGAAGGTCCATTAATTATGTCACGCAGTAAGGGGGGAGGGGGTTTGGAAAAAGTGACAATCCATACAAAAATATTTGAAGGTCCATACAATAAACGTGCCAAGGGGGGGGGGGGTTATAAAAAGTCACGTTTTGCGTGACATAATTAATGGTCGTCCCCTTAGATACCTCGCTCTTATGACCAATTGTTCAGTCTTGTTCTTTTTATCCCTGTGGAAACGTATAAGTGATGTTGCCTTTCGATCCACCCAACCCAATTTTGGTCCTCCATACAATGGCGTGATTAGGATAACCAGTGGTTATTGAAGCTTGATCAAGTCTAACAGAGAGGAGAGTCCATTACTGTCGGACTTATTTTTCGTGCTACAATGGGTGGTAGTACATATCATACATCATCCTACAAGGATTCGATTGGCGGATCCCACATTCTACCGTCCAGATGAAGTGGATTTACTTATTGGTATGGAATGCTATGACGATGTGCTAAAACCTGGACGGTTAAGGTTGTCAGACGATCTACCTACTCTTCAAGATGTGCAGTTTGGGTGATAAGTTGGTGGCAAATGTTCAAGAAGTGGAAGTTTTTCATGTGGAACAAACGTAAATTCTTTGGTGACAATTGCATCGAGTGAATTGAGTGAGCAAATACAAAGATTCTTGGAAATCGAAAGTATAACAGGTGATCAATGTGTAGCGAACAGCAGGAACAACATTTCCAGTCTACATTTCGTCGGAATGATGATGGCCGATACATTGTTCAGCTTCCCCTGAAAGGATCGGTCAGTCAACTTGGAGATTCTAGATCGATGGCCTTGCGAAGATTCTACGTACTAGAATCCAAGTTGCAGAAGAACTTGGATGTCAAAAAGCAATATGAAGAATTTATGGAAGAGTATGAGCAACTAGGGCCCTGCAAGGGAATAAAGGAGGAGGATGATCCCAAAGGTCTTCAGAAATGGTATTTGCCGCACCATACGGTCCTAAATCGACGAATTCTTCAACTAAATGTCGGGTAGTGTTTGATGGCTCAGCTAAGGTTTGTGGAATGTCTCTAAACGATGTTACGTATTTTCTACAGGAAGAAATCAACTGATCCATTGAGAGTATTGGAAATGCAAACGGTTACCTACGGGACGGCATCGGCTCCATTTCTAGCCATTCGAGCTTTGTACCAGTTACCGATACACGAGGAACATTCGCATCCGTTAGCATCAGAGTTGGTCAAGACGTCGACAATGTACTGTTTGGCGGAAATGACATAGAGGAGGTTACGAAGCTACATAAATGGGCAGCTAATTATGTGCGTCTATTTGAAGCAGATGCTATAGAAGTTCGGGACAAATTGGTCTAAATCGCGGATTCCAGTGCTAATGAATTTATCAAGGCTCTTGGTCTTATGTGGGTTCCAATCAAGGATGAGTTTCTGTTCCTGACACAATCCAACTGTAACAACCAAACACCAACGAAGCGTCAAGTATTATCAATAATTGCAAGATTGTTTGATCCATTGGGACTGTTGTCACCGGTAATTGTTCTGGCAAAGGCTCTGATGCAGAAATTGTGGAAAGATAAGCTCAAATGGGATGGTCCATTGGATGATGAACTGCTATAATGTTGGAGAAACTTTTTACTGCGTTAACCTTCAATGAAGAATTTCGTGTGAGTCGACAAGTGGTATCGACTGATGCTGTTCAATTGGAAGTACATGGATTCGCTGACGCTTCCAATTTGGCTTATGGGGCATGCGTATATATTCGCTCTATGATGCAAGATGGTACAGCCCGTATGAGGTTGGTAATGAGCAAGTCAAAAGTAAGTCCTATTGCTCCGCTTTCTATTCCGAGAAAAGAATTGGGAGCTTTACTCCTATATCGTCTGTTGTCAAAAGTTATCCTTGCCATGGAATTGGAACACATTCCAGTCATTTTAAGCTCCGACAGCCAAGTGGTACCAGCCTGGCTCAACAAACCGTTAAACAAGCTGCAAGTGTTTGTGAGGAATCGCGTATCTGAGATTATATCAGAAAGCAAGTTCGTTTGGAAGTATGTCCGTTCGTCAAATAACTCGGCGGATATCGTGTCCCGAGATATGTCAGCAAATGAGCTTTCTAATAACAGCCGGAATTGAAACCCGACATGATAGTCAACATAGCAGCCTTCTATGAAGAGCTTCCGATACTGACAAAGTTTGAATCCATTCGCAAGACTCAGAGAATAGTTGCTTACGTTCTTCGGTTCATTACAAATTGTCTCTTGAAGATTGACTAACGAAGTTTTTCTCTGTTCCCCACAGTTCTTGAATTAAGAGAAGCAACAAAACGAATTATTCAAGCGATTCAAAGGCATGAGCTACAAGATGAGATTGAACGTGTTCGAGCTGTGCAAACGAATCGGCAATCTTAACCGGTTTCTGGATGAAGGATTACTACGCATTTGAGGCCCAATGGATTGTTCCGGACAAACACCCTGTCACAAGAAGACTTATTACTGCTATTCACAATGAAAACTTACACGCTGGCCCAAGTAGTGTGATTGCTACCCTCAGAGAGCGCTATTGGATATTGAATGCGAAATCGACTGTGCGCAAGGTCACTAGAAGCTGCATCATATGTTTCAAATCAAGTCCAAGGCTGGCTGGTGAGTTCATGGGAGATCTGCCATCCTATAGAGTCAACATGGCCCCTACGTTTTTGGAGGTTGGGATCGACTTCGCTGGACCAATCTATATAAAGCAAACTGGTAGGAAAGCTGTTCCAGTAAAAGGATACATATGTGTATTTGTCTGCATGGTTTCAAAGGCAATGCATCTTGAGGCAGTGGAAAACCTATCAACTGATGCATTTATGGCCGCACTACAGAGATTCGTCTCTAGAAGAGGGGTACCGGAAGAAGTGTATAGTGACAATGGAACAAATTTCATGGGCGCGAAATCAGATCTTCATGAACTATAACAGCTCTTCAACTGGTTTCTAATATCATTAGATCCATTGATTACAAGCATTCGTGGTTGGCCCAAAAAGCATGAGAAACCATTGTCTGGCAATGATAAAGGTCGGTATCGTGTTCGAAAGAAATTTCTTTTTCCATCCCAAACCCATGTTAAATTCCGTTTACTGGAACGGGAAAGTACAGAATCGAAAATAAATTTCTGAAGCTGTATCCACCTGAAAAGAACGAAAAATAAAATTGGAATTTGTAAGGTTCCCACGCAAACTAATGGGAGCTGTCACTTTTACTTTGGGAAAAATATTCCGCTCGATTATTCCGTAAGTGAAGGTGTCATTTCGTTCCATGCAGATCAATTGTCAAAATTCCGCTTGGTAATATTGAAAAAAAATTTCGTAACCTCTCTACTTTTTAAGTCGATACTGGCCTTAAGCAGTTGCTAGCAAAAGAAGCGGTTAAAATTGAAAACGGCATTGAAAATATAAATGTTTAAAAATATTTGAAATAAAAATCGGTCAGATTGTAGTAACATGAAATAAATATAAATATTGACAAACACAAAATGCAAAATTTATCTGAAAATAATGAGTTTGAAGGTGTGGTTACCATGACTACGCAATTTTTTTTATACTGTTTTATCATGTTATATAGTAAAACTATCATTATTTGTATTGAGCATAACTCCCCACCGTCGTGGACGGATTAACTAACCACCACTTGAAAGCTCTTTTAATGTTATATTAGATGCATTTAACTCTATCTGACCCTACCTGCTCCTAATTGTGGTACAGTCGTCGAAAATACGACGAAAAAAACGAAAAAAAAGGTCAATAACTCATCCCACTGATATAATGCAGGTATAGTATGTTCTAGAATGTTTTGTATTTTGATATTGCAAATGACTTTGCAGAACATTATATTGTCCTTAAAATTATAAACAAAATGTTTCGATGAAAAATATGTTACTGGAGGTTAGTTTATATTTATATATTTTGGAGGTTACCCAACTAACATTTTTCATTCGGTAAACGCTTCATTCGCAATACGTATACAGAGTTAAACTGAGTAATGATTAAGTAGTGGTTGCGCATGCGCCCAGCCAATATTTTTACTGGCAAACCTGGCGAATCTACCCAGCTTCATGAAAATGCAAAAAGATAGCAAGAAGCGTGTATACTGCTTTTAAAAAGTTAGTATTATCACCAATTTGCAGCTTCTATGCTTGATAATCATTCTCTCAACTTTATCTCAACTTGTATACAGCTGATACTCTGCTGATTTATAGATACGGAACATTTATTTGTTCAAAGCAATTTCTATTTTTAGAACTGTGGCAAACAGCATTTTATTGCTAGTCTTAACACGTTGATATAAACGCTTAAACATAGTTACTATACAGCAATCGAAAAAAAATATGTATGTGAAACACTGTTTACAATACTCGTGACGATATTACGTCAATGTTGCTTTTTTAACGTTGTAGAGCGCATTTAACATTTAATTATATGAATTATATATTATAATATTTTTATCTATATATTTATATATCACTTACCAGCGTACTTAACCAGATTCGAACTCTGCACCTTCGCTATAAGATCCGTGACTGTATCCTCTGATCCATATCAGCTGTGAGGAATTCCAGTACCCGTGTTCAAAGTGTTCTAACCAGATTTTAGTTCTTATAATGCTGAACAACAATGATTGCTGAAGCTCTTTATCAACTGGTTCATACTGTTTTGAAAATCAGTGTTACCAAAATTATTATAATCTAAACATGATCACCATCCAATTTTCGTTGTTATCTGTGCCGTTCTCGGACCATTTGTTATTTTTTAGATACTTTATTACTTCTTAGAGTAATAAAAATTGTACAAGAAAATCTTATTAAAATTAGGTACAAGAATTTCCTGTGATTAACAAAAAATGCCACTAAGATCGGGGATTGAACACCTGATCTACTTCTCAGTAGCGCGATAGAATAACCATATTCCACAATATTTTCATTAATTGTGTATAAGAAGTAAACGAATCTTATTTTGAATTTATGTGACATAATATTATCAAAACAATAAAACACAATAAACTTCAACAGAAATTGTTCGTTCAAATCCAACAAGATTTTATTTAATCCTATACACACAAATTTGTATCCGTATATAATTAAACCGTTTTACGGTGCACCAAATCCTCACCAACTGAAACCCTTTGCTTAGATCTGCAAGACAGTTTCAAATGCAACTTTCTTGTCCACCTGAAATACCGACAACCGTAGTGCTCGAAGGAGTTCCCAACAATGTTCTAGGATCTGATGGTAGATGAATGCCATAGTATTGATTTTTATGCATTGCTAAGAGATCCTTCAATTCGAGGTGGGATATGTTATGCTTCATGGCCCATTCCTGAAGATCATCACGAGAGGTATCATCAGTTTTTCGGTAGTAAGTACCGCTTTTCTTCTGTCTTCAAAATCCTTCGAAACATTATGAAATCTAAATACTCTGCTTGATAAAATGGACGGTATTCCTTTCATTTCGTTTGACAGCTCAGACGAATGGTTGTAAGGTGGTTGACATAACATGAAATGAATACGCTTACTTAGCTACACTCAGGAAATTATCCATACGGTTTTCATAGGATCGGAACTGAACCATAAAGCAAGGGTCCAAGACTCATTCCATACGAAATCGTATGAAATGATTTGATGCGCTGGTCGAGTAAAACATGTCTTTTATACACTTTCATTTGACATCACTTATCATGCGTGTATAGTCTCGTGGGATTGTGGCTCGTCTCTGGATCCCGAGGTTCATGGTTCGAATCCCACTTGCAACTTATTTTTCTGAACTTCTTTCCATTAGAGAATCGTATGAAATTTGCAACAATATCTTCTGGCGAATTTCCATACGGTATTCCTATGAATTCCTCTCGATTCGTTCGCTCAGTGTATGAATTGTAAATCATTATAAATAACTGCAAAGCTGCTGCATACTCTGGGCTGCAACTGCTTATACCACATTATATACAGCTATAATCACTTAGCTGTTTAGCGGCTAAGGGAACGTCCATTAATTATGTCACGAAAAAAGTGACTTTTTATAACCCCCCCCCCCCTGTCACGTTTTTTGTATGGACCTTAAATTTTTTTTGTATGGATTGTCACGTTTTCCCAAACCCCCCTTCCTCCTTACTGCGTGACATTGTTAAAGGACCTTCCCTAAGGTATTTTTAATACAAAGGCTTTTAAAAAGCTGTAAGAAAGCTAACAAATAAAACTGTGTATAAGAAAACAAAATGATAATTCAAAAGCTTATCCGATTAATTTCTTAGCTACATAAACACGCTGTGTAAACGCAGACAAACATTGTTCGTATAAGCGCTTTCTTTTCGAAGTATGTTGTGATAAATGTTGTGTTAAAGCTGTGTTACATTACGCATAAGTACTGTATGGATTTTTTAATTCTGCTTATAGCTTATTCAGCTTCATTTGCTTTTATACAATTATAAAAGAGCTTATAAGTTATAAACTTCGGCTTAGGCAACTAAAAATGTTAGTTTGGTAGTTTATATTTATAAAACTCTCTCTATCTCCAATTGGGTGAAACAGACGCTTAATATGTCTTCGACAAAGTTATTTGTATTGACTTTTTCTACAACTTTGCTGGAAACATCAACTCTCTATCTCGAACTCCTAAAAGAGTTGATTTTTTATCTCACTTTAAGGGGGATTTATCACAAAAGTCATGCCGTCAAAATATGAAGCTTGTCATATCCATCAAGCCAAAAACGCCATCGCTCTAGCTCCACTATTTAGATTTTAGAGCGTTAAAATTGACTTTTTGACCACTGTGTAATGGTAGCGATGAAATTAGGTGGCCAAACAGTATCGTCATAAAATATCCCAGATACTAACATCTATTAAGCTTCCAAAAAAAAAAAAAAAATACATAGAGCTGTACGGGAATTTTTAAACCCACTGGAAAGCTTCAGAGTGTGCTTCGTTTTTACATTACATTGGTATTATTGTCTCTAAACACATCATCAGTGAGGAACAATTTCAAAATTTCTGAATTTTGTGTTGTGCGGTTACAATTTGCTCGACTAGCTATTACAAACATTTTTACCTGTAGCTTAACAATTATTTTAACAATTCATTTCTAATTTTTATGTGCCATTCAAGTCTATCATCAGTAATATTCATAATTTAGTACATATAGTTGACGAGGTTACTCGTTTTGGTCCATTACGATCAATTCCTTCCTATCCGTTTGAAAACTATTATAACTATAACTATTTTAGATTAAAAAACTTTTAAGGTCAGGAAAACCTCCATTGCAACAAATTATAAATCGTATTGCTGAAAGCCATACATTGAAAGAATCTGTAGAAACTGTCGAACAATTTCCTATTTTTAAATATCCATTACAATCTGATCATTATAAGTTTTATTATGTGCAACTATCTAGTGAATTCACGTTAGCAAGGGAATTTCCTGACAGATGGTTTCTTACAAAAGAAAAAAAAGATCGTTGCTTTCCAATTTGCTACTAAAGAAGGCATTCGCGGATCAGAAATAGCAGCCGTTGAAAATCTTTTTGAATATCCAATAGTTTCACCTTGCGTCAACGCATTCAAAGCATTGATTGCATTGAGATTATAAGTTCATTGAATCAAAATCATACGGTCTCGATGAAATTCTGTGTAAATTAGTAGCAGTAGTGGTGTTTAATGAGACAGCATTCATACCTTTGTAACATACATTACCTGCGTGTGAATAATCATAGAATGAAATAAAAACCTTATTTTTATTAACTGCAATTAACAGTTTTATTTTATAGGAAAATTAAAAGTTTTGTCTATCATTTTTTAACAGACTGAACAAAATGTTATTCGGTAGGTACTCAAACATGAAGACGAGAAAGTGTTATTTAACTTCAGGTTAGACTGTTAAGAATCCAAACATGGCCACCTTGTGCCACCACCTCGCAATATCAGAGGCACACATCTCAATCAATAATAGACCAATGCATCTGATATTTAGCTTTTTTGCTTTGTTGAAAAGCTAAAATTTAGAGTATTTGATGCGTTGGTCTATTTTTGGTTGAGATTTGTGCCTTTTAAAATACGAGGTGGCGACACAAAGCGACCTATTTAGATTCTGAATAGTGTCACCTTAAATCTATTCAATCAATAATGTATCCTTCGACAAAAACTCTAGTTCCTTTACCAACACCTCTTTCAACCGATTGATTTGGCGATGATGGTGGTAGCTCTGGATCAACGATAAATTCCTTGACAATAACTTCCACATCTTAATAAACGTCTTCTTGAGCCGCTTTATTTCGCCCGAATATTCACTGTCTTTCTGCTTTGAGTGCAAATTTGAAGAGACAAGATTCAAAAAATAAGAGAAATAGAATGTAAAGTGCTATAAAATCAATAAAAATATAATCCAGAATGTTAATCTTTCGTTTAAACTCTGAATTGCCCTTCCATTTTGATTATTCCTTTCCTTTATACACTGTTACTCCGGAGCGCT
The DNA here is from genome assembly GCA_024533555.2 of Aedes koreicus. NCBI lineage: Eukaryota > Metazoa > Arthropoda > Insecta > Diptera > Culicidae > Aedes > Aedes koreicus. The sequence continues at coordinate 245,192 of JAHHFK020003587.1, read as the reverse complement.
CTCAACGTTGAATTTCTTTTTTGGGAAAAGCCTCAGAGAACAGACGTTCATCTTCGGTCTGCTATTTGTGTAAAACTTTAAACCGACATTTCAAATGTATGTCGTTATGCTCCTGGTAGGCGGCGCTGCAGTTGTGCGATAACTGTCATGTAAATGTTTATCATTAAACATAGCACGTAACCTGAAAAGTTTTATTTGTTTTTCTCTGCACTTGCTTCTTACACCGGCTGCCCTTATGAACTTTTACACACGTTTTTCAAGAAAAGGTATATGGACATCAATGTCTGTTCTCTGTGGAAAAGCGTCGTAACTTTGACAATTTTCATTATTTTTAGATGAAATATACCTAGTTTTATTCACAATTGATGGAACAACAACGATGTGTGTCCTAAATTAGGCAATTTTAATGAATTGTACCAAAAACTGGCGTCAAAATCGAAAAAACACGAAAAGAAGGCCAGTCTTTCAGATTTTTACGTAAACAAATTTTCATTCTCGTTCAAAACCAACGGAGATATATTTTTTTTCTGTAAGTTACAATAAAAAACTATACATAAATGCCGGAAATTCTGAAATCGGTTGAAAAAAAAACCCGTGTAGGAGTTTATAGGCGGAAAAAAGTGCCGAAAAACGGCTTTTAACAATAAATAAACATTTTTAGGGTGTTACATATATGTTTAACACGGTTATGTGTTATATTTGACCAGATAAACAATGTCTACTATGTCACTTTGAAATTTCTTTTTTTTTTTTGTAGCACATTGTTGTTCATTGTTTTTATTTTTTCTCCAAAAACTCCATTTCAGCCAAATATCTGACGGGCGTTAGTGGAATCTTCCGGTGAAAGCTTTCTGGTTGTACATGCACAACTTGCGGTGGTGTTCTGGTGGCAATCACATCTAGTTTTGCGTTCATTTGGGAAAGTAAGGCTGGATTCCTGTTATTCGATTGCTTGATACACCCAACACAGGTTTCGATCTGCTTCGTATTGTTGTCCAGTTTATCATGCAGAGATTGTACAAGTTGATGCAAGCTGGGTTGATCACCTTCGGCACTCCGAATCATGGGTGTTGTCAATCCAAAACCGCTGTATTTTTCTTCATTCGATGACGGTGAATGTGAAGTCAGTGCAGTATCACGCATTTATCCGTTTTTTGAAGAAGGTTTCAGAAATAATTCATCAAGCTCAGAGGTTTCTTCGATATCGTTGTCCGTTTGATCATCTCCACAGTCAGGAATTGAAATTGAGGTTGATGATCCTGGTTTTGGTTTTGCTCTGGATTGATTTTGCTTGAATAGTTCCGCAGCTGTTGTTGATTTAGTTATTTTCTTCCTCGGTTCGAATTCATCAGTGTCCGATTGAGGCTCCATTTTTTTCAGTTCACAAAATGCCTTAAAAACATGAATTCTAGGTTTTTTTTTTCATTATGGCGAATCTACAATTGAGAGACTCTCTCTGTTTACCTTCTCTTTCACCAATAGCCAAATCGTTTTCATATTTTTCGTTTGGCTGTTTGCCCATTATGCTAGCCAACACTCTTATCTTGCGATCTGTGTAAAAAAAAAATCAATCCATAGTTTTATAATGGCGCTGTAATTAATGAAAGAGAACGAGGCAAGAGAGAGTCTCTCAATTGTAGATTCGCCCTTATGAATAAAAACCCTAGAATAAATGCTTTAACTGCACACGATTAGTAGTATTAAGTTTTGAGTTACTCTAGTGTAGCTAGCAAAACTATTCCGCTTAATTTTGCACCGATATTCCCGTAGCACTTTAGTATCCACCAGTATTTCAAGATCCTTTTTTGCCTTCTCCAGTAGCCATTAACCAGATACTCCTTTGGGCCAGTAGCATGAATCAAAACTATCACCGTGCGCTTCCTGTTTCCACCCGTTTTTCAGGACCCACCGCAAAGGCAGCACCTGCACAATCGAAAGCTCTTTGTATCGTTTGAACTAGATCGCAGAGTTGCCAGTTTTTTTTCGGTTATGGAATATTTATCAGAAAGGAATTTAAAATGGATTTTTTTAAATTAGCGATTACTATAACCGCAAACTAACAGACTAGCAAATCTTCATCGACCTAATATAAAAGTTTCTTCAGTTTCAAAATGTGCTGCACCTGCACAATCGAAAGCTCTTTGTATCGTTTGAACTAGATCGCAGAGTTGCCAGTTTTTTTTCGGTTATGGAATATTTATCAGAAAGGAATTTAAAATGGATTTTTTTAAATTAACGATTACTATAACCGCAAACTAACAGACTAGCAAATCTTCATCGACCTAATATAAAAGTTTCTTCAGTTTCAAAATGTGCTGATGTTCTTATATGTATTTTATTTATTATTTTTTCATGCATGATAAGCTAACTTGCAGGCTAAGTTTATTCATCTCTCTATTTGCTATACGTAGCACACATGTTTGAACTATTATCTATTATCATAGGCCCATTAATGTAACCTTTACCTATATTGTTAGCAGATGAACCCGTTTGGGGCTGGGGAATTGTGTGTGAATGTGTAACATCTAATGAATTAGAAATTGGAACAATTATTTTCTTTGGTAAACTTTTAAGCTATATAAATATCATTCCTCACTTACTGGCAGCCTTGTCATCCTGACTAAAATAACATACATTCCTATATAGCACAGGCAGCAAAGGCAGCGGACCAAACATGCATGATAATATAAGATACCTTGGTTCGAGACTCAGTACAGGAAGTTTTCGCAGTGTTTACAAAATAATGCTATACTCATACTAATATTTGCTCTAAGTGGTTGATTTATAGCTCATTGTTACATCTTTTTTTTCTTCATTTTTTGCTAAGACCATGAATAAGAAGAAGCAAAATAAGAAACATTTCTAAAAATGAATCGGAAATAGACATGCAGAATAATTGCATTAACAGTACCACAAACGGGTTATGTTTAGGTGCATTAATATAGCATTGCTAATGCTATTTACGAGCTATCACTTCTGCATTATATTAGCACATTATTTCGCCTTTTTTAGTATTATATCTGCATATAGAGCTTCAAGGAATTTAAGTGCTGCTCTATATGCAGATATAATGCTGATATAATGCCACGTTTTAGTGCTTAATGGTTACTTGGGATATGTTTATATTCTTAATTATAACCAAGAAGTACTAAAGGCTGTTTTCTTTTTATTTTTATTTTAGTCTGCATTTTTCTGGCCGAAAGACAAGAAAACATTTATTCGCCCTTCATCCTCAAAACAGCCTGGAAGTTCAATCCCAACGTCGTGAATGGAGCTGTCAAAAAGCGTAATTAATCAAATTCCAGATCTGGCCAACAAAGTATGAATTAAGCGAGTTATGGTTGCCTGCCATCCTATCCTCGAGCTGTCCCTTAAGGAAAAGACTTGCGTTATTGGAATTCTTGAGACACTTCCACATCTACGATTTTACGGAGGTGAAATGGTAATTCTACACTTTTTGGTGCTTTTTTATATCAAAATGACTGGCATGAGTTATTAGGAAAACGTTTATTCTGCTCTATTGTTAGATTCATCAAGCGTTCTACCATAGACTAACTCTAAGACCAGTAGGTCCCGAACAAATACGATTTTTTTCTTGGCTCAGTCAGTACTAGCACATCGGTCCCAAGCTCGGCCCCAAGCTTAATAATACGCCCCTAATAATGAACTCACACGAACACACTCTCAAATATTCTGTCAAAATAACACAGCAAATCAAAACAAAGGCGCAAATATGTATAGTTAGGTGCTGGCTTCAAGGTGTACTTCGGACCAAGGAGTTCTTCAACAGTGAACCAATTTCAAATCACTATCCAAGTAACACATCTTCATGATTTTATGTTGAGTAAGCTTTAATACAACCAAATCTAGTCATATAAAAGTATTTTCAACCGTTATAAAACATGTATGTTGCTCGGGTAGTTGCATATTGATTGTTGGTTCTACCGTCTCAACCCCAACATACTCTGGGAAAAATTTCATCGTTGTACCCACAATTAAATCCTGGTCAGGATGACTATGGCATATAATGGATACAATAACCATGTAAATGGTCGAATTCATTGCATTCATTGGTTCATGGCATTTTTGACTACACACAAAGAATAATGATTGTTAGAATTGAAAAAATCATTGCTAAAATTGAAAAGTTGCGTTGGTTCTTTTTCGTAGAAAGCGGTTAGCTTTCACAACAAAAACCTTCAAACTGTCAAATCAAAAAATTTCTGCTTGGTACATTTAAAAGTTGAAACTTTCAAAACGAATTGTAGATTTGTCAAATCGACACCGTGGCATCGTTGAAAATAAAAGCAAATTACTTTTATTTCAAAATGAACTTTTAACCCGAAAGTGTTTTGCAATTCAAATTAAAGTTAACTGTTAAGATTGAAATAAAAATAGTTTTAACATAAATTGTTTTTTTTTTCTGATGAATCATTATAAATTTTAATTAGACAGCTATTTGTTTGAAAATCATTTGATTTTAAATGAAAGTGGGATATAATTAATAAAACATTATTGTTTCGTTATGTAAACAAATATTTCTTGTTACTGGTTCATGTAGTAAACAACGGATTTCTAACTAATGCATAATCCACACTCAAACGCTGCATTCGGATTATATTAATAATCTAAATAAACTTTGTTGGAGTCATTTTTCACTCGCCGTCAGGATATAACAGCATTCCCAAGCACACATATAAAAAAAATTAATAAACTTATACTGCATGACGGTTCTCACAATTGGCATGCAAAAATCAGTCTTGAAAGTAGTCACTGACGCTGGTGATTTCCAGTTCGCACATCGAAGGCGTCTACGCTTCTGTTTCGGCCGGAAGAGTGTCGGACCCGGTGTCCTCCGTCGTTGTCGTGGCGGTTGCCTGGTGTAAACCTGGTGTCGCCTAGGAATCGGGTTTCGAGAGTGAATCGTTGACGATGGGCCGGTCGTCGACGGGGTTTGTTCGGACGGATTCGTAGTTCGGATCCGATTCGCTGCCGGTGAGACATTCGTAATTGGAAGAAAGTTAACTGTTGCTGTTGTTCGTTGGGGTGCTGCTTCATGTTGCTTATTGGGTTGTCCGGCAAGCTGGTGCTATCGGTGGAAAGAGTACTTTGTCAGAGCGTACTACTATAAGGCTAAAACTTCGAATGTTATCTTCATAGAAAATGTACCACCGAGTCTCACCTTAAAATCCTCGACAAATCCCTTCACAATAGAACAATATCCGGGAGCAGCTTAAATGTTGTCCCGGACGGACGAAAAGAACAGGACGACTTTGACAGGTAAACCCGATTTTTTTTCTATCAAACGAAGATGGCTTGCTTTTGTGTTGGTGGATTTGATAGTTCTACAATTTTCATGGTAAAAGGAATCACTTTTAAATTTACACATTCAACCGAAAAAATACACTTTCAAATCAAACGCAAAACTTTCACAGTGGATGATTTTACTTTTAATTCAATGAAAAATAAACTCTTTTCAGAAGTAAAGTGCAAAACTTTTAATAAAACAAGATCTATCTTTTTTGTGTGTAGAAATGACTTAAGACCTCGTTCATTTGACAGTGAGTGGATGTTACTCAGATCTCCGTATAATCGTCGCTTAATCAAAAGTGAGTCAACGTATGGCTACTCAATATTGGGTAGCCATACTTGCCGCTGAGATGAGTATAGGTTTCCCCAAACTGCAGCGTTTAAACGCGATGCGTTTTTTAATCGCGTCGGTTTGTGCGCAACCATAAGCCACCATGTAATCTCATCGCGGCGAATTTTTCGCCGCGATTTCCCTGCGGCGGCGACAAAAAAAAAGCTGCAGTTTGGAGAGGCCTTATATTCGCCTCAAATTTAAGTTGACCAGAATAAGTGTGTACATAAAACATACAGTCAAGGTTGTTAAAAATGAAAACTATCCTACAGTAAAGTCAGTGAGAAGAGGGACTAGGTGCAGGGCTTGTATCCTCAATAAAAATATGGCATTCAATATTAATTGGTTTGAGAAAACTACGTACTACGTAGTTTTGTATTATTAATAAGATGAATTTCATGGTTTTTTTTTGCACTGATATTTCAGCATGGTCAATACCAGGTGGAAAAGGGAAATACTCATGTTGGTGCGTCAATTTTTGAAGCCAGCTATGGCTTAAACCACTCAATGGAAACAGTTCAAATTTTGTCCACATTAGATCCTATACTTTTTCAAGCTGTGGTAAAAAATTTATAATGCTACCTAAATTTTGCACAACAGTTTTTCACATATATTATCATAACTTCAAGTTTATGTTTTTCTTCAATATGAGATTTTGGTCACATAAAGATAATATGTTTATAATGTTGTTCAATTTTCGGCCAAAAATAATGATAATTGAAAAAGTTACAGAAGGTTGAACATGACGTTTTTTTAAGCAAAATTTTGCTCGGCTTACTTTTTGCCACTGAGTGTAGAGTTACCAGTTGTTACTCTCCTACTATAACTCACTCTCTTTAAGCCAAAACCACAGGTCCCGGGTCTAGAGCCACGGGGACCCATGTGGGGGTGGGCTATTCACTATCCTCTTTTGCGGCGACTAGCTCGAGCTTGAGAGACGGAGCTCTCAAGGTCGGCTCCGGACAATAATGAGGGACACGGATCAAAAGGCAAAACACACGGTCACTCTAGCTTTAACTTTTTATTCACTTACTTACAAGTTTTGATGTGAGTGTGTAGTGTAGATAGCCGGCCGGCGACGGTGGGATCTGGCGGGAAGGACGATGCAGTTGATGAGGATCCGCGTGATCTGATGATCGTCCAACTCGGGATAAGCACTCGTCCCATGTGGTGCTGGGAAAATTGTGGGTTCTCGCGGTCGGTCCACGAACACGTGGCTTCCGATCTGGCAAAATCAACTGACGAAGATTGGGACGATCGGATGATCCACCGCCTCTAAGCACTCATCCTATGAGATGTTGGGAAAACGGCGGGTTTTCGTGGTCGGTCCACGTACACGTGTCCACCGAGCGGAGAACTGCTACTCCTGTTCCTGGTAGCCAATACCGGATGCTGGTACTAGGCTACTGCCTATCGCAGATTCACGCCGGTACTCGGGTACTTGGCAAAAATACCAATGGGTCCTATTCCGTTCAGGGATTGGGGAAGGAATTACAAGGGTTGCTACCGGATTGCATGGTTTGGGGTATTTTACCTGATTCTGAGATCTATCTGCTAACTGCTACACTTTTCCACTATTTTGACAACAACTTTTCTAGGCACGATCCGTATAGTTTGCTAGCTGAAGTGGAAAACAACTGGTATGCAGTATCCAACCTGTAGCCAACCTAAATTTCTCTAAATGTCTCAAAATTACCCCCATTTGATCCTTTTCCGCTTAGCCTTATCTCAAAATCTCCATCCAATAGCCCTTCATTGATCCCAACCGATTAGTGTATCCATGATTGTAGTGTGTGGGTGTATTGCATATGGTGTATAACAGTTTTTAGTCTGGCCGTTTTCGGGTGTATACTTCTCCATTCATTATAAGCAATTTATGTTTGTTTAATTAACTGAATGGGTTCCTATCTACAAGTTTTTTTTTTACATCTACCAATAAATATTATAATCATCGATAATATCATCATCTTAATCTACAAATCATCATCTTGGGTTCTCATTAAGAATTGGTACATATTTCCTCTATCGCTGCCCTGTGCATGATGAATGAGTGCTCTAAAGCTTATATTTTATAGCAATCCTCTCGTAGTGTACTTGCTTGTATCATGGGGCAAAGTACCCAAATGGTAACACAGTGTGAATGTTCTGGGTGTTCCATTAGATTCAAAAATGACTTTCGAACTCCACCGTTCCGCGATCATATCAGAAGCAACTCGACAGTTGGGCTTTATTTCCAAGGTGGCGAAGGGTTTTTCAGAACCACACTGCTGGAAGTCATTGTATTGTGCACTTGTCTGTCCAATTTTGGAAAACGCATCTGTGGTATGGTATCCTTACCAGGTGCCTCAAAATTGAACGAGTTCAGAAGCGGTTCATTCGTTTGGCTCTGGAAAACTTGCCGTGGCGAGATCCTGACAACTTGCCACCGTATCCAGATAGATGCCGACTACTACACTGAGCGAACAAATCGAGAGGAATTCATTCGAATATCGTATGGAAATTTGCCACAAGATATTATTGGAAATTTCATACGATTCTCTAATGGAAAGAAGTTCATAGGACGATCGTATGAAAATTTTCCTCACAGAAGAAGAAGTTGCAATCGGGATTCGAACCATGAACCTCGGGATCCAGAGGTGAGCCACAATCCTATGGGACAACACACGCTTGATAAGTAATGTAAATTGAAAGTGTATAAGAGGCATGTTTACTCGACCAATTCAACAATAATCATTTCTTACGATTTCGTATGGAATGAGTCTTGGACCCTTGCTTTGTGTTTCATAGCTCCGTTCGTATGAAAATCGTACGGATAATTTCCTGAGTGTAGGTTTCAACACGCTGGAACGACGTCGAAACATACAGAAGTCGTTGTTTATTGCTAAGCTGCAGAAACCATTCCCCACTGCTACTGACGCTGGAGTTAAATCCTATGTTTCGAAGTTGTCATGGAAGCTGTAACTTCGAAAATGTTTATTATGACTTCAACCATGCTGACTACGAGGGAATGAACAACTTTTTCGCTGACGTGGACTGGAACACGACTCTTACAAACGGGGATGCAAATTTTGCTGCTTCGACTATGTGCTGTATTCTGCTTTACGCCGTCGATCAATTCGTGCCTAAGAAAATCAACCGTAAGCCTCCCAAACCTGCCTGGTCTAATTCTGATCTCAAACACTTGAAACGAGTTAAAAGGGCTGCTTTGAGGAAACACAGCAGATATCGCAGCGATTCCACGAGGGCAAACTACGCTCGCGCCAACGACGATTACAAATACCTCAATAACAGCTTGTACAACACCCATCAGTTTCAATTGCAGAGTCGTCTCAAAACGAACCCGAAAAGCTTCTGGCGGTTTGTGAACGAACAACGAAAAGAAACCGGCTTACCCTCTACTATGACTGATGGCACTCTTGAAGCTGACACTATTGTGGATATCGCCAGCTTGTTCCGTACGCAGTTCAGCAGTGTCTTCTGCGACGAAATTCTGGACGCCGAGAGCCTCAAATCGGCTACTAGCAATGTTCCCCGCATGTCTGTATTTGGCTCTGCTTTCACTATTCATAGTGATATGGTGATTTCAGCCGGGAAGCAGATGAAAACTTCAACTGGATGCGGTCCTGACGGTATTCCTTCAATTGTCCTGAAGCGTTGCCTAAACACGCTTGCTGCGCCCCTGGCTACGGTGTTCAATTTGTCTGTAACTTCCGGCGAGTTTCCTGAATGCTGGAAAGAGTCATTTGTATTCCCAATACACAAGAAGGGATGCAAACGGTCCGTCGCCAACTATCGTGGGATTGCTGTACTAAGCTCTGTATCCAAGCTATTTGAACTAATTGTTCTCCAAAGGCTGGTCAATGACTAATCACAGACTATTTCTCCAGACCAACATGGTTTTTTGCCCAAGCGCTCAACGGCGACGAATCTAACCGTATTTACATCGTTCATCACGCGCGAAATGGAACGCGGTCATCAAGTAGACGCCATTTACACAGATCTCTCTGCGGCCTTCGATAAAATGAACCATCAGATTGCCATTTCTAAATACGGCAATATGGGGGTTCACGATCAATTGTTGAACTGGCTCCGTTCATACCTCACTGGTAGAACTATGTCCGTGAAGATTGTCGATTACGCCTCATCTAGCTTTCCGGTAACATCCGGCGTTCCTCAAGGTAGCCACCTTGGCCCATTCCTTTTCCTGTTATATATGAACGATTTGAACTTGGTCCTCAAATGCCTGAAATTATCCTACGCGGATGACCTGAAGCTGTACTACGTTATAAAATGTCCGGAAGACGCCCACTTTCTTCAGCAGGAACTGCAAGTGTTCGATAACTGGTGCCGAATCAACAGAATGTCCTTAAATGTATCCAAATGCTCAACTATCTCCTTCGGCCGAAAACGTGCGATGTATCTCCACGACTACATCCTTCGAGGTACGCGCTTGAAACGAGAAACAACGGTCAAGGATCTGGGAGTAATGCTCGACTCCAAACTGTTCAAGGTTCACATTTCGTATATTGTTTTCAAGGCCTCTTCGCAGCTAGGATTTATGTTCCGCTTCGCAAAAAACTTCAAGGACGTTTACTGTCTGAAGGCATTATACTGCTCTTTGGTTCGCCCTTTCTTGGAATACTGTGCCATCGTTTGGTCCCTTTTCTACCAAAACGCAGTCCAGAGGATCGAAGCTGTTCAGCGAAGGTTTATACGGTTTGCTTTGCGACATCTTCGCTGGCAAGACCCTCGCAGATTGCCAAGTTGTAAAGTGTAAGTCGGTGCAAGCTCATCAACTTGGAACTGTTGGAAGGTAGGCGTATGGTAGCCAAAGCGTGTTTCATTGGTGATCTGCTTCAAGGAAATGTTGATTGTTCTGCTCTACTGGATCTCTTGACCATCTTGAAATCTCCGTTTACAACAGTTCTTCGTGTTCCTGCACTCAAGGACCAACTACGGCAAACACGAACCTGTTCAAAGCATGTGCCGCGTTTTCAACAGCTGCTATAATGTGTTTGATTTTAATGTATCCCGTGAGGTTAATAGGCGTTGTTTCCGTATGTGTCTTTGTTAAGTTTTTTTAATTTTCGTATGTAATTTAATTTTTTAAAGGGTCCTTGGGATGTACATTTTTATCTGTTGACGAAAATAAAATAATAATAATAATAATACAGACATGCAAACTGTTAAATGGTGAAGCTGATGCCCTCCAAATTACTTTCTGTGTTGAACTTTCGTTTGGATACAATGAACCGATGTCAGCATGTATTCGTGCGTTTACTGCATTCGAAGAGCTATTTGAGTCTAAGAACCATCATGGACGTTTCGCGAATAGTTTTAACAATTACGTGTTAAATTAGTTTATTTTTAATCATTAAGACTACCTATTCTCATATGAATTATTTTATATACAAATACAAATTATTAAGTATCTTAGATGTTAACCTCCTTTTCAGAGAATTGAGGCGTCGTTTTCCTTTGAGAACATTTATATATTTTCCTAAAACTTTGTATAAACGGTAGAAACATAAATCTCCATCCCTATCCCTTAACTGTTTATACGAACAACCACTTATCGATAACATTTTGTGATGTACGTATTGTTCGTATGATGTAGCAAGTGTTGTTTTCGGTAAGAATGCCGAAACTTACTGTAACAGTTCGAGTGAGAAAGCTTATATACAGAAAGAGATAAAGGTGATCATTGTATAGCAAACGAGATATAACAAATAAAAGCGAGTTGAATTGATCCCTTGTTCTATGCTCGTGCAAAGTAATGGGTGTATTTCTTTATCTTTATTTCCAAAATTGTACAAGTGGTGACGAGAGATAAAACTAATGGTGAAGTTTGAAAGTAAAATTAAACAGTTGAGGCAGTTAAATCAAAGATTAACAGTGGCCAGTGGAAGCCTGCATGTAAGGCCGTGAAGCAATTATAAATTACTATTTTTTAAGTGCTAAAACCGCATATTCATAAAACAAATATCTTCATTGTCAGTGAGCTTGAGACAGCTGACATCAAAAGTTCAATGTGTAATTAGAGTAAATCCAAAAAAATAATAACAAACATCAATATATTAGCAAAAGCGGCCAAAGTTGGTTTATGGTTTGCAAGACAAGTAGTAGCCATTGAAGTTTGCGGAGTCTAGCTGGATGGGCCAGTGTAGATCGCCATTTTGTGAAGCTTGCCAAAAGAAAAAAAAATAGCATTGGAGAAGCATCTTTTGAAGTCACTCGGCCACCATGTGTTAACACCCTCAAAAACACAATCTGCCACAATCCGCCACACTCCAAACACACTCGCAACCACATGTAAGATAAACTGATCTCTGGCAAAACTTACATGAATCAATTGTTTGTTTTCTCACTGTTTTATTTCCCTCTCACTTGCACTGGTGTGATGATGCATAAGTGTGCGTGTATTAAACGTCAAACAGGTCCATGGTTGCCAATAACCATAAATTTTCGAATGTAGTATTGGCAGATAAGTTGAAACCCAGAAACTCCTTCCAACACCCAGAAACACCTTCCGACACACTGAAACACAAACACAACGTGGCAGAGTGACCAACAGGGGGTTTGAATTGGAAGTGTGAAAAAAAAGCAGCGCACAGTGGGAAAAATGGGAAAAAAAAGCAGCGCACAGTGGGAAAAGTGACCAATCAGGGGGATTGAATTGGAAGTGTGAAAAAAAGCAGCGCACAGTGGAAAAAATGGGACCCAAAATCACAACTAATTAAAGGCCGCTGGATAAGTGCCCTGTAAAACAGCTTATCTTATGTAAAAAAATACGAGGAATCGAATGGTGATGGTTTCATCTTGAGCAGACTCCGGTCAGTGGTTCATTTTGCCCGATTTTCCCCTAATTTTGGAAGGAAAATTGAATAATCAAACATTTATCATATTAGCTCTGATAATATTGCATCAATTTGTGCTGTACTATTGTGGAAATGTCTGGAGAATCCAATGGAGGTAATATTGTCTTGTAAAAACGTCAGGAACTGTCCATTTTGCCTGATATTACTCACATGCTGAAAGTACTAGATATGCCATGTGGTTTTGGAAATTTGGGCGAATAAAATGCAATACATTATTGTGGAACTGTCCGGGGAACTGAATGAAGAGTATGTCGTCTTGTGTAAACATCAGTTATTGTCCATTTTACCCGCTTTTCCTTACATACTGGAAGAATCAATAGATAAAATGCGATTTTTGGAATAGCTGCGCATTAGAATCAAATCAAATGCACTACAATATCATGAAAATGTCTGGAAAATGGAATGAAGTGGATTTCAACTCATGCAGACTTCGGGAAGTGACTCGTTTTGCCCGATTTTCCTTTAATTTTGAAAAAATAATTGAATAATCCTACATTTATCATATTTTCACTAATAATATTGAACCCATTTGGGATCTACTATTGAGAAAATGTCTGGAGAATCCAATGAAGGCAATATCGTCTTGTGAAAACCTCAGGAACTGTCCATTTTGCCCAATATTCCTCATACATTGAAAATACTAGATATGTATGTGGTTTTCGAATTTTCCGCGAATTAGAATGTATGAAAATGCAATGCACTATTGTGAAACTGTCTGGGGAATTGAATGGAGAGGATTTCGACTTGTGTAGACGTCAGTTATTGTCCATTTTACCCGCTTTTCCCTGCATATTGGAAGAATCAGTATATATAATGTGGTTTTAGAAATAGCCTTGACTTACCAATAGACTCTAAGGCTTGGGAGGCCCAGTGTTCTCCTGATGTTCGAAGCTGCTTTAATATTTTTGCAATACTAGGACAAGCTTCTTGCCTTGCTGCCTTCTCGGCTGATCTCAAAAGCTTATCTAATGCTTCATTTCGTGCCAACCTCCAACTTAGTTCATTTTGACGTAGACTACGTCTTACGGGAAGGCTAGGATGTCAATTGAAAATCTAAAAATAAGCGACCGTCAAGAAAAGCAACCTCGATGGCGCGAAGCCTCTTGTGCGGAGCGGCAAAGCGCCAATTTGGATTTGGCAGGTGGTGGTGGCACGTACCATAGAAGGTGCAGTGGCAACCAACCAGTGGCCAGGTAGCTGATTGCACTGTAGGCTGTTGCTAGCAAGCCCTTGGCTAGGCAACCGTTGCTAGGCAGCCACTAAATTGCAGTGGTGTGCTAGGCAGCCGGTTGCCCAAGCTGGTGATGATTTGTTGCCAGCCGGTGGGCGCCACCACGAGGAGCGAAATAAGTTGCCTGAATGTGTGTTATACTTTCGGTAGCTATTATTTATAGCGCAACGTGCACGGCAGCTTTGCGAAAAGACCGACAAGGATTCAATTCTTATGCGGATTATTCAAAATCCGTCCTTTTCAGGACGCCCAATCCAATGTTGAGAGAGTTTGTTTGATTTTTTACTAATTGACAGAAAACGGTGGCTAAAACAATTGTAGATTACTCTTTGTTGCATTCCTTTAGCATTGTGCATAATTTATAAATGGCTGCCGTCACGAGCAATTGAAACCAATTGGCAGACAGCGGTGACTAAAACAATTTTAATTGTCTCTTCGTTGTATACCTTGAGCATTGTGCACAATTTACAAATGGCTGCCGTCGTGAAAAATTGAAACGTCTTATGGCAAGGGTGGTGGTGTCAATTGAAAATCTAAAAATAAGCGACCGTCACGAAATATCGTTACAAATTAAACGCTAATATCTTAATAAATGCTTGATAGATTTTCAAGATGTTTACACCAATCGGTTGGAAATTTTCCCGCGTATCAATTCAATTATCAAACAATATCCGTTAATAATTTCAAACTATTGAAAATAACAAAAATAAAAGGTGATATCTTATAATTTTGTTTTGCAGGCTAAATTTACTAAATAAACAGTAGATTCCTATCACAGATTTCAAATGTGAGCAAGGGAGGTCTCATATGCAACAGTGAACGATATAAAACGGGTACACCTTCGCCAATTTTCTCATTCGTGTTGCAGTAATGGAGCTGTGCGGAGCAACGAGCCATTATGGATTGGCAGCTGGCGATGGCATGTACCCTATAGGGCCACATCCACATTGGGTCAGCTGCCACATCCACATTGGCGCATTGCCGCTCAGCACTGCCGAATGCACCCTTCACACTGTAACCGGCCAGTACCCATTAATGGGTAAATATGTACCCATTTTTCGATAGTATATGAAACTGTCAAAAAATGGGTACTTTTAAAATCAAAATAATGCATACTAAAGACCCATTTTTTATTTTCAATGAGAGACCAAAAGATGGGTATTTTTCTACCCATTAATGGGTAAAAAATATCTTAGCATTTTACTGGCTCGCTTCGTATATATGAAAGTGCGTGGTTCGAAAAATATAAAAACTTCGCGGAATCCATTCCACAAAAACGCGAAGAATATGGAAGAACTGAAGGTTGTACTGGATAGCGAAAACTTCCAAAAACTAAAGGGTACGTTAATAATTTAATATAATATTATAAAATGATTCAATTTCATCAGCAGAATCGTACTTCCGAGTATGTGTCTCTTCCGGGGCGTAAAATCCAAGCTTTCATCAAGTTGACGTCAAAATTTTTTAAATCCTTTCAGATATATTCCACGGATATCCTTTCTGGATGATAACGATGTGATGACCGCTTCAATGGACCACTTGAACGTCGCCGGAATATTTGCCGGTGTGAAAACTCCCGAACGAAACTTCCCAACAAACATCAGTGTCGAATAATTGCTTGTTCAAACAAATTTGGAGAAGTTATTCAGCTTGCTAGAAGAACAAGCTGAACAACTTCTCCAAATTTGATTGAACAAACAGTTATTCAACATCGATGTTTGTTGGGTTAACATAACTGATGGGTAAAAGGCCTAAAGGGTTGTCAAAATACAAATACACATTCAGTTATTGCGATCTACTATGTTTATTCTTATGCTCATTATTCAATAGCACAACTAAAAACAAATCACGAAAAATGGGTATTTCATACCCATTTCGCAAATCACAAACATTTCGAAAAATGGGTATTTCATACCCATTTCCCTAATAACAAACATTTTGAAATATGGGTAAAAAATACCCGTTAGCCTGACCTACAGGCTCTTTACCCATGAATGGGTACAATTGTTTTACCCATTAAAGGAGTTAACCCACTTAAGTTCGAAATGGGTGATATTTTACCCATTAATGGGTACTGGCCGGTTTCAGTGTGAAGGGTTCATTCGGCAGTGCTGAGCGGCAATGCGCCAATGTGGATGTGGCAGCTGACGGTGGCAAGTACCATAGAAGGTGCACTGGCGACCAACCATTGGAGATTGCGCTGATTGCGCTGCAGGCTGTTGCTAGCAAGCCGTTGGCTAGGCAACCGTTGCTAAGCAACCATAAATTATGCAATGGTTTGCTAGGCCCAAGCCAGTGATTAATTTGTAGCCAGCCGGTGGGTGCAGCCACGACGAGCGAAATAAGGTGCTTGTGTGTGTGTGTGTGTGTGTGTGTGTGTGTGTGTGTGTGTGTGTGTGTGTGTGTGTGTGTGTGTGTGTGTGTGTGTGTGTGTGTGTGTGTGTGATCTGGCCGCTAGCCATCTTTTGGTAAGGCGCAACGTGCAACGAGTGAAATAACCTGATTCATCAAAAGACCGAGAAGGTTTGAGTTCAAATGCGGACCATTTCGAATCCACCCTTTTGAGAGAGTTTGTATGCTTTGAATTTATCTAACATATCTTTCCAAGTTCTAACCAAATGGATGACAGCGGTGGCAACAATAATTTTAGTTTTCTCTTCGTTGCATACCTTGAGAATTGTGTACAATTTACAAATGGCTGCCGTCACAAAAAATTGAAACACCGGACGATAATAATTCGATCGTTTCTTGATTGATTAATTTTTTGAGATATTTGCACCAACCTGAAGGTTTAACGATTGCCATTTTATTCATACAAATATATATTGCTAATATATTTGTTGCGTTCCGGTAGGTACAAAAGAATTTTCTAACATAATTACTACCTTATGCTGGTCTAACGATCTATTTGGACCACACCCACGCTTTTTGATCAGACTACGCCTTACGGCAAGGGTAGAGGTCAAAGGTCAAAAAATTTGAAAATAACTAAAACAGTTTAAACGCCTCGATGAGCTCCTGAACGCGTTTTTGTTTGATGCTGTTCTTTTTCACATGTTGTGAACTGTTTTAACACGCAAAAAATTACGTAGTTATACCAATACAAAAGAGTAATCAATTCAACTAAAATTTTGGCTTGAATATGGACCAATAAAACTGATGAACTAATTCAACAAAACCTTTGAGTTATAATAAAACATCATGCTCTATGGAATTGAACATCGTGTTTTATTGTTCAAAACAAAATGTTTTCTTTAACCAACTAAACGCATTTGTTGAAATAATAAACTTTGATGAACTAATATAATAAAACCATTTAATTGAAATAAAACATCATGCTTTATAGAACTGAAAGTCGCGTTTTATTGTTTTTTCAACAATTACCGCAACATATTCCCCCAGCAGAACGGCGTTTTGGAACGCAAGAATCAGACTTTGCAGGAGTTGGCATCGTGCATGTGGTTGGATGCTAAACTCGGGAAGAAATATTGGGGAGAGGCGGTCATAATGGCAGCTTATTTGCAAAATAGTCTTCCTTCGGAAGTTGTGCTGTTTTTCCAGTTATCTGCAAAGAGAATAACTCGTTGATAATCTGTTTAACAAATTATAATATATTATGTTTAAACTTACATTAGGAAAGCAGAGGTCAGAGGTAGCAATATGGCTGCTATGAAATGTGCGCTCATACAACTATTTTTTTAAAACAATTAATTAAGCATTTTTGTTTAAAACGAAGTTTAAAATAAATGCGATTGTTATAAATCAAATATAATTTCAACGAGTATCACACAGCGGTGATTACTTCAAATTATTTGATAGGTTTGATTTGAATTAAATTTTTAATTGATTTAGAACTTTTTTATGAATTGAAACAAATAGAAATCTTGTATTGAATAGCAGCAACATATTTTGTTGATTCAAAACAGAGTGATTTTTAAGGATGAAAAAGTATTTTGTTAAAACAATAAAATAATCATTTGAGTTTAAAAATAAATGTGATTGTTATAAATCAAATATTATTTAAACTAATATCACACAGCAGTGATTACTTTAAATAATTTTATTTGTTTGATTTGAATGAAATTTTAAATTGATTTGGAACTTTTTTATGCATTGAAACAAAAAAAAAACCTTGTATTGAATAGCAGCAAAATGTTTTGTTGATTCAAAACAGAGTGATTTCTTAGGGTGAAAAAATATTTGGTTAAAACAATAAATTAATCATTTGAGTTTTAAAATAAATGTGATTGTTTTAAATCACATAGCAGTGATCACTTTAAGTGATTTTTTGGTTTGATTTGAATGAAATTTTGAATTGATTTGGAACTTTCTTATGAATTGAAACAAAAAGAAACCTTGTATTGAATACCAACAAAACATTTTGTTGATTCAACACAGTGATTTCTTTGCGTGAAGAATTAGAGAAAAATGGGAAAAACAGGATGCATTGAAGTCGTACCGTTACATGAATTCAAGCTTAGAAGCTGTCAATTAATAGATGTGATAGTGCATTCAGAACACTAAGGGGCGATATCACCCCCCCCCCCCCTTAATTCATAAAACCATTTTTATCCATATACCTATACCCGGTTTACGCCTTATGGGCCAAATACACGTACCAACCTGGTCGGCAACTTGGTTGTCGACCAAGTTGGTGGGCTCCATTCACGCACCAACTTGATTGACAACCCGATTGAGTTGATCCTAGATTGTATCGTGTGTGGAGTGATTGTCAACTAGATTGGCCAATCTAGTTGGCAATCACTTCACACACGATACAATCTAGCAAAGTCTAGCATCAATTCAACCCGGTCGTCAATCAAGTTGGTGCGTGAATGGAGCCCACCAACTGGGTCGACAACCAAGTTGCCGACCAGGTTGGTACGTGTATTTGGCCCATTAGGGGTCATGCACAAATTACCTCACGCTAAATTGAAGACTATTTTACCCCCTCCCCCTCTTTCGTCACGTTTTTCCTATACTTAATGTATTGCTTGTCTTAAAATCTTATGCTCCAACCCCACTCGAGTGTGACATTATTTGTGCATGAGCCCTTAAGCGGAGAAAACGGCGCTGAGTTGAAATCTGGCATTAATTTCCATGAAGGATGTTATAAAAAGCCAAAGAAGAACTATGGAGTTAGAGAATAATGTTATTAAAACAGCTCAAAGCAGTTTTAATTTTGTATTCGTTGCATGTTAGATTAAATTAAATTTCGATTTAAATTTAAATGTCTTAATATTTTCAAATTTTTTGTATAAGCAAACTATTGCAAATACTTACGTCAAATGATGAATCAATCCATTCCTTATGGTTCTCAAAGAACTTTAATCTATTATGCGTATCAGCCCAACGACAACGAAATTGTTTGATCCACTTTTTAACCTCTTGATCTATCTTCTTCTCATTTTCATGTAAATTCGCACCGAATAATGAAGTTATGTGCTTCTTGCTTCGACCAGACTCAATATACAATGTCGCAATATCTATATTTGAAAGCATTCTTACTGAAACTATAAACTCTTGAATGAAATTAATTCAAAAATGAATCAACTGTTTAAAATGGACACTGCTGTCTTTTTTTTTTCTCGCGAATACCAAAATAGAAGTGGGAGAACTCAATGATGAATGGTGAGAGGTGACGCATTTTGTCAAATGAAGTTGTATTCATATGTCAAAACACCGTAAACATAATGCATAATGCCATGTGCCTTATCTATAGGTGAAGCAGTACCTCTTGCGAGTGTCTTTGTGAGCACGACCAACTAAATGAGTGGTAGTGCAGTTTCGTGTACGCTGCGTACGAGGCACCCGAGCGGATGAAAAAATCACGAATTTTGTTCAGAGAACTGGTTCTTGTGCCGTCGTCACTTTTCATCTCCGGAAATGTTTCATAGTATTGCTTGCGAATACAATCAAACATGCTCATGTGCCACTCCTGTATGTGTGTCTCAATAGCTACAAGTTTTGTTTACAAAAGCTGATATGCCATTTTTAAGTGTTACGCGTGACATTCGCTTGTATTCGTCTTCAAGGAGGCTCTCTGAGAAAATTACCCTGTGCAATTTCCCAGACATTTTCATAATATTGTCGGGCATTTGATTGTATTGTAGCGCACGGTTATCTCAAAAACCGCATTATATACATTGAGTCTTCCAGTATGCAGAGAAAAGCGGGTAAAATGGACAATAACTGATGTCTACACAAGCCGATATCCCCTCCATTCAATTCCCCAGACAGTTTCACAATAGTGCATTGCATTTTTATACATTCTAATTCGCGGAAATATCGAAAACCACATGACATATCTAGTATTTTCAATATGTGGGGAATATCGGGCAAAATGGACAGTTCCTGAGGTTTTTACAAGACGATATTGCTTTCATTGGATTTTCCGGACATTTTCTCAATAGTAGATCCCAAATGGGTTCAATATTATTAGTGAACATATGAAAAATGTAGGATTATCCAATTATTTTTTCAAAATTAAGGGAAAATCGGGCAAAACGAGCCACTTCCCGAAGTCTGCATGAGTTGAAATCCACTTCATTCGATTTTCCAGACATTTTCATGATATTGTAGTGCATTTGATTTGATTCTAATGCGCAGCTATTCCAAAAATCGCATTTTATCTATTGATTCTTCCAGTATGTAAGGAAAAGCGGGCAAAATGGTCAATAACTGATGTTTACACAAGACGACATACTCTCCATTCAGTTCCTCGGACAGTTCCACAATAGTATATTGCATTTTTATTCGCCCAAATATCCAAAACCACATGGCATATCTAGTACTTTCAGCATGTGGGGAATATCAGGCAAAATGGACAGTTCCTGACGTTTTTACAAGACAATATTACCTCCATTGGATTCTCCAGAAATTTCCACAATAGTACAGCACAAATTGATGCAATATTATCAGAGCTAATGTGATAAATGTTTGATTATTCAATTTTTCTTCCGAAATTAGGGGAAAATCGGGCAAAATGAACCACTTCTCGGAGTCTGTCCAAGATGAAACCCCCATTCGATTCCTCGTATTATTTTACATAAGATAAGCTGTTTTACAGGGCACTTATCCAGCGGCCTTTAATTAGTTGTGATTTTGGGTCCCATTTTTCCCACTGTGCAGCGGTGGGGAAAAAAAATCCAAAAAAGGGGTTGGTGAAGGTTACTGGAAGGGATTCCGAGATTCAATAGTGGTGGGAGAAAAGCTATCAAGGAGAGTGAGAAAGGAATCTACGCAGTTAGTTGTGTAGTACGAATGAAACGGAACACTAGTGATGTGTTGCTGTGTACGATGACACGAAGCAAACGTAAACGAGTGAGCAAATTTTTAGCGTGAGAGATCCACAGCACAGATGGGTCAAAGTATTTATACACGCAAAGAAAACCGCGGTAGAAACTACCATTTCGTGGGTTAAATTAAGCGCAAACACCAGCAATTTTCACCTGACTATAAATGCGTTTGATTTTACCATGCCTGCGATTAGATCGACCATGGTGCGTTTGATATCAATATGAGGTCTGTCAAATATACCACAAATGCTGCAATTTTCACCTGACTATAAATGCGTTTGATTTTACCATGCCTGCGATTAAATCGACCATGGTGCGTTTGATATCAATATGAGGTCTGTCAAATATACCACAAATGCTGAAGGTTTTACCATAAACGTAGTAAATTTGACTGAAATTTCATGGTTGTTATAAGGATAGGCATAGTCGGGTAAAATGGTAGTTTTTACTACAAGATTTTTTCTTCTGTATACTGTTCAGAGAAGTTCAGGAGAGTAGAGGAGATTATTTAGATCGGCATGGAGAGTTTCATAACGCAACACAGGAGAAGATTAACGTCGGTGGAAATAGCTACACTGCCGGACGGTAAAGCGAACACCAGAAACAGTAAGAACCTGACTATCAAGTACATTGAAAATAAATCAATAATATTTATTATTAAAATTGGCACTTAAATCGGTCAATTTTTGCTTCGAATTGAAATCATGTGAGCCAGTATGGTTTTCATTTGCCGCACATAATTTTTAACACCCGTCACTTACAGGTTCGTTTCCAATGAGACTGATCCGCACATAATTTTCAATGGAGCGAGAAATGTCATTCAAGTGTGTTTTCACTTTGCCCTATTCTATCCATCGTCGCACTTAAAACGAAATAAAAAACCGTGCGCGAAAAACAGTCAGCTGCTTTATCGTTCTAAAAGAAAAAAAAAACCTACAAAATGGCGAAGCAAAGTGAAGTTTACCGTGTGGTGGTTTAGGTACTTGGTTTGCCAGCGGAAGTCACTGAATTTTTTGAAGGTAATAAATTACTATAGATGTTCTTCTTTGCCATGTTAACGGTGTTTATTGTGAACATTTCAGATCTGCCGAGCATTTTTGCCAATCCCACAGAAGAGCTGCAGAACGCGATAGCTTCAAAAAGTAATGAAGTTTTTATGATGGTGCAAATAAAACCTCTTTTATCCGCACATTTCGTTTTATTACATGAAAAGTACAAAAAATCCAATACTAAACTTTTTATGAAAAAATAAAATCCATGCACCTTTTCACATAAAACATATTAAAAAACTCATTTGATTTGTGCTAGGACAAGTTAATGCAATCCATTTACACTATAATTAATATCTATTCAGCTCTTGCACTTAAAGACTATATATTTATTGCACATATGGTTAATTGACCACATTTAATAAAAAATAAGTGCCGCACCAATACAGAGCAATAACTTTGCACTTTGCCCAAATTTATAGGTGATTGCACTTAAATATAAGGTGCATTGTTTTTTGAGTGTAAGTAGTTGCAAACTATTATATTTTTCTTTTTGTATTTTTTGTACGGTACTGCTCTATTCGGTAAAAATGTCTAAGACCATCCCCACCGGTGGATTCGTATCTGGGTAATATTTTGATGACAGAGAGCGTTCCTATTTTGATTTAGTCACCCTCTTTCGCACCGGTCGTTCATTAAAAGGTAACACAATTAGAATCAAATTTATACTCGCACCGGTTTCGTTTCGCTAAATATTTCGTGCAGTGTATAGTTTGAATACTCTTCCGTACAGCTTTTCGACGTTCTGGTTTGTCCCAAAGATTGGATCTTGGGAAACATCCAGCCAAGCCCCGCAAAGCACTTCGTTGTCTTGTTGCGTCCAATTTCTTCCAGGGGTTTTGATGCACTCATTTTTCACAACATATCACAATAAACGTGAAATTAGCAAAGGACACTTTAAAAACAAATCGGAAACACTCAAATTAAAATGAAAGTCTTCCAGATGAAGATGTTGTTTTGACGTTTCAACTTGTTTTGCTTATTTTTCTTCAAATAGCAAGGCTGGGTCGGGTTGTCAAATTTTCGAACCGGCTGCTCATCGAGCGAGCAAATTGTCATTTTCCAACCCGGTTATCAACCACTGGTGTGGTGTTGTCAAACA
Source organism: Aedes koreicus (assembly GCA_024533555.2). Classification (NCBI taxonomy): domain Eukaryota; kingdom Metazoa; phylum Arthropoda; class Insecta; order Diptera; family Culicidae; genus Aedes; species Aedes koreicus. Next base: position 221,993 of record JAHHFK020003587.1, on the reverse strand, counting down.
GGGTAACAATTTACCGATATTACCGTATTGGTGCGGTTGGTCTAAACCTACTGTAACAGTTGGAGTGAGAAAGCTTACCTGCGTATTTCCCTATCTTTAATTCCGAAATTTCACGGTTAGTTTAACGAGCACATAGATTTTATGCAAATAGGACACTTAACTGTTTATCTACCTTTAAACATGATCATTTTTTGGAGAGCATTACTTACTATACCTCATTCTGTTCTGTGAATGTTGTCAAAATACGCCTATGAGCTTCACTTACTCATGCGGACTTTAAGGACTATTCTATTGAAGGTGCCTGTAGATCTTGAATATCTCAACTCCAGTATACTTCGAGGAACAAAGATGTTACTAACATTATGTCATGGCAAGTGTATTCTCGAAAGGATACCGATGTGCACATTATCGAAAAGTTCTCTTGAAATTCACGACTTCTAAGAAAAACTTTAGGACGTTATTCAAGACTTCATTGAGAATGTAGATCATCAAGTGTTTTTTTAGTATCTTCTTTGTGTAAATACATATTTTGACCCAGGCTAATGCAATACTTACATATTCTATCCAGAACATCGGCAGAATCATGTTGCTAAACCTTTGAATGTCTTCTGAAAATCCATTCAACTTAGGAATAACTAAATTGCTCTGCGTTCGAGCACGTTGATCTATTGGAATACCTAAAGTTGGTTCGGCAATTGCATAGCTGTAATGTTTCTCACGATTGGGACACATGCCGGATATTTTCTTTGCCATCGATAGGTTTCTCGCAAAATAGTGTGGACTTGTGGCAGCTACCGGAAAATCTATAAATAAGGTTTTAAATTGATATATTCATGCACCACTGTTCAAACGCTCATGATTCATAATTTACCATTGTAACATTTAGACATATCCGTCATACCATTTTCTAGAAAACTAGTTTGCCCTTTGTAACAGTCCTCAGTACCATTCATTATTCGATCGTATGAGTTATCGGGAAGAACATATTCATAGCCGAGTAATGACCCACGTCTAACTTTTCTTTCAAAGTAGAGAGGTACTGCCCGACAAAGTGTTCTCCTCCAGTATATAATGATGGAGTTTTCATCCAAATTCTGCTGGTACAGAGCTCCCTCTGATGAATTCACGATGGATGCAAAGCAATCCCCATTTTCAGGTTTGAAACCAGGAACAGTAGGGCGATTTTTGTATGTACTGATCATGAAGAACTGATTGTCTCCATGTTGTAGTCCATGTCGAACATTCACCCTATCATCGTAGTCGGTGTACATCTATATCAAAATGGATATGAAAAGAGCAAAATTAGAAAATTCATAGAATGTATCACATGACTGCTATTTCAATCTGATTGAAGTCTGAACATCATCTGTTTTCAATTTGTATCTTTTTGATAAATACAAATTTGATTTATACCAGTTCTCTCTATGAAAAAAAAAATGGATTAGCAAGAAAAACAAAAGGCGCTCTGATTGTTGAAACAACGTCCCTATGCAGATCCGGAACATCTGGAGTTAAAGAAACTAGTAGAAAACGTGTTGAAAATTCAACGTTCCAACGAGGTTTTCATTGAGTACCATGCTGGTACACTACGGTGGATATAATTCGTACACTTCTCGAGATGACTGAGAAATCACCCAAACAGAAAAAAGTAGAAAACGATACTGCCCAGCAGTTACGATCGACGACGGAAATGCCTTCAATCGCAGTACATATTACCTAATTAAAATATATAACCGAAGCGCTACAAAGAATTAATGCTTTATTTACGTATTATTTTATTGGAGGTGGGGGGTCTGCTATTTTTTTACGCGCCATACAAACATTTTCAGATTTCTACACTGAAAAAAATCTTGTAGTAAAAACCACAGCCATAGCACCAGACTATGCCTATCTTTAAAACTACCATGAAATTTCAGTCATATTTAGCAGTCAGCTGAAAATTGTTGGTGTTTGCGCTTAATTTAACCCTCGAAATGGTAGTTTATACTGCGTTTTTTTTTTGCGTGTTTGTAAATGATCTTGAAAAGAAGGGAGGAGTGTTGTGAAATCAGGAAAAAAACAACTTGTGTAATTAGTGCATGGGTCGTATGCAGGATCTTAAGAACTTATATACACGCTAGACAGATATAGGACAGTAGTGATCGATAAGCATCTCGGTGGTAGTTCCACAAGGCTCGATGCTTCGTCCAACGCCCTGAAACGGCATGTACAACAACATGTCCCTCGACGAAGTTTTTTATTTTAATTTATTTAATTATACAGGCCTAATCGAATGAACTTTTCAAAGGTAAAGTTTTTAATATAAATGATACAACCATACATCTTAACATTAAAGTTAGGGGAATAACAATTTTACGGTCGGCAGCCAACGCTGCGAATATTAAGGTATGGTATATATAACACATATGTCTTAAATTTTACATCCTTTAATCATAATTATATAAATTTTGATTTGAAAATAAAAAAAACTGAAATCAAAAAGTTTAAACTAAATATTCCAATTAAACAAACTACTTACAACCTAATTCGGACAGTACTAAAAAACGCATAAATGAGTTTTATAAGTTCCATGTCACTGAGAGTCAAATTTATCGAAGCACAAGATCATATTACGAAAATGCCTCCAGAGCACGACTATTGGATACCCTAGTGGCCCGAGGTAGACAACCCTAAGGTAAGAGGTAAGAGATGGTTTGGGAATGCTTGCAGGGGGACAATCATTAAGGATTTCGCTGTAGCTCAAATGGATTTCAGTATCAATGTGATGAATACATGGTAAGGATGAATGCATCAACGTGTTCTTCCTACACACTTAGAAAATTTTACAGTATTCGGTAATGTTTTACAGAACTTTCAACAGCTGAACGTTCGGTAATCCGATTTAGCGGATTTCGGTGAAATTTTACAGTATTCCTGTAAAAAAACCGAAATCCATTAAATCGGATTACCGACCGTTCAGCTGATGAAAGTTCGGTAAAAAATACCGAATACTGTAAAATTTTCTGAGTGTGTAACATTCAAAACATTCATACACAGAGAGGAATTTGATAGTCAATTTTACCATTATTGGGGGTTAGGATGACTATTGCAGTATAGTGATTTTGAACCGACTATGATCATGGTCAAAACTACCATTAAAAATAGTTGATGCAACATTTTCCAAAATGTCGGAATAGTCCTTTTTACCATGATCATAGTCAAAAATGCCATGAACGTGGTGAATTCGACCATTTTCATGGTTATTGAAACCATTATATGCGATAGTCATCCTGACCATGATTTAATTGTCGGTACAACGATGAAATTTTTCTCAGAGTATATATGTGGGCATCGTCACGCACGCAAAGAAATCACTCTTCTTTGAATCAACAAAATATTTTGTTGGTATTCAAAACCAGGTTTATATTTGTTGCAATTCATATAAAAGTTCCAAATCAATTCAAAATTTCGTTCAAATCAAACCAATGAAATTATTTAAAGAAATCACCGCTGTGTGATATTAATTCAAATAATATTTGATTCATAACAATCACATTTGTTTTTAACTCAAATGATTAATTTATTGCTTGAACAACATATTTTTTCACCCTAAGAAATCACTCTGTTTTGAATCAACAAAATGATTTGTTGAAAAGCAACGAATGTATAGCATACAAGGTTTTTATTTGTTTCAATTCATAAAAAAGTTCCAAATCAATTCAAAATTTCATTCAAATCAAACATATAAAAATAATTAAGTAATAACTGCTGTGTGATAATAAATTTAATAATATTTGATTTATGACAATCACATTCATTTAAACTAAAGTGGTTAATTTATTGTTTTAACAAAATATTTTTATGAGCGCACATTTCATGCTGTCATATTGTTATTTTTATTGTTCAAAAGTTTCTCAGTGCTGACGATGTGGCAATTTGCTGTCTCTCCATTCTAATGTAAGTTTAAACATAATCAATTATAATTTTTAAAACAGATGATTCACGAGTTATCCTCTTTGCAAATAACTCATAAACCAGTTGACTGGAATCAATATCTGATATCAGTTACCGCAAAGTGGCCCAAAGTAGGTTGACATGGGCTACATATAAGACTAAGAAAACATGTTTTGAACTATAAAACACGTTCAGTTCTATGAAGCATGAAGTTTTATTTCAATTAAATGGTTTTGTTGTATTAGTTCATCAATGTTGTTACTTGAGGGTCAGACGGACCCTCCAACAATGCTCTCGATCCCTGGTCTAAGTCACGGGGACCATTGAGAATGGGATCTTAAGGCCTCTTTTGGTTTCTACCGGTGAGCTCAAGCTTGAGGCTTCTGTTCTCCGGGTCGGCAAAAAGCAAGGGGAATCAGTTAATCGATAGTCCAGTCATCTAATAAAAAGCTATACAACACAAACTACTCTTAAACACATTTTTATTCTTTAACTTATAAGGATTGTGGGTGAATGTAAGGGTCACGGTGAGCCGGCCGGCTACTGATGCTGCTACTGAAGACCTTCGGAAACTGTCCGGGAATCTAGGGCTGGTCATGCGAATGGTTAACCTCCCGATCGGCTGCTTTCGATGATTTGCAGTCCTAGCACAATGGCGGCAGAACCGTTGATCTAACCTCACGTGGGACGGAGGTTTATATTCTGGAATGGGGGCTTCGACGGTGTTTCGGCAAGAGGGAGGATACCGCCTTGACTGGCATCAAAACTGAAAACTGACTGACAGCCAGTCCCCCCTGCCTACCCCGCATCTGGGGTAGTATGGAAAAGATTATGCGCCCGATTGTATACTACCTTCATATGCCCTCCGCTCGTTTTCAACTTGTACCTTTCAATTTTCATAACCTGCCGTTACGGAACTATCAATGCTTTCTCTTCAATTCTCTTAGTTCTAGCAATAAATTGCTGTCCACTCCTAGAGCCTCTCATGTTGATGGAATTTTTTTGCTTTCATCATTACTATTTATTATTTTATTTATAATTCTTCTTTTAAACAAACAAATAAACAATAGAATTTTCCAACAATAATGTGGGTAGCTAATTATACCTTTTAAATTGACAAACAAGGGATATTGTGTTGCAACGGTAACACTACCATCTTTTCCCTCCCTAAAATTGATCAAAACAAGGATTTTGATTAATTTTACAATTCATTTAAATCATCCCAGGGTTAAGTTGCATCGTTCATGCTTTCGATATCAGACGAAAATCAACAAAAGCTGCGTCTAAACAACAAATGGATATCTCCAGCTTATTGGAGACATATTTATCAGCGCATTTTAATCCACGGACTGGTTACCCAATCTTATCTTCTTCCAATATCCGAAACAAAGTTTTATTCAGAGGAAGAGTAAAAATGTTCAATTGATCAAAACAAATGCATCCTGATGATTATTCGGCGGTTGAATCTACTGCATCAAGTTCGATTAATCTTAATATCTGCTGTTACACCTGTGAATTTAATCTTGTTTACGCTATCGACATCTGAAATTGTAGACAAGATACTGGAAAGTATCCCTTCTGTTATGCATGGTTTATCTTTGATTGGAATTTTTTTTCTAGCTCTACTACTTTAACTGACTGTCATTGACACGCATTTGGTCTACTGATAACTATTGCAGACGGAACGAGACAAAATTACACGCAAAACAATCAAAACAGTAGAACAATTGCAAACGATCAGATTCGTTTCCCCACTCTAACATTATTTGCTTTACAACTCACAAAAGACGATGATCATCATTTTCACAAGAGAGCGTACGCTATTACAAAGGCTCCACAAAGTTGAACGAATATCTGTTTGATTTAAGTGCACAATTTCACCTGACATATATGGAACTTGAAAGACGGTTAATTTTCATCAGGAATGCCAGGCTTAAGGTCCGCTGACGAAAATAACCCAAGAATTTTACCTCGCTCATCAACAAGCTCATAAGAGCTAGTACCTCGCCGCGAGAAAATAGTAGACGGAAAATATGCTGGACTTAACATTGCGTTATAGGCTTCGCCAGCTGAAGATTGTACAAAATTCCGCTTATAAACCTTCTGTCCCACCTGATAAACAGGAGCAGGCTTCCGGAACAGAAGATTATAAGCTTTGGTGCTCTTCTCATGGGCTTTTTCTAAGTTTTTGCTGACAATTTCAAGAATTTTCCGATCAACTTTTAATTTTCTCTCTACTCTTTCAGGTTCAGAAACATCAAAGGTGTCTGGATCTCGGATATGCTCCTCATCATTGGCAACGATCTCGTGGCCAAATAAAATCTTGTATGGCGTAAAACAAGTGTACGGATGCACTGTGTTATTAATAGTGTGCTCCACCTCCGAGATTCTGGTATCCCATAAACGTTTGTCAGACTTGACATACGTTCGGATACAAACGTTTATGCTGCGGTTAAGGCGGTCGACTGGATTGGCTTGGCTATGGTGTCGAAAATTAGTCCAGTGTTCAAAATTGCTAAAGGCCTTACTGAGGAAACTCGTGGCATTGTCGCGAATTAACATTTCATGAACAGAGAAACGACGAAACCACTGTTCCTCGAGAATCTTAACAATCAGATCAGTTGAGATTTTTCTAACTGGTATTAAAACCGTCCATTTAGAATATACGTCTAGGAGAACAAACAGGTGTACATGCCCAGATTTCGAACGAAGCAACGAATGCTAATCCTGCGATGGCACTATTGCTTGAATCCGTTTGAATTTGAAAGGGTAGTTTAAGGTTCGGGTTTGCGAGAACTGGAGCTGCGATCAAACTCTCTTTCAGTTTTAAGAAAGCCTGTTCCGAATTTAGATTCCATACAATCGTTTTTGGCTTCTTTTTGAGGAGATTTGTCAGAGGCACAGAAATCTCGCTAAATCGTGGAATAAAACGTCGATAATAATTCGACATTCCCAAAAACCGGCGTTAAGATCGAAGCAATGTTGGGCGCTCGTAACCCAAGTAACAAATTCAATTTTAAGGTACACTTGAAGAAGTTCTGAAGAATTATTTGATAAAACCACGCATAAAACTAGATATTCTACATAACATCGATAAAACAGCCATAAAACCCTCATAAGTTCAAAAAGGCCCATACTACAGGACGTTCTCAAGACTAATTCCCAAGATTCGCTTAAAACTTGATAGTTTTATCGGTACATACTTGTAATGACATGCAGGACATGCTTAAAACTATGATAAAACTACCACAAGTTTTAGTAGTTTTATGATTTTCTTCTTTAAGAACACTTCCAGTCCGTCACAAACATGTTTCGAAGATTTCATTTTTGGATTCGTTCTGCTGAATGGGGACTTTTTCAAGAGAAAAAAAAAACATCGATTTACATATGATGTTTCTTTTCCAAAGTGGATACGTATGTAAATTAATTGTAAAATTGACCATAAATGCATGAGTTTTTTGCCTGCAATTGATAAATTTTTCATGCGACGTTCAGTTTATTGGTGTTTTATAACATAAAAGTTCGAAAATTTTAATGCGCCACGGAATCATTGCTAGAACATTAATTTATTTGAATAATAAAAAATACTTGACAATTCAACAATTAGATGACATGGCTGATAAATTGTTAGATCTTGAATAAATTGTGTCTACAATCCATTTTAAGTTTCAAAATGTATTTTAAACAGCAGAAATTGTTCGTAGCATTGGAAAAACGAGAGTTTTGTTGCATATATTTGAAAATGGCTACCATTCGGAGGGAATCCAGAATAGCCACGCTTGCCATTTTTTCAATGGTTTTATCTAAAACTACCATAAAACGCATATAAAACTAATATTTCTTGCACAAGACTAACAAGATTTTTTTAGGAGCGCGATAAGTTCATCTTTACTTGTTCTATTCTTGAAAAAGAGGAGTAACGCTTGAATAAAACTTGTTTGAATTGCTCAAGGTAAACAAGTCTTTCGTAAGGTAGCCATAAAATCATTGTGGAGAAGGCACATCATAAACAAAGAAAATGTGAACGTTCAAATCAAAAGTGCCTATGTATAGTTGTTGTTCATAATTACAGCTTATAATTTATTGTTTTTAATCACCAGCGAAAGTCGATTAAAACATAAAAAAAACTTTTACTTGATATGCTAACAGTGGATTTGAGAAGAAGAACAGATAATAATATTGCGTCGATGGCTAAAACATCAGTTGAGCGAAAGATGAATTTTCTCTTGATCTGTACGCTGAACCTAGCGTTGAAAGAAGTGCACTGTGTAGTGGATCACTGGGCGATTCCAGCGCACTACTTCCGACTTTGGATTAAACGTGCGGATCATGGGAAAAATCGATTTTCGCTCAGATGATTTATCAATTTTTACTTGCAACGAGTATAAATATTGTGTAGCCTATTGGGAACTGAAATGCACGACTCGGGAGAATTCAACATTAACTTAACATTTGACAATCGTAGTGCACATTAAACCTTACGTCAAAAGTACTGCGCTGTATTTCCACGGTGGTGCGCCATTTAACGTACTATCTGAGACGTAAGGTTTAACTTGCACAACTGGCATAAAATCAAATATCATGAGTTATACATTTCGGTTTTCAACTGGCGACACATTGCACCATTTTATTTTATTCGTTTTACGCATAACGCATAGACCCTTTTGATAAGTTAGCCTCAGTAGGCTGCGAATCCAATGGAATGGTCAAAAAAAAAAATTGTCGTTGGTGGCTGAGATGAAGGAGTGTTCAATATATTGAATAGGTTTTTATTGAATTTCCACTTGAACGGTCCGCTGGTTTTTAATTTCTTCCACCTGTGGGCGTCCATTGTGACACTTTGTTTATTTTTCACATAATGTTCTTTTTCAATAATATGTGCTCTTATTTAAAATCAAATGGTTCTAAGAGAGTTTTATGGCAGCATTTCCAAGATACATTCATCTTAAAGAAGAATGTCATAAAACCTTTACAAAACTTTTATCAGGTTTTATGCAAGTTGCGAAACGATGTCTTGAGAGAGGGGTCAAGTATCTTATAAAACTACTGATAAGGTGAATTACACTTATAAATGATGTAGTTTTATGGAGGTTTCTTCAAGTGTTCTTTAATCACTCTTGAAAACTATTAATGAATTAAACCCAGCTTAACTTAGAAAATGCCCTGATAAAACCGGATGAACTCCATAATGCTCTGATAAAACTACCATAAAACATGAATAAAACCAATTTGCATTTGAATTGCTACTTGGGAATTTATTATTGCTTCTACTCGGTCAGGATTCGGTCATAGACAATCAGATGAGATGATGTATCCGAGGTATGGTAGCTCACTCATAAAAAATTTTGATTTCTCGAGATTAATGTAGAGAATTGCGTACCGGAGACGACGAGCAACTTCTGTTAGTGCCTAGAGGTGTGCTTCAAATGTGCTGCTTACAACAACGATATCATCGAGGTCGACAAACCCCTTCCGGTCCAGCTCACCGTAAACCAGGACTTTGTCCATTAGCCTACCTAATGTGGCGGTACTATTGACCAGCCTGAAAGGTAGTTGGGTGAACTGGAACAATCCTCTACCTAACACCGAGCACGCCGTATACTTCCGAGAACTAGGGTCAAGTGGAATTTGCAAAAAGGCTTTTGTCAAATCGATGGTTGTAAGAAATCGACTTGCTCCTAGTCTACGATCTTGGTGTGAAAGAGGATCAGCGTCCCTCCTAGTCCGGTCATTTAGCCGTCTCGCATCCAGACAGAGACGAACTTCACCAGTGGATTTAATGACAGGGACTGTGCTAAGAGCCCAATCACTCTTACTGGGTTCTATAACTTTTTGACTAAGCATGTTGTCCAACTCCCGATTTATGCGTTTCTGCATTTCTGGGGAACTAGGATACGGATTGATCTTTACAGAAAGCAAATTCCTGAGTTCATCTTTGAGTTCTATTTTGTGAGAGATTAGAGGGGTCACATCAAGAACTTCACCCTCCATTGCGATTTTGAAAAGTTGTTTTACCTCTTCAAGCTTAGTCTTTTGTGCTACTGTGAGAATCTCTTTATCTCATCTTCCCTCTTTCATCTTCCCAAGGTTCCTTAGGCAGCATTCATTAATTATGTCACGCTTTTAGGGGGGGGGGGGGGTTCAGAAAACCGTGACATTTTGTGACAAACGAGGGAGGGGGGGTAAACTGAATCGTGACATCACATTTTTGAAAAAAAAAACAAAAACAAAATGATATTCTTATGCAATATCGCCTACTACTACTATCCCTACTGTTCACGCCCCTTCGTAAACGAACAGCAACAGCAGTAATCATGCAGCACTCACACACCGCTCGCATTAACTATGCCACGCCCTGTTCTGCAACTTTCCATCGTTCTGGAACTTTCCATGTTCTGGAACTTTCCATTGTTTTGGAACTTTCCATCGTTCTGGAACTTTCCATGTTCTGGACCTTTCCATCGTTCTGGAACTTTCCATGTTCTGGAACTTTCCATTGTTCTGGAACTTTCCATGTTCTGGAACTTCTAGCAGTAGCGGCACAATATAAAAACGGCACCGCAGTGGCGCAGTCATTCAGTCATTATATCAATTCTAAGGTGTTAAGATCAAAAGGAAAAAGCAATAAAGGATAAGTGAATAGAAGCAGTAGTTTTTCTATCAATATCTTCTGGATCCATTATCCGGTGCAACAGCCCAGTGTTATACAGTGTTGAATACAGTCCACCCTACGACTAGAGTGTTTGCTGTCAACGGCCTTGGAACCCAACCCGGCCTTTTCAGGGTAAGAAGAGTTGAATTATCCACCCATGAGCCAAGACAGAGCACTCGTTTTACCCGACAGTTGCTAGTTTGAGCGACACCTATTTCCTTTCCTACCGTGTTAGGACACGTTTGAGTTCTGTCGCAAGAGAGCTAGCAAGCTACTTCAAGTACCCTACGGATCCGGTGTTTGGCTCCGACACCTACCATACCTAACACGCTAACTTGAAAGTACCCATTAATGAGGAAAAGTACGCATTTTGAAGAAAAGTGGCTTAACTCATTATTAGGAGTATATTTTCCTCATTAATTGAGTATTCGTTACCCATTAATGATTAATTGATACTCATAAATGAGTAAGCAATACTCAGAAATGAGGAAAGTATACTCTTAATAATGAGTTAAGCCACTTTTCTTCAAAATGCGTACTTTTCGACTCATTAATGGGTACTTTCAAGTTAGAGTGAATACTATTCCACCGTTCATGAATGACAGCTGCAGCTCATTCAGTGTGCGTCAGTGAATAAAGTCCAGTGTTTATTGGTGAAAAATTGGTTCGCGCAGTTAGTGTATTTTGGAAAATGAATCGTGGAGAACTTTTTAATACGCTGTACAATGCGTATGTAAAGGCTTACCCGGATAAGAAGAAAAGGGAGTGCCAATTGGATGCTACTAATTTCTGGAATGAACGGAAGGGCAATGACAACACCGCACTTGAAGAGCAAGTCAATAACAAAATAAAAGAGCTTCATGCCTTGCAGCTAAAGAAAAAAGGTAAACTTCTTCAACTATGGGGAAAGTCTATGAGTGCTCCTAAGGAATCAGCGCCGACAGTGAAACCCGCGCAACCCATCAAGGAAATTGAGTATATGGCTCAGCCGTCATCATCAAATAAACGCCCTGCACCAGTACAGGAACAACTTAAAGCTGAGCTAAATAATCTGAACTCTGAGGTAGTGCTTCTGATTGACAAGAAGTCTGCTGGACTATTGACGGATGATGATCAGTCGAGACTCGAAGGGCTAAAAATTAAAAAGATCAAACTTGAAAAGAATCTCAAAATCAAGGAAGACGAGCAAGAGCGGCAGCAGAAGCATCGTGAGAAAATGAAGCAGGCTAAACAACTGTTAATTCGGGACATCCCAGAGGCTGGTAAATATGATATATTAACTAGTTTGTTTGCACAGTAGATATAAATATCAAATTTCAGGAAATTATCTTTCATTCCGAAATTCTCCTGGCCGCCCTCGTGTTGAAGAGCAGCAACCGGAGCTGCTCAAGGCAATATGCGATATCGCACTTCATGGATCTGCGGCCCACGAAAAGCGCAGTGATGAGAGCGTCAGAAGCGTTAAAACTTTAGATGAGTTGACTTCTGCAATACAAGGCAAGGGATTCAATATCAAAAGAACAGCAACATATCTGCGGTTAATCCCAAAACGAGCCAATTCCCATCAAGGTAAATGTCACGTAAATACTGTACCAGTGAAGTTGATGCGCGCAAGTAATGCAAAACACAACGATCATCCCGATGGCCGATTCTGTACAGCGACCATAAGATCATTGGAAGAACTGGCATCTGTGCTAGGGCCCAATGAAGTAGGATTTATCAGTCAGGATGATAAGGCGAGAGTGGCGATAGGCCTAACGGCTGCCAATAAGCAGTCTCCCATGCTGATGCATGTGGAGTACAAAATCACGCTTCCTGACCACGATTGGATAGTTGCAAATAAGCATAAACTAATTCCGTCCGTGTACGCTGGAATCGAAATCAAACCGAATGGTCTTGGCAAACCGGAGGCTGTTGGTTTTTCGGGCCCCACTTACATTGCAATTCGGTCAGGCAAACACGCTTCGTCAACGGCGTTTTCTCATGCGTTAGACATCAAGCGGCTTCTAACTCTTGAATCGTTTGATGGTATTTTTAAGTTTGATGGATGTTCATTGCAACGAACGCTCCGGGAAGGAGTGCTTTCAATAGAGTGGAGCGACGTATGTCACCCTTGAGTAAGGAGCTTTCTGGATTGATAATACCACACGACCAGTTTGGTAGTCATCTGGATTCCCAATTGCGTACAACTGATTCAGCTTTGGAGAAGCAAAATTTCCAGTACGCTGGTGAAGTTTTGGCAGAAGTCTGGAATGATGTGGTCATCGACGGTCATCCGACATTGGCTGAATATATCGATCCTGATGCTTCTGAAATAGATCCGAAGTCAATTCGTGACTATGACCAACACTGGTTTGGAACTCATGTGCGAACCAGCCAATATTTACTCCAGATACGGAAATGCACAGATAGGTAAAATTTTGAGATGCATTTGATGGTCAAATAATTGTTATATGTGCATAAATTTATATTTTTACAGGAAATGCTGCTCACCACTGCGAAGTAGCATCGATCACGTTATCTGCAATGGATTTTTGCCTCCACCAATCTCTCTGACGCAAACATCTCGAGGATTGATTGGGTCATCGAAGGACGAACCACAGCATTTCCCATCAATGTTCGTATTGAACTCATTACAAGCTCAACAGATTCTACCTAAATCGATGTCCGGATATGGAACGATTCCGTATGATCTTTACTGTCCTTCAATTAAAAACTCATTGAACGAACGAGTGTGTTCCAGCTGTGGCCTATACTTTGCATCTTTAGTCATGCTTCGCGAGCACATAAAGATGCACAAGCATACATCCGTTCAATTTCAGAGAAAATTGCGTCCGTTTAAAGTTGTGGCAAAACGTAAACAGGAATGTATGGTTGTAACCAACAAAGACAACTTCGATTGCGAATGGATAGATGACGAAGAACTTGATCTGACTGATGTGGCAGAAACCATTACGAGTGCTTCAGCGGACGCAGATATCTTCCCGGTCATCAATGCTGACCAACATCTGCAAAACCCTTGGACTGAGGATTGAATCTATTTTTGAATGGTATTATTTGAGAATGCAATTTGATATAATATGAGGAAAGTTGAATTTGTTTCTGTATGAAATAAAAATGATTTTTTGTGACTAATATTGGCTATTTGAATAAAAAGTTTTGAGTGCGGAGGGGGGGGGGTTAACAAAAACGTGACATAATTGCCTGGGGGGGGGGGGGGGGTTACAAAAATTGTGACAATTTGTGACATGGGGGGAGGGGGGGGGGGTTAATTTTCGGCCAGATTTGCGTGACATAATTAATGAATGCTGCCTTATTTTTTTTTTTTTATTTATCTCATAATTAACAGAGGAGGAGGGGGACGGAGGGTTGAATTTTAAATGTCCCCCCGACCCCAAACCCCCACACCAATTAATTTTTTTTTTTGGGCGACCCCAACCAAGGGAAAATAATATTTTTTTATTAAAAAAACATAGAGGTATATATAAACTTCACCCCACCCACAAAGATTTTTTAAAAATTTTTTAGAGAAAAACCCCGGCTCCCCCCCCCCCCCCCCCAAAAACCTCCTCTTTTCCCCCACAAAAGAAATTATTTTTTTAAAAAGAATCCCCACCAACCCTCCAAAAAAAGGTGGGTTATTAATTCCCCCCGTGGGGGGTGTTTATTATAGAATCATTTTTTTCCCCCCAACATTATTATTTTTGTTCTTTTTTTTTTTGGCAGATTGGACATTCTGGAGTGATCACGTCTGAAAAACCAGAAAGTCTACCAAATTTTCGCCTTTTATCCGGACAATCAGCGTAATGGTGGCCGTTTTTCCGGCAATTATAGCAAGTGCCAATCGGTGGACGCATATACTGCTGAGCCAAAGCTTTTAGAGTTCCCTTTGTTGAACCTTCCATCGGCTTCCCTTCCTTAATTCCTTCCTTCATCCCTTCCCTTCCTCGATTTTGGTAATCCTGTCTCTCGTGTTCCTTCTCATCCCTATTCAAAATTTTACCCTTAGAAAAAGTTCGTGAATTTTCGGTATGACCCGAATTTGATTTACCTTTTGAACTATTTGTAGCTGAAATCTCATTAATCTGATGGGTTTTCGGGTGGTTTGTGCCTTCACTAGGCTTTTGAAATAAATTCCAATTATTTTCATCGATATTTCGACCATATTTTTTCAATTTTGCTAAGGATTTAATACCCGCGCCCGTAAAAGCATTTTTATAGTCAAATCTCATATTTCGCCAAACAGTTTTAAAACTTACGATGTTCCGAAATCGGTTTAGTTATCGACTGAAAAAGCTTCTGCACATCATGCAAATAATCAACAAACTTTTCCTCGCGAGCTTGACGACGACTGGTTGCTGGTTTCGATTTGAAAATCTAGATCAGGTGGTGGAAATTCCCGTTTAAGTTGCTTTTTCAATTCTGACCAGTTACGAAAGTCTTGGTTTTCAAATCCTTCCATGAACCAGTCTTTGGCACGCCCGAAAATAAATGGATTGCACCTCTAAATAGTTCTTTTTCTGAAATATTCTCTGATTTACACCGCATCTTAACTTCCTTAATAAATTCTGCCAACCGTCGTCCCCGATCTTTCCCGTCATATTTCATTTTCCATTCGGAAACTGGAATTCTCTTCAAACTGCTTCTAGTTTTCCTTATCCTTCTATGCGTTCTACTACCATGCTTTTCAACTACCTTTGAGCTCGAAGAACTTTTCGAACTTGAACAGGTGGTACTCTCTGAGCTACTGGTTGAGCTTGAACTTGAATTTGAACTGCTTATCGAAGAGAAGCTTACCTTTCGGTAACGCTTCTGCTGATTGCTTTTCTTTTCCAACGAGCTTCGAAATTTTCTTCTCTTCCTTTTTTTTCTTTTTACTTTCCTGACTTCTCTTTTCCTTAGTTTTTCGGGAATACTCTCCGTTGAGCTATTCTCTAATGTATGTGTTTCATTTTTGTGCCCCTCCTCTATGTTTTCGCCTTCAGATTCTAAATAACCTTTCCTCCGTCCTTTTGTATCCCTCTCTTCTAAACCTGATTTTGAAACCGAATTTTGTTGTTCATAGTCGACTTTCTCTTCATTTGCCTTCAGCTGATCATTTAGATTTATGAGAAGTTTCTCCAACTTTTTTTTACGCTCAATGTTTTCTTCTGCCTCTTTCTTCAATTTTGTCTCCATTTCTATCTCTTTTTCCCTCATCAGTCTTTGTTGTTCCGTTGTATTCAGAACGAAAGCTCGAAAATGTTTAATAATTTCTTCCACATTTTCTTGCTTTCCTTCCTCAAACTGTGATAATATACTTAGAATTTTATCATTCTGCATCCTTGATGCTTCCAGCTCCTGTTTTTTTTTATTGGAGCATTTTCTTTTTCACGCCTCCACTTGCTTCAGCTTGAGAAACTTCATCTTGCAGCTGATTACCCGTAGCTGTTTCTTTGAGAATCTCAATCTCACTCCTAACTTCCTCTAAAGCCTGATCCATTTCAGTTTCAAGTAAAGCGGGTTCTTCTAAGACTTCATCCTGCGCATCTATTTCAGGGAAGTGTATTTGGAAGAGTTGACTAGCTTGCTTTCCGAGATTACAAATTTCACCCAAGTATTTCTCTGACCCAGGAGATTTTACGAGCATAAATGTGCGGACACGAAAATGCACTAGCCGTGTACTAAGTTTGTTTCTCAGACGAGCATCAGTTTTTGGATTGCCTTACAATCCACTGATGGCTTTGATTAGCACTAATGATATCAATCTCCTCATTCAATGGTCTCCAACTAGAAGATGTAACAAAAGTGTTCTTCTCTCGTTCAGTTTTCATACGATCTTTTAACTTTCTTCGCTTAGTGCTTTCGTGTTCATTCAAACAATATAGAATGTTTTTTTTTATTAGAAGTTCATGTTCAACCTCATCAATCGATAGATGAGACACGTTCATTTCTCTGTAAAGCGTTTGTAAAGCCATTTTGAGTGCAATTACAATAACAGTAAAGAAACGCAAATATAGTTATTCCGAAGAAGCAATTTTGGAATAACCTAATATGAAAAAAAGTATTCGATTCCAGGCAAGACTATAAATCCAACAAAATCACTCTTTACATAAGAAACAATACTATGTTTCGATCGATTTGTCAAATTAAGACCCAATAACCATCTAATATTATCAACTTTACGGAAAATTGCTACCGGTTTTTTGTTTTTTGGTGTAGAGACAACAAATATTGTAGTTTTTCGTATGTGTACGCGCACTAGTAAGATGATTCAATGAATTTCTGAGCCCAATGAATTGGTATGTACTAACCCAAAGATGGCGTTAGCATAGAAATACGTTACCTCTTTTGTCAGACCTAGCCTTCCTATTGTCCCTTGCACAATTTTGACCTGAAAGATTTACTGATAACTTGAACTATTGATTATCTTTGATTTTTAGTTGGGCGCCTATTGTTACTTGGGGGTCAGATGGACCCTCCAACAATGCTCTCGATCCCTGGTCTAAGTCACGGGGAACCATTGAGAGTGGGCTCTCAAGGCCTCTTTTGGTTTCTACCGGTGAGCTCAAGCTTGAGGCTTTCTCTGGGTCGGCAAAAAGCAAGGGAATCAGTTAATCGATAGTCCAGTCATCTAATAAAAAGCTATACAACACAAACTACTCTTAAACACATTTTTATTCTTTAACTTATAAGGATTGTGGGTGGGTGTAAGGGTCACGGTGAGCCGGCCGGCTACTGATGCTGCTACTGAAGACCTTCGGAAACTGTCCGGGAATCTAGGGCTGGTCATGCGAACGGTTAACCTCCCGATCGGCTGCTTTCGATGATTTGCAGTCCTGGCACAACGGCGGCGGAACCGTTGATCTAACCTCGTTGACCAGGGTACACGTGGGACGGGGATTTATATTCCGGAATGAATCACAATTCTCCTTCGGGTCCCTCGG
This sequence comes from Aedes koreicus, assembly GCA_024533555.2. Classification (NCBI taxonomy): domain Eukaryota; kingdom Metazoa; phylum Arthropoda; class Insecta; order Diptera; family Culicidae; genus Aedes; species Aedes koreicus. Next base: position 204,482 of record JAHHFK020003587.1, on the reverse strand, counting down.
GTCAAGCTAATAGTTGAACTGTTCGACTGTGTGATAATTTCCGGTACACTCAGTCTAACATCACAATGTAGTGGCACGAGTGGTCTAGGCAGACGGCTGGTATATACTCCACAATGCGCTAACACTGGCTTCGCTTAAGCTGGCGAACGTATAGGTTCTCGGTAAGGCGATGGACTTTCATGATAAAACCTTGTCCAATTACAGTTTAAGTCCTCCTTTCTTCAACAAAAGGCACCAATCAAACGTCCTGTGCTGAGGTGTCACGGTGAATCGCCTCTCTTCAAAGTCGAAAAATACATAGAACCTCGTATAGCCTCTCCTTTTCTAATACTTCCGTTTCAACAGTACATTTTCTCCTGTGTGTTAATCCGTTTTGCTCTTCAGTAGCGTTTTCGAGGGGAAGGTTTTCGTGTAGTGTGAATTATCAATCTTTGTGCTTAGTTTTACAATTTGAATAATTTTTATAAGTGTGCTTGCATATATTTTAAATTCTAGCTAGACTACTATTTTATTTACAGTTCTTCTTTGAAACAAACAAATAAACAACAGAATTTTCCAACAATAATGTGGGTAACAAATTAAACCTTTTAAAATGTGTTGCAACGGTAACAATGTTTATTATTTCAGCAAATGCGTTTAGTTGGTTTAAGGAAACATTTTGTTTTGAACAATAAAACACGATGTTCAATTCTATAAAGCATGAAGTTTTATTTCAACTCAAAGGTTTTGTTGAATTAGTTCATCAGTTTTATTGGTCCATATTCAAGCCAAAATTTTAGTTGAACTGATTCCTATTTTGTATTGGTATAATTACGTTTTTTTTTGCGTGCGTCATTATAGGATACGAAACGAGTGTGAAAGAGCTAATTTATTTGTTTTGTCATGCCGTCGTGCCTTAGCGGCCTTAGCATTGATCGATTTGTTTTGATGGGCGATATTTCGACAAAGATTTTTCATTAGGGCCTAACAGACAAACTTCCTCCATAAATTTCTCGGTATACAAAATCTACTCACGTCAGTTTCCAATTCTATGGAATAGAAGGAATGGCTGTAGATAAATTAGGCAAATTTCCAAGGACGACAAATTTAACTATGGTTGACAGCGATGCAGAGCCCCTGAATGCGTGGTCTTCCCTACATGCAAGCGATTTACGAATTCCTTTGTTTGTCTGACCTAAGAGTGTAATGTCATCATCCCCCTCCTCTGCCATTGTGTCCCAGTTATACTATCCTTTTGTTTCCGTGCTACTTGTACCTGCCCAGCAAGCTATTGGTATACCATCTGCGCCTAGCAGCTGAAAGGGGCTACAGGAACCGAAGACTTGATGGCAGCCGCAGCCATGAGTAGCATTTATTAATTTAAATAAGTTACCTGCCTCGCCCTTTCCAAACGATGATCTGACCCATTTTTTTTCCTCTGTTCGGGACATAAACCACTGCGACCAGTAATTTGATCTATTGTAGTATATCCCGTATCCTTTGTTTAGTGCATGTTGAGTTACTTCATCAATATTGAGAAATGATGACGTATTGGGTGTTTTTACAGTTGTCTTTGTTTGTTTTGTTGGCAATGAATCGACTTTTATTGAAAGTTTCCGCTATTTAAACCCTTTGTGAGTGAGAGCACTCTTCAAAGGCGCGCCCCTTTATCAGTCAAAACCGGATTCATTGAAAACAAAACAAACAATAACTCCGATACTGATCATGCATCAGAACCCTAGTCATAACTAATTCAAACTATAGAACATTAAATAGAAAATGAGAATTCACATAAATGAAGACTAACCATGTTTTCCTTATTCCAAGCTCATTCTCGGTGGCACAATCCGAGTATTGTCACTTTTCACAAGGCATAATATGTAATAAGGACTAATATATGTTCCTTTGACTACAAAAACCAGGGGGCCAACTCCGCTATCAACCACATATAGATGCACCATAGTTCACATGATTTTGACAATTTTGGACATCTGACAATTTTGGACATCTGACAACTGAAATCGACAAAGAGTTTTCATTTCGGCCTAACTGATAAACGTACACAATTGTTTCTTCCCTAAATTTGTCGACCTTGGAAGATTGCCTCATTAATCGTCCACAGCCATTTCTAACAACAAGAGTCCTTCTATTAGATTGTTTTAAAGCTAACATGGGTATATTTTGTGTTACGAGAAATTTACGGAACAAGCCATTGTTTACGTTTGTCAGTTAGGCCCTGTTGAAAAATCTTTGTCGAAATGTGGCCCATCAAAACAAATCGATCAATGCCAAGGCACGACAGGCATGACAGAACAAATCAACTATCTCTTTCACACTCGCTTCGTATATTATAACGACGTGACAATGTGCACATATGAAAGTGTTGAATGTTAGACAGAACAGGGGCCGTATTTTGAAACTCGAAACGAAGAACTTTTTCTCACAAGCGTTCGTACAAAAAGTCGTTCGTTTCGAGATCCAAAATGCGACCCCAGGTTGATGCGTTCATCCTAACCATATATTCATCACATTGATACTGAAATCCATGTGAGCTACAGCGAAATCCTTAATGGTTGCCCCCCTGACAAAAACAAATATGTTCCCTAGTTTGAATTAATTCAGACTAGGGTTAGGTGGTAGATCTGATATCCCGTAACGCACCACGAAAATCTGACCCATTAACCTCGAGCCAGCCACGAGTAATAGGCACCCCACTTGCTTACTCCAAAAAGCTATGCATTGTGAATTACAATATTTATTATCGGCTCCGCAAAGTGTAGCACACGGCTGAGCCTTACAAATAAACGAACTAATTAAAAAAAAAGATCATATTACGTGATATGCGTCTTGATAGCCTTGTTCACATATATTGCTGTAGCTCTGCCCAACACGGTATAAATAAGCGTTTAAAGAAAATGGGTCTCTCTGGGAACTGGAAACAAGTAGCCCTGATCCCAGTTTTGTGTCGAAAAATTGTACAGTAACATAATGATCCACGCCCAAGGATGGAGCAATCAATCAGTTTTGGTTGGTAATTTTTTCTAGTGCAAGAAAATGGAATATTTTTTTCTCATATCGCTCAATGTTAACACACAACAAGATTTACCGCCGACAAGGAACGTTAAAAAAATACAAGGGTCGTTGCAATATTATGTTCCACATTTATCTGCTTGGGACCGAGTGGGACCGGTCAATGGAACATGCTGTAACGGCCTCGTTTTCGCTGAACGATGGACTGTATGCCGGACTAAGGGTTCATCCAGTCCTCCTATTGTCATTGGTTTCTTTATGATACCACTCGCCATAACTGCAGATGCGTAAAAATATTCCTGTAGATTGGGGTGAGGATAAAAAATTTCAACAAATAGTTTTTTGTGGAAGTCCGTCAAAATCGATTAAAAGCTTGGGATTGTTATGGTTCCCCCAGTGGGACGTTCTGAAATTCAGGGTCCCTACTATCCAGCCCTGTATGTCGTCACCAAGCAGATTATCATTTTAGAGATGTCTCAGCTTTTCGACCCGCTTGGACTCCTTGGACCAGCATAGATGTTTGTTCAATCTCTCTGGGCAGCTAACCCAACAGCTAACCTGTCATGAAAGTCTGAGATTGCAGAAATATAAGATACTTTGTATAATTTTCAAACATATGTGCTTAGTTTACTTGAGATTTGTTGAAATAAAAATGAATGAAATGTTTTCCCGACCTGCATTTATTTTTGTTCCCGGATAAAAATATCAAATAAATATTATTGATACTTTTATTGATAGAATACCATAATTTACAACAGACCCACGCTTAAATATTTTATTTCTACAATTAATCACCAAATAATGTATAGGTTTTGTTACCCGCCTGCTACTCCTAAGCTAGGGAAGATGGACAATAACAAGTTCGTTTACCTTATTCGTCTCAACACTACACACTCCTAGAGTCACTTTGCTACAGCTGGAGCTACACATGCGTTGCGCGACACGTGCTCACTAATGCTGCAAAGTGGAAAAGTTGACAGACTGCCGTGCCAGGAGAGAATCAAACGATCTCAAGCCGAACGTTCTGCCTCTCAACCACACTGAACGAGGCCAGTTGACTCCTTTACGAGTCCGAAAACACAAAAAAAAAAAGAACTAAAGCAGTGGAAAAGCCTAATCAATTACTAGTTTCAAGGAATAAGTTGCCTACAAGATACTTTTTACATGCAAATTTTTAACCAACAAAGGCGTCCTTCGTGACATCACAAAACATTTTATCGGGGTAGGATACTTGCGGTTACACTTTTACTCGACGAGTGGTAGGTGGCAACTTGTAGATGATGGCAGGATCGCATGACTCGGTGCTGGATTCATAACGGGCCTGGGCTTGAACAAGCAGGCGATCATCAGAGCTATCTAGTTCCACGGATCTGGGCTGTCATGTGTGAACCGTGAACCGAAACAGCTGAATCTCTCACTGGCGGTTCCAGTCACGGAAGTTGTACCGGAGATTCTTCGGGTATGGGCAGGAATCCTCGACGATCTCGGGCCTTTGCCCGCGACAATGTAATGGGACGTACCGATAATCGTCATCCGTGAAATCGTTGTGGCAGGGAGCAATGGCCGTCGTCCACGACAGCGTGGTGGTAAGCACGATGGTCGTCGATGGTGATGGCTGAAGATCAATGGCTTGTGTGATGACCGGATAACAATGGCCGAAATCGTGCCCACAGAAATAGTGGCATGTGGGAAAGCACACTTCCTGGAATCTGTCAGTCCTTAACGTCCCGGGGAAGTATTCTGGCTACGATATGCGGCGCTCCTGTGCTGGATACTGGCCACCTCTATCCTGTGCACGAATCGATCACCACCGATCACCACGCACTGCAGAAGAAAGAGGAAAAGGCCCGATATTAGGACCTACTCCGACCATTACTATCCTTGTGACGTCACTTTCAGTATGTACTATTTTCATGTCTCTTTTTACAGAGGTTTTACCTTTTCTTCTCGCACTAACACAATTGGCTCGTTTGTCTAACAATTAACAATGAAATAACAACAGTTAACTTTTAATCTCCCACTAACAAAAACTGACAGCATCTTTAGTGTCACTACCCGTAAGTGTTTCGTTATTCGTTATCGTTCTACCCATTGATAAATTTTTCTGATCTACTACTTGAAAATAGAACTAAGATTGCACTTTTTCGCCACTACTTTTTTATTTGCAGAAATAAAGGCATAAATTTTTCAGAAAAGTTGTAGATGAGAAAATTTTAAGCAACTTTGGTTGAACAAATTATTCTGTAGCTTTTGAAATGACCGAATTAGAGCAATTTTTCCTACGTAGCTTAGGGTGTCCCTATAATAATCAGTTATTTTGCTCTAACTTTTTTATTTTAAATTGTTCAGCAAAGCTGTGTTCCCATTGATTCTAGAACAATAAAAGATACAACTTTTGATGTACTGAAATCGTCGCTATCGTATGTCAAATAAAAGTTATTATGGTTTTCGTAAAAAACTTTTTCAAATGTTGATTTCTCTGATTGGGGCAGACAGAAAAAATATTTCTTATTCGTTTGAATTTGAATGGTTTTATATTTTATTTGAAAACTGGAGATAGGTTATTTTTTTAAATTGAGTAAAACACATTTGAAAAGGGCGTAATTTTATGAAAAAATCGTGAGAAACTCGCTAATGGTAAAAGATATCGGCAAGATTTATTGGTCAAAAGTTACATCTTTCTAAGTTCTAAAAACCATCTGGAGACAACTTTGTTGGCAAATTTGAAATAAAAAAGTTTGAGCAAACAACTGTTTTTTTTTGTAGGGACACCCTAAGTTATTTAAGAAAAATTGTTCTTAATCGGTTTATTCAACGTTGCTTGAAATTAGCTAGGTTACAATTCTACCAAATCATGTATACCTTTATTTCAGCAAATAAAACAATAAGTTTTATATATCAACAAACATAAGAACCAACAAATAATATACAACATAACAATGATGTACACACTTAGATTTGTTTTTACAGAAAGCTGTTAAATTTTACCGAATTCTCAACAGCTGAACTGTTGAACTCTGTTAAATTTCACCGAAATCCGTTACATTGGATTACCGAACGTTCAGCTGTTGAGAATTCAGTAAAATTTTACTGATATCTGTAAAAAATCTATTTTAGGCTGTAAAAAATCTCAATTAGGCGCCTCGCAGTATGATCAATTAGATTCTGAAGCACAACTTTTGCCTCAGACGGTTTTATGCGAATACCTATTGTAATTATAGGATTTATTATGATGTCAAACATTGCCAAACATTTTATGCTTCTACTATGGTGTTGTACCCTTTCAATTTATTTATTTCCCCGTCTCTGAGTTCTTCTGCACGGTTTTCGCCCCAAATCGTATTCGGAGTTGGCAGCACCCTCTCAGATTACAACGAAACTTTCTGGGTGTGTAGACCATGACTAGATAAGCCACTTTGCATACTTAGTTTCTTCAATTTTTTTCTAGACTGTCTTTTGAAAAGGGCTAAACTTTTTTTTATCGATTTTTTTCAAATGTGTTTAATAAAAAAATGACTACTCCTACAAAAAAGTGTTGTATGGGTGATTATCACAAAATAAGTCAAGTTTTAAGAAAAAAATATTGAAAAAAATCCAAAATGAGCCCTACACTGAAAAAAATCATTTAAAAAAAAATTCAAAGTCGATTTAAAAAAAACCCCTTTTTTGATTTCGAGGAAATTTTGCCTCAAGATTGGTTATTATGTTCCCTACCAACCGTTCATCCATCACAAGATGGGCACTTTTAAGGAAACAAAGTTTTTCTAACAAAAACTTTTTCATGTCCCATTGATTTTTTTTTTCAGTGTATTTTGTTATCAAAAACTAAACCAGTGAAGGTCATAACCATCCCAGAATCCAATGAAACTCAATTTGTTAGGAGATTTTGTCCTATTTATTCAATCATTTGGAAGGGTTTTAATGTTTGATCGCAATATGTATTGAATTTCACTTTTATATATTCATTTATTTATAATGTCTCATATATACATATTATAATATTTGTCTTAGAGCTATTTTTAAACATGTTCTTTTCTATTTTTTTACAGATCATGGTAAATATGTTTGGTTCATCTCCTGAATTAGAATACCTTTTTGCCTCTACTTTGTCACCAGGAATAGGTAAAAAACTGTGGAATTTCTGAGTGCCTGGTATTGTTTTGGCGTTATTATATATTTCTTCGAGTTCTTCTGACATTTTAATGTACTGTTCAGTGGATACGTAACAGAAATTTAATTTGGTGATATTTTTATCTGTCTGTTCAACTGCCCAGTTATATAACTCTCGTGGGGTTGTTATGGTATTTCCATAATCTCGAGCAAGACTTGCTCTCTTTGCCATTCGCTTGAGAGTGCCACCAATAGCATCACAGGGACCTTTTCCATGGGACGTTGCAAAAAAAAAATGCCATTCTGCTCTTAATGCATGCTTTGACTGGAATCTACATAGACTAGCAAAGTTCTTCTTATTTTTGTATTGTGATGCTGCCCCATCAGACATAAAATAAATTTTAGAAAAGTTCGTTAATTTTTTCATAAAATCTATCATTATTGAGATGAACAACTGAACTGCAACTGTATCGTGAGTCATTACTTCCGATATGATAATGAAGCTAACATTTGCAAGTTTATTATCTTTCTTATAGTAAATTTCAAATGGGTGTATTGTTGCTTGCGAGTTGTTCCAATGATATCCTTGAGCAGAGTTTTGAATTATAAATGAATAATTTTCAGAGAAATCACAAATCGCAAGAATTTCATCATCCTTTAATGAATCTTTTTTATTTCTGAGAAATGATGATTGTTGTTTATAAATAAAGTCATGAGTTATAAGTTTGTCAATTTTATCAACGAGATACGGAACAAATTCATCAACAGGTTTAATAATCGTTTCTAAATTACAGCGATCAGTATTCAACCACTGCTGAAACATAACATCTTCTTTGTCATTTGATTCTAATATCAATGTAAGTTCCTCTTCAATATGTTCATTGGAAGCACACTTTTCACAAGCACGGAAAAAGCATTCATCTGTTCTGGTGGAAATATCGCAAAGCATTTTTTGTATTATTTCATCTTGTGACTTAATTCTTAAACTGTTGAACATTAAATTTACATTTTCATGAATTGTACATATGCATACATTATGTATACCAGTAGAGTCAAGCAAAATACAATGCTTTGGTCGCAACTGTGTAAATACTGTGAAACCAATATTCACAGTTTTGTACATATCTACAAAAATCATATAAGCCTCTTTGAGCGACATCATCAAAAGTCGTTTTTGAACTTGTTGTTTTTTGCCATTTCGAACCTCAGAAACAAAATCATTTGTTCCTGGCATTGGTCTGCTGATATCATTATCATCAAAGAATTCTCTTACTAATTGTTTTGTATCGTCATCAATACCATGCCCCCTTCTTTTTTCGGTAGTACAAAGAATACCCTGTTCATCAACAAGATCCTTTACCTGCCTCACCATATACATTGGTGCGTTAAACTCTCTTACGATTTTATTTACCGACCAAGACTTAGGCAGTACAGATAGTATTTTAATCTGTTCGCTTCTGTCAGTTGTATGGTGATTGAACTTCTCCTTTAACTGCATAATTATCTCGTCATACGCCTCCACTTTGCCAACATCCGTTGAATCTATTCCGAAGATATTTTTTCGCACTGCTTTCGTAATCTGCAATGATTTGTTTATGCGATATTCCATACTTCTCATGTTTCTAGATGAGATTGGCGATAAACTCAATGTTTCAGCAATGGTATTAAACTTTTCAACATTATATGGACCCTGTAGTTGATCTGTTGACGGGATTGACTCCAATGATGGAATTGATGGTACCATATCTGTAAGATAAAAAAGGTTAAAATTATAATAATGAATGCAGTGGAAAGTTTATAAAAGAAGTTAACATGTTGAAGGATAACTTACCTAACTCATGTTCGATTTGTTGACCACTCGTTGACGGTTCTGGATCATCATGATGTTGCTGCCCACTAATTGATAGTTGCATAGTTTCGTCGTTTCCATCCGATCGGCGTTTTTTCGTATTCGGACCTCTATTGTGACTTATCAATCCACGACATGACTCACAAATACTCATCGATTCGTCGATTTCATGGGTATATCCCATGGAATGAATTTTGTCTATTATCCTTGATGACATGGTACGTAGGTTATGACGGTTGCACTTTGGATTGTTTATTTTTGCACAGCACTTGAATCTGTTGAATTTTGATTTACACGATTGGTCCATTATGACACTTTTCAGAACTGCTTTTAATAACCTTTCGCAAAGAGAAGTAACACGTTGAATGTCACTGATTCACTTTCTTGTTTAGTTTATATTTGGTTTAGGTACAACTCTTGATTCGTTTCTTTCGATTAGGTAGTTCGATTCTACTAAATAGCCTTACCTAGTATTAGGTAAGAAAAGGGGTAGAAACGTTTTGGTAGAAATTACAGTAGCACGTATGAAATGCGTGTTCTAATATTGTATATTGAGTCGTACTTCTTGAGTGCTGCTGCGTGAATATGCGTGCTTCGCTTTGTCTCACATCACAAATTAAGTTTCATTGCATTTTGAGATGACTACATAGTCGTATAACCTTCACTGGTTTAGTTTTTGATAACAAAATACACTGAAAAAAAAATCAATGGGACATGAAAAAGTTTTTGTTAGAAAAACTTTGTTTCCTTAAAAGTGCCCATCTTGTGATGTATTAACGGTTGGTAGGGAACATAATTACCTATCTTGAGACAAAATTTCATCGAAATCAAAAATGGTGTTTTTTTTTTAAATCGACTTTGAATTTTTTTAAATGATTTTTTTCAGTGTAGGGCTCATTTTGGTTTTTTTTCAATATTTTTTTTCTTAAAACTTGACTTATTTTGTGATAATCACCCATACAACACTTTTTTGTAGGAGTAGTCATTTTTTTATTAAACACATTTGAAAAAAATCGATAAAAAAAAGTTTAGCCCTTTTCAAAAGACAGTCTAAGAAAAAAATGAAGAAACTAAGTATGCAAAGTGACTTATCTAGTCATGGTCTACACACCCAGAAATTTCCTTGTAATCTGAGAAGGTGCTGCCAACATTTTTGGAGAAAGCCCCCCAAAAAACCCCTTCCCCCCCCCCCAAAAAAAATATAATTTATTTAAAAAAAACCCCCTAAAAATTCCCCCTTTTTTTTTCCAACAAAATCTAACCAAAAAAAATGTTTTTTTTTCCCAACACACACCACAAAACACCACCCCCAACACAAAACCCCTAAACCAACAAGAACAAAGAGAGAAAAAAAAATCAGCTGTGAGATTACTCATAAATAATATCGGATGTAGAGACCTTCATCAGGACAGCTTTCCTTAGATAACTTAGGGTGTCCCTACAAAAACACAAGTTTTTTGCTCAAACTTTTTTATTTCAAATCTGTCAACAAAGTTGTCTCCAAATGGTTTCTAGAACTTAGAAAGATGTAACTTTTGACCAATAAATCTTGCCGATATCTTTTACCATTAGCGAGTTATTTACGATTTTTTCATAAAATTACGCCCTTTTCATATGTGTTTTACTCAATTTAAAAAAATAACTTATCTCCAGGTTTCACATATAATATGCAATAATATGAAACCATTCAATTGCAGTTAAGAAATATTTTTCTGTCTGCCCCAATCAGAGAAATCAACATTTGAAAAAGTCCTATTTTTTACAAAAAACCACAATAACTTTTGTTTGACATACGATAGCGACGATTTCAGTACATCAAAAGTTGTATCTTTTATTGTTCTAGAATCAATGGGAACACAGCTTTGCTGAACAATTTAAAATAAAAAAGTTAGAGCAAAATAACTGATTATTATAGGGACACCCTAAGCTACGTAGGAAAAATTGCTCTAATTCGGTCATTTCAAAAGCTACAGAATAATTTGTTCAACCAAAGTTGCTTAAAATTTTACGCATTCCACTTTAGGATGACGATTTTTCATGCAGTATGCACTCGAATTTGAACGGGAGATCAATTCGCTTCGCGTTTTATGAGTTGTTCAACATTCGAAGGAAAATCATCTGGTTTCTAGAAAAATCATCGTCCGCTTGCATCTATCATTCGAAAATACGATTTTAATGAATTATGGAGAGTGTGAGTTGTTTAGTGGAATACCTGTAACTAGAAAATAAGAAGAATGATTAGTAATTTCCATTTAATTCCAACTACCTTTATTGCTTATCTTGACAGATACGCGTATTTCGTCTACAATGTGCAGACTTCTTCAGTGTCGTGTACTAATACTCGACTAGTCGAGTACTAGTACACGACACTGAAGAAGTCTGCACATTGTAGACGAAATACGCGTATCTGTCAAGATAAGCAAAAAAGGTAGTTGGAATTAAATGGAAATTACTCATCATTATTCTTATTTTCTAGTTACGATTTTAATGTCTCGATATGAACTGACGGATGATTCATTCGATAAAAGGAGGATGTTTGGGTTCAGTGTATGGAGGACATTGTACACGGTGGGTTTGATGTAATGAAAAGGAACCTTGGGGTGGAGCCAGCAAGTAACCCTTGGAATCGCCCGTTACTGTTTCTACGATAACATTAATAATAAATGGAACTTGTTCAATAAAATAGAGCAGTTTTTATATATCTTAACAATACAATTTTCAAACATTTACATACTGAGATCAGATCAAAACAATAGGTTTAACTGTTCCATAATGGGTTATTTTCAAGGCGTTTCACATTAATACAGGATGTTGCTCAATAGTATTTCCTTATTTTTTTCGTCGTTTTACAATGATAAGCCGTTAAAAATTTCCGGTCGTTGTGAACCCGCATAACGAAAAATTTTATGTTATTGTTATCAAATAGTTTAATCTTGTTTTCACTATATAACATCTACATTAATACATATTATTAATGTATCCCATATTGGCATTGAAAGGTTTGTTATTGCCTGAACTTGGTCTGGATTAGGAATTGTGTTGCAAAAGAAACACATTATGACTGTCAACAAGCTGTTCCTTTTGAGGAAAAACAATCAAATTTATTTTAAAAAAATCAGTGGGGTTGTATCTACGATACGTAGACTACGTTAAACCGTTTGATTAGTTTTGTTACTTTCGTAGCGGAACATTCACAGAAAAAATAATAACGAATTTTAGCAGACGCGTGAAATTCTCCGTTGTTCGATTGAAAGCCAAAACAAGCGTAAAAAAAGAAAGTGTTAGCAATTTATCATACAACAGACCTGATTTCAGTGATATCAGGTTTACACTTAAATGAAATATTCCATAAATTCGTGTCAAATCTAGCATTCCCTTTATACGCATTAGATAATGCAAAAAATTAAATGTTTATTTCAAACTATGTTGCAACGCAAGTACTGTTCTAATCTGACGTTGGGTTAGCATAAGTAAGTAAGTATGTTAGTCTTTTTCTTATTCTTTCTTAGCGTTTCAAGCTTATTGCTTTCGCAATTAACTTACTGCTTTCGCAATTAGCTTATTGCTTGCTCTCAACTTAGTATTCTAAACGAACTTCCACAGTTATTAATTGAGAGCTTTCCATGCCAGGTACCATTTTTGCATTAGTATGATTGTGTGGAAAGTACAATTATACCCTATATGTCCAGGGAGTCGAGAAATTTTCCTTAACGAACAATTTCTAGACCAGACAGGGAATCGAACCCAGCCACCTCTAGCATGGTGTTGCTTTGTAGCCAGGCCTTTATCGACTGAGCTAAGGGAGGACCCTGTATGTTAGTATGCATTATGAAAATTAGGAAATTCTATTGTTAACCCTTCAGAAAGGTTTAAATGATGATACGGCCTCAAGTTGAAGGCCCTTCTCCAGCATCTCAACCAGTTGGCAACCAGTAGTTGGCAACGTTTAAGTTTTGCCTGATAATCACGAGTTCACTCGGCATCGGTACATGGTCGTATGATTTTCCATATGATCGATTTTAACACGCTTCCGAAATTTGCGCATGCGTTTGGGATCAAAATGATTAGGCATCGTACTTATTTTCACTTTCACAGTTTCTCAAAGTTTATTTCTATCAGAAGTAAAATTCTATTTAACGCGAATCGTTAAAACAACAGAATAACTATTCATAACTGTACTTATTGGAGTATGCAGAGAATGTTACTTCAGAATATCCTTTTCGAAAATCAAAACGAAAATCAAACGTAGGAAATTTCTCGATACTTGCCGGAACGCAATATTCTTTAAAATTTTCCAACACCGATTGATGAATATGTACGCGACAATATATATCGTTTATAATTTTTTTTTAAAATACTTGAATAAATAAAATGGCAATCGTAAAAACATCTACAGACTTAGCAAATTTTACAGTGTTCGGTATTTTTTACCGAATTTTCAACAGCTGAACGTTCGGTAATCCGATTTAACGGATTTCAGTGAAATTTTACAAGTTCCGGTACTTTTTTTACCGGAATACTGTAAAATTTCACCGAAATCCGCTAAATCGGATTACCGAACGTTCCGCTGTTGAAAGTTCGGTAAAAAATTACCGAATACTGTAAAATGTTGTAAGTGTGTATGTTAGTTCAAAAATCTCAGCTCTCGGTGTTTCATATCCTCGTGACGGCAGCCATTTTTAAATTATGCACAATGCTCAAGGTATGCAACGAGAAGAAAACTACAGTTGATTTTGCCACCGCTCTCTGACAATTGATAAGATAAATTCAAATTAAACAAAATCTCTCAACATTGGATGGTCGTCACACACACACACACACACAGACACACACACACACACACACACACATACACACACACACAAACACACACAAACACACACAAACACACACACACACACACACACACACACACACACACACACACACACACACACACACACACACACACACACACACACACACACACACACACACACACACACACACACACACACACACACACACACACACACACACACACACACACACACACACGCACACACAGGCACCTTATTTCGCTCCTCGTGTTGGTGCCCACCGGCTTGCCGCTTTGCCGCTCCGCACTAGAGGCTTCGTGCCATCGTGGTTGCCTCCAAAGTTTATGTCATCGCCAGCTGCTGAACCGCGATGGTTCGTTGGTCAGTCCAGCTTCAGTACTGCGGCACTTATGAGTAAAATTGCGAAGCTGTTTTTGTTTTATATCGTTCACTGCTGCATATGAGACTTCCCATGCTGACATTTGAAATCTGTGATAGTAAAGTACAGTGCATTTAGTCAATTTCCTCTGAAAAATCGGGATTATAAGACATCACCTTATATTTTGGTTATTTTCAATAGCTTAAAATTTCCTGGGGGTGCGACACATCTAAATCCAGATTCAAGATGATCGTAAAATCTCACGCTAGCGAATCAATCTTTGAAGAATCTTGTTTCAGCTTGTGAATCTTAATCCATCTACTTGCATCGTGCTGCATCTTTTTGCAGTAAATCTTTTAAATCTTCATCAAAATCTCTAAAATCTTCTTTTTATCTACTAAGCGTGTGCACATCGCACAAAAGCATAACAAAAAATATCCTGCATCTGAGATAGAGTCGCACCCCCTGGTTTTTTCTCAATATTTTTTTTCTTAAGACTTGACTTATTTTGTGACAATCACCCATACAACACTTTTTTGTAGGAGTAGTCATATTTTTATTAAACACATCTGAAAAAAATCGATAAAACAAGTTTAGCCCTTTTCAAAAGACAGTTAAGAAAAAATGAAGAAACTAAGTATGCAAAGTGGCTTATCTAGTCATGGTCTACACACCCAGAAATTTCCTTGTAATCTGAGAAGGTGCTGCCAACATTTTTGGAGAATGCACTGCAAAAGTCACATTTCCGCGCAGCCAATTATCAATTATCTGATTTACAGAAGCTACCGATTAAATTCACCGTGTGATTTCATCATCAAGTTCTAACTAGAGTAACTGTGTTTCTTTCCAAACACTAACTACGAAACAGCACTTCTAACTGAAAACCGTTAAGCTACTATGATCAAAGAGCGAAAAAAAAAATCAGCTGTGAGATTACTCATAAATAATATCGGATGTAGAGACCTTCATCAGGACAGCTTTCCTTAGATAACTTAGGGTGTCCCTACAAAAACACAAGTTTTTTGCTCAAACTTTTTTATTTCAAATCTGTCAACAAAGTTGTCTCCAAATGGTTTCTAGAACTTAGAAAGATGTAACTTTTGACCAATAAATCTTGCCGATATCTTTTACCATTAGCGAGTTATTTACGATTTTTTCATAAAATTACGCCCTTTTCATATGTGTTTTACTCAATTTAAAAAAATAACTTATCTCCAGGTTTCACATATAATATGCAATAATATGAAACCATTCAATTGCAGTTAAGAAATATTTTTCTGTCTGCCCCAATCAGAGAAATCAACATTTGAAAAAGTCCTATTTTTTACAAAAAACCACAATAACTTTTGTTTGACATACGATAGCGACGATTTCAGTACATCAAAAGTTGTATCTTTTATTGTTCTAGAATCAATGGGAACACAGCTTTGCTGAACAATTTAAAATAAAAAAGTTAGAGCAAAATAACTGATTATTATAGGGACACCCTAAGCTACGTAGGAAAAATTGCTCTAATTCGGTCATTTCAAAAGCTACAGAATAATTTGTTCAACCAAAGTTGCTTAAAATTTTACGCATTCCACTTTAGGATGACGATTTTTCATGCAGTATGCACTCGAATTTGAACGGGAGATCAATTCGCTTCGCGTTTTATGAGTTGTTCAACATTCGAAGGAAAATCATCTGGTTTCTAGAAAAATCATCGTCCGCTTGCATCTATCATTCGAAAATACGATTTTAATGAATTATGGAGAGTGTGAGTTGTTTAGTGGAATACCTGTAACTAGAAAATAAGAAGAATGATTAGTAATTTCCATTTAATTCCAACTACCTTTATTGCTTATCTTGACAGATACGCGTATTTCGTCTACAATGTGCAGACTTCTTCAGTGTCGTGTACTAGTACTCGACTAGTCGAGTATTAGTACACGACACTGAAGAAGTCTGCACATTGTAGACGAAATACGCGTATCTGTCAAGATAAGCAAAAAAGGTAGTTGGAATTAAATGGAAATTACTCATCATTATTCTTATTTTCTAGTTACGATTTTAATGTCTCGATATGAACTGACGGATGATTCATTCGATAAAAGGAGGATGTTTGGGTTCAGTGTATGGAGGACATTGTACACGGTGGGTTTGATGTAATGAAAAGGAACCTTGGGGTGGAGCCAGCAAGTAACCCTTGGAATCGCCCGTTACTGTTTCTACGATAACATTAATAATAAATGGAACTTGTTCAATAAAATAGAGCAGTTTTTATATATCTTAACAATACAATTTTCAAACATTTACATACTGAGATCAGATCAAAACAATAGGTTTAACTGTTCCATAATGGGTTATTTTCAAGGCGTTTCACATTAATACAGGATGTTGCTCAATAGTATTTCCTTATTTTTTTCGTCGTTTTACAATGATAAGCCGTTAAAAATTTCCGGTCGTTGTGAACCCGCATAACGAAAAATTTTATGTTATTGTTATCAAATAGTTTAATCTTGTTTTCACTATATAACATCTACATTAATACATATTATTAATGTATCCCATATTGGCATTGAAAGGTTTGTTATTGCCTGAACTTGGTCTGGATTAGGAATTGTGTTGCAAAAGAAACACATTATGACTGTCAACAAGCTGTTCCTTTTGAGGAAAAACAATCAAATTTATTTTAAAAAAATCAGTGGGGTTGTATCTACGATACGTAGACTACGTTAAACCGTTTGATTAGTTTTGTTACTTTCGTAGCGGAACATTCACAGAAAAAATAATAACGAATTTTAGCAGACGCGTGAAATTCTCCGTTGTTCGATTGAAAGCCAAAACAAGCGTAAAAAAAGAAAGTGTTAGCAATTTATCATACAACAGACCTGATTTCAGTGATATCAGGTTTACACTTAAATGAAATATTCCATAAATTCGTGTCAAATCTAGCATTCCCTTTATACGCATTAGATAATGCAAAAAATTAAATGTTTATTTCAAACTATGTTGCAACGCAAGTACTGTTCTAATCTGACGTTGGGTTAGCATAAGTAAGTAAGTATGTTAGTCTTTTTCTTATTCTTTCTTAGCGTTTCAAGCTTATTGCTTTCGCAATTAACTTACTGCTTTCGCAATTAGCTTATTGCTTGCTCTCAACTTAGTATTCTAAACGAACTTCCACAGTTATTAATTGAGAGCTTTCCATGCCAGGTACCATTTTTGCATTAGTATGATTGTGTGGAAAGTACAATTATACCCTATATGTCCAGGGAGTCGAGAAATTTTCCTTAACGAACAATTTCTAGACCAGACAGGGAATCGAACCCAGCCACCTCTAGCATGGTGTTGCTTTGTAGCCAGGCCTTTATCGACTGAGCTAAGGGAGGACCCTGTATGTTAGTATGCATTATGAAAATTAGGAAATTCTATTGTTAACCCTTCAGAAAGGTTTAAATGATGATACGGCCTCAAGTTGAAGGCCCTTCTCCAGCATCTCAACCAGTTGGCAACCAGTAGTTGGCAACGTTTAAGTTTTGCCTGATAATCACGAGTTCACTCGGCATCGGTACATGGCAGTGTTGCCACATTTTTTTCATGGTCAATCTGTATTTTCACATCCAAAAATCTTTTTTATCTGTATCCGGCTGTTGAAAATCTGTAAAAAAATCTGTATTGTCAATTTAACCATTATTTGGTGCCTGGTTTAAAACAGGTTGAAAAATAACTTTGCGTGCATCGCATTTGAACCAAATGCTTTACGTGATTAAATTCTTTGCTGCACTTATTGAACCAACTCTATACCTAGCCATTATTTGCTCTAAGGAAATCCCTGAAGATCTAGTCTCAAGGAGTGCTTCAGTTAAGAAACAAGCACCATTTTTTAACAGAGGTTAATCAACTATCTTCAGACAAAAAAAAGCCACTAGCAGTTTGATAACAATAATGAAACAGTTTTTGGACACCGACGGATTGCTACGGCTAGGAGGCCGGCTACAGGCATCAGGAGTCGAGTTCAGCCAACAACACCCAATCATCTTGCCAAGTAAATGTGTGAGTAAACGTGAGCTGGTTAACAAGGTTTGTTGTACGCGATTGAAATATTGGTCGACTCACGAAAGATTTTTGGTAAAAAATTACTGAAAAACTCAGTATTCGACATGGAAAATCAATAAAATATACACACGCAAAAAAAATCGACACTTTGTTTTCACGTGAAACGCACATTATTTTCGTCCACTGCCAAAATCAGTAATAAACACGTGGAATTCACGTAAGAGCTACGCGATTTCCGCGTAAATTCACATTCTACGTGAAAATCACATAAATGTTACGTGATTTTTCACGAACAATTCACTGGACACGTAATGTTCACCTGATATTACTGAAGAAGATTTGATTACGTGTTCAGGTGGAAGTTAAGTGAAATTTCACGTGAAAACAACGTGTCGATATTTTAGAATGCAGTAAAAAACTGTGAAATTGGAAGCACGATAGCTACCAAATATTACTATCAATCAAAAAAAAAAATATATCAATCAATACTGAATTTCGGTTAAATTTACAAAATCATCAATTTAAAATTTTATTTTTTCCTGCTCTTTTACACGCATAAAGCGGGTGGTTTTTTTTATATAATCATTTTTCTCATAAAAGATTCCTGTGAAAGATGAGCTGTATTCTCAAGCGCCTGAAGAGATCTGGTCTCAGGATTCCGAAATAATAGCTGCAAGGTTTGGATTATGGGGATATACATGAATGGCTCATCGACGCAGACAGTTTTGTTGACACCATCAATACAGTGAATGACGTCATGGCTTCCGATACATTTAGGAGTTAGTTGAGGATCATTGACAGCTACGGATTTTAGAAACATCTGTTATTGCCTACGTTTGAAGGCTAGCAAATAAGTCTGATGCCCTTTACTCGTTCAGAAAATCAATGGAAAGAATAAAAAAAACATATATTTTGATCAGCTGCCACCGCTTGAGCACGCAAAAATGGCAGAGGTTTGATAGGTGTGATTTAAACACTCGCGTTCAGTAAAGATTACTGAATTCCAGTGATTTTCACATTTTGCGTCAGTATTTATTAGCTAATTCTTTAGATGAATCCTGTCCACCGAGGTTACTTGGATTGACTACTGCAAATTTTCCATCCCCCTGTTATCATTGAAGACCTGCGGTTGCATAATTTCTAGTGGGTGTATCAAGTTATTCAGTAGTATGGACATACAAGAACACACCTGTTGATTGTAAAGATTGATGCTTTCCACCAAAGGGGACTTAACCGATGCTTATGAAGTTCGAACACAGAATTGAAATGGATGTTGTTCACCGAGATTAATTTGATTGATGCATTCGAAGCAGCCATTCTTCCGGTTGATAAACATCTGACAAACTCTGTAGGCGGGTCATTGAGATTTCCAAATATGGATATTTACACATTAAAAAAATGCAACACAAGGGAGAATTTTTCAAAAATCTGTAAAATCTGTATTTTTTCTAAAAATCTGTAATCTGTATATACAGAATTCTGTATCTGAAAACTGCAAAAAATCTGTATGATTACAGATAAATCTGTATATGTGGCATCCCTGGTACATGGTCGTATGATTTTCCATATGATCGATTTTAACACGCTTCCGAAATTTGCGCATGCGTTTGGGATCAAAATGATTAGGCATCGTACTTATTTTCACTTTCACAGTTTCTCAAAGTTTATTTCTATCAGAAGTAAAATTCTATTTAACGCGAATCGTTAAAACAACAGAATAACTATTCATAACTGTACTTATTGGAGTATGCAGAGAATGTTACTTCAGAATATCCTTTTCGAAAATCAAAACGAAAATCAAACGTAGGAAATTTCTCGATACTTGCCGGAACGCAATATTCTTTAAAATTTTCCAACACCGATTGATGAATATGTACGCGACAATATATATCGTTTATAATTTTTTTTTAAAATACTTGAATAAATAAAATGGCAATCGTAAAAACATCTACAGACTTAGCAAATTTTACAGTGTTCGGTATTTTTTTTACCGAATTTTCAACAGCTGAACGTTCGGTAATCCGATTTAACGGATTTCAGTGAAATTTTACAAGTTCCGGTACTTTTTTTACCGGAATACTGTAAAATTTCACCGAAATCCGCTAAATCGGATTACCGAACGTTCCGCTGTTGAAAGTTCGGTAAAAAATTACCGAATACTGTAAAATGTTGTAAGTGTGTATGTTAGTTCAAAAATCTCAGCTCTCGGTGTTTCATATCCTCGTGACGGCAGCCATTTTTAAATTATGCACAATGCTCAAGGTATGCAACGAGAAGAAAACTACAGTTGATTTTGCCACCGCTCTCTGACAATTGATAAGATAAATTCAAATTAAACAAAATCTCTCAACATTGGATGGTCGTCACACACACACACACACACACACACACACACACACACACACACACACACACACACACATACACACACACACAAACACACACAAACACACACAACACACACACACACACACACACACACACACACACACACACACACACACACACACACACACACACACACACACACACACACACACAAACACACACACACACACACACACACACACACACACACACACACACACACACACACACACACACACACGCACACACAGGCACCTTATTTCGCTCCTCGTGTTGGTGCCCACCGGCTTGCCGCTTTGCCGCTCCGCACTAGAGGCTTCGTGCCATCGTGGTTGCCTCCAAAGTTTATGTCATCGCCAGCTGCTGAACCGCGATGGTTCGTTGGTCAGTCCAGCTTCAGTACTGCGGCACTTATGAGTAAAATTGCGAAGCTGTTTTTGTTTTATATCGTTCACTGCTGCATATGAGACTTCCCATGCTGACATTTGAAATCTGTGATAGTAAAGTACAGTGCATTTAGTCAATTTCCTCTGAAAAATCGGGATTATAAGACATCACCTTATATTTTGGTTATTTTCAATAGCTTAAAATTTCCTGGGGGTGCGACACATCTAAATCCAGATTCAAGATGATCGTAAAATCTCACGCTAGCGAATCAATCTTTGAAGAATCTTGTTTCAGCTTGTGAATCTTAATCCATCTACTTGCATCGTGCTGCATCTTTTTGCAGTAAATCTTTTAAATCTTCATCAAAATCTCTAAAATCTTCTTTTTATCTACTAAGCGTGTGCACATCGCACAAAAGCATAACAAAAAATATCCTGCATCTGAGATAGAGTCGCACCCCCTGGTTTTTTCTCAATATTTTTTTTCTTAAGACTTGACTTATTTTGTGACAATCACCCATACAACACTTTTTTGTAGGAGTAGTCATATTTTTATTAAACACATCTGAAAAAAATCGATAAAACAAGTTTAGCCCTTTTCAAAAGACAGTTAAGAAAAAATGAAGAAACTAAGTATGCAAAGTGGCTTATCTAGTCATGGTCTACACACCCAGAAATTTCCTTGTAATCTGAGAAGGTGCTGCCAACATTTTTGGAGAATGCACTGCAAAAGTCACATTTCCGCGCAGCCAATTATCAATTATCTGATTTACAGAAGCTACCGATTAAATTCACCGTGTGATTTCATCATCAAGTTCTAACTAGAGTAACTGTGTTTCTTTCCAAACACTAACTACGAAACAGCACTTCTAACTGAAAACCGTTAAGCTACTATGATCAAAGAGCGAAAAAAAAAATCAGCTGTGAGATTACTCATAAATAATATCGGATGTAGAGACCTTCATCAGGACAGCTTTCCTTAGATAACTTAGGGTGTCCCTACAAAAACACAAGTTTTTTGCTCAAACTTTTTTATTTCAAATCTGTCAACAAAGTTGTCTCCAAATGGTTTCTAGAACTTAGAAAGATGTAACTTTTGACCAATAAATCTTGCCGATATCTTTTACCATTAGCGAGTTATTTACGATTTTTTCATAAAATTACGCCCTTTTCATATGTGTTTTACTCAATTTAAAAAAATAACTTATCTCCAGGTTTCACATATAATATGCAATAATATGAAACCATTCAATTGCAGTTAAGAAATATTTTTCTGTCTGCCCCAATCAGAGAAATCAACATTTGAAAAAGTCCTATTTTTTACAAAAAACCACAATAACTTTTGTTTGACAAACGATAGCGACGATTTCAGTACATCAAAAGTTGTATCTTTTATTGTTCTAGAATCAATGGGAACACAGCTTTGCTGAACAATTTAAAATAAAAAAGTTAGAGCAAAATAACTGATTATTATAGGGACACCCTAAGCTACGTAGGAAAAATTGCTCTAATTCGGTCATTTCAAAAGCCACAGAATAATTTGTTCAACCAAAGTTGCTTAAAATTTTTTCATCTACAACTTTTCTGAAAAATTTATGCCTTAATTTCAACAAATAAAAAAGTTCGATTTCCGATTTCACTGAAAACAAAGACCATCCTAGTTTTCATTCAAACCAAAAGAAGGGCCTTATTATTAGAAGCAACTTTGTAGAAAACAATTTTGCTCCATAACTTCAAACTAAGGCTGAAAACGTATCTCTCCAGCTAAATTCGCATTCTGGACCACTGTGCATTGTGAGCTAAAACCGGCGTGCACTCCTATTCCCGGTATGGTTACGAATAGACTGCTCGGTTCGAGCTAAAAGCTGAGCTGTTTGTATTATACGATAGTGTCTAAAAGGTACTACCGAGCACGAAAGTAACCGAAAATTGAAAGTTCTCTTCCTGGTGGGCAACCTTTCTACCATGTTCCATCAAAAGGTCCACGAGGACGATCTTTCTACTTTTTGTTTGCATAGCACTCAAACCGCTGCCAATAAATTCCTTCCAAATTCCTTCTCACTTTTTATACCGACCAGAGGATAACTCTCGCCCGTATACATTGAACCCAAACATCATTCCAAGATCGCCTGAAAAGTAAATCGATTGCGCCCATTAACGAAAAACATTCGGATGATTGTCATATGGTTATATTCGAATGACAATCATGCATGTTTCATATGACAATCATCCAAATTAAATATGAGGTTTGTTCCAAAACTATGAACATTATCTGCGATTCAAGAATGGTTTGAATATATTTCCAGCGGCATTATATTATTACACATTTTGCTCCCTATACCGATCATTCGTGGATTGCTGGAAGAGCTCATAAATTGGAAGAGTTGGAGACATGTCCCCGTCTTTTAATCAGCAGTTGTCGGGTTTCCATCCTTTATTCATGCTGGTACCAGTTCTGCTAGCGATTGATAGGTTTTTACCGAATGATTTAAAAAATAATGATTTTCAGCTTAATTTCAAATGATTTGCGTTATAGGGCTTTTCCAATGCAATACGCATTCCACTTTAGGATGACGATTTTTCATGCAGTATGCACTCGAATTTGAACGGGAGATCAATTCGCTTCGCGTTTTATGAGTTGTTCAACATTCGAAGGAAAATCATCTGGTTTCTAGAAAAATCATCGTCCGCTTGCATCTATCATTCGAAAATACGATTTTAATGAATTATGGAGAGTGTGAGTTGTTTAGTGGAATACCTGTAACTAGAAAATAAGAAGAATGATTAGTAATTTCCATTTAATTCCAACTACCTTTATTGCTTATCTTGACAGATACGCGTATTTCGTCTACAATGTGCAGACTTCTTCAGTGTCGTGTACTAGTACTCGACTAGTCGAGTATTAGTACACGACACTGAAGAAGTCTGCACATTGTAGACGAAATACGCGTATCTGTCAAGATAAGCAAAAAAGGTAGTTGGAATTAAATGGAAATTACTCATCATTCTTCTTATTTTCTAGTTACGATTTTAATGTCTCGATATGAACTGACGGATGATTCATTCGATAAAAGGAGGATGTTTGGGTTCAGTGTATGGAGGACATTGTACACGGTGGGTTTGATGTAATGAAAAGGAACCTTGGGGTGGAGCCAGCAAGTAACCCTTGGAATCGCCCGTTACTGTTTCTACGATAACATTAATAATAAATGGAACTTGTTCAATAAAATAGAGCAGTTTTTATATATCTTAACAATACAATTTTCAAACATTTACATACTGAGATCAGATCAAAACAATAGGTTTAACTGTTCCATAATGGGTTATTTTCAAGGCGTTTCACATTAATACAGGATGTTGCTCAATAGTATTTCCTTATTTTTTTCGTCGTTTTACAATGATAAGCCGTTAAAAATTTCCGGTCGTTGTGAACCCGCATAACGAAAAATTTTATGTTATTGTTATCAAATAGTTTAATCTTGTTTTCACTATATAACATCTACATTAATACATATTATTAATGTATCCCATATTGGCATTGAAAG
>JAHHFK020003587.1:0-177500 GCA_024533555.2 Aedes koreicus | reverse complement strand
ATTTCGTGACGGTCGCTTATTTTGAGATTTTCAATTGACACCCTACCCTTGCCGTAAGACTCCAGGCTATCATCGCGTATGCTATGCTTTGCTAAACATGATACAAGGGTGTTTTAAAAAATTATTAACAAGAAAAACGACACTAAGATAGTCTACGTACCACGGAATATTCAAATGATATTCACCATTGAATATCATTTGAATGTGATAGTGAATAGAACACTTAATAGAACAGTTAATAGCTAAACACTGTTAGACAAAATCGTTGAATTAGTCTCGATCTACAGTTTTATTATACACTATATTCAGAAACTTAGATTCTCAAACAAGTTATCGGTAAATTCATCCAACTGATTCGAAATAAACTTTTTACAGCACTGGCAGTAGTAAGCTTGAAAGGAACTGTAAGAATTTTCGGAAACCAATGGCCGAGCGGAAAATGTTAGCAGAAAGAAAACCCAAAACTTGCCTTGGTGTAGTGGTAAGCGCGACTGATAACTGGCACCCCAGTTGATCTGGTTCAATCCCAGTGAAAAACAGGAATAATCGATTAAAAAACTATAAATCATTAATGACAAATTAATTAAAAAAGGGTTCATAATGTTTTTTTTTAGTTTTTTTTAATTAGCTCGTTTATTTGTAAGGCTCAGACGTCTGTTACACTTTGCGGAGCTGATAATCAATATTGTTGCTTACAATGCATTGCTTTTTGGTGTAAATAAATTGGGTGTGTAACTGGGACACAATGGCAATGAAATTTCTAGAGTGGAGGGTAGGAGGTGATGACATTACACTCTTAGATCAGACAAACAAATTAAGTCGTAGATCGCATGCATGTAGGGAAGATCACGCAGTCCCAAAACATCTCTTACCTCGCGGAAGGGTTGTTTACTTCGGGCCTGTAGGGTAGCCAATAGTCGTGCTCTGGAGGCATCATTATCCGGGCAATGCCAAATTGCTTGAGCGATGTCATCATAATCGGTTCCGCACATATATAAATTTCTATCAGCTAGGTTAATTCTGTAGAGATGTGCGTCTAGCGAGTAGTGGTTGGACATAAGTCTTGACAGCACATGACATACTTACATCCAGACCCTTGAACCACGATCTCGACGAAACATTTGGAACAATGGAATGTAACCACCACCCAAGAGAATTAAAAGTCCAATCGTTTTGCCAACTTTGAAGAGAACTCTGACATTGTTATACATGGGAAAAAATCATCATGTGAAATTCTTCTTTCGAAAATCTCGCCTTCTTGTGCGCCCACCTTTGCTAGAGAGTTCGCCTTCTCATTGCCTGGAATTAAGCAATGTGAGGGGACCCATACAAAGGTTATCCTAAATGATCTTTCGACCAACGCACACATCTGCTCCCTTATTTTTGAAAGAAAGTAAGATGAGTGCTTCACTGTTTTCATCGACTGGAGGGCCTCAATAGAACTGAGACTATCCGAGAAGATGAAATAATGGTCTATGGGTATGTCGGAAATTATCCCCAATGCGAAACTATTTGCTGCCAGCTCAGCAACATATACGGAACAAGGATCCTGAAGTTTCCCGAAGGCAGATGAGTATTCATTGGAAATACTAAAACCAGTGGATCCATCAATGCGCGACACATCAGTGAAAATTCTTCTGACATGTAGGTGCTATCTAATGAAAATAGCGGGAATTAAAATAGGTTGAAGTTGATCTGCAACTCCTAGAATAGCCTGTTTCATGGAGAGATCATAATCAATGGAGGAACTGTGAGGGGAAAAAGGACCAAAAGGGAAGCGTACACTAGGAGAGTTATAGTATGGAAGACTAATATTGGATAACATATAGTTAATATAGATTCGTAAGAATCAAGTCTGGGTACTCAATTTGAGCATTTCTTCGTAGCTTTCCATCACAAGGTAGTTACTGATTCCACACTTGATCAGTATTCTAGATGAGAGCTCCCAGAAGCGGTTCTGTAAGGGTTTTTACTCCTGCTAGAACCTCCAGGCTCATATTGTGCGTTGAATGCATTTATTCTAGTTTTGATGTTCGGTAAAAAAAACTTACTGTTTTGATCAGTAAAATAATTTTTTTACTGAATGATGTGTAAAATTGCTTCAATATATAGATATCTGTCAAAGAACTACAAGTTTTCGGTAATTCGTATGAAAACATTACTGAACATTTGTATATATTTTACAGATGTACTTTGTAAACTAATGATCTTTCATTGAACATGTACTGTTCAGTAAATGTTTAACGATTTTAAGTAAAACCATAATAAATACTGACGCAAAATGAAAAAAAATCTCTGAAGTTCAGTAATCCTTACAAAACGCTTCAGCATAAACCACCTATCAAACCTCCGCCATTTTCGCTTGCTTGAGCGGTGGGAGCTGTTTGAAATATAGGGTGTTCACAGTTAAATTGCATCAGTTTAAACTCGTCCTCAAAAACAAGTCTCTCAACCGATTGTCATGAAATATTCAGGGAATAAAAAACAATGTATAATTTTGGTTTAGGCATTTTTATTTCACTGTATTTCTTTACCAAATCCAAAAGCCCGAACTTTCCTCTTTATATCACGCATAAGATTTTGTACAACGCTTGAACCGACATGTTTTTTCGCTTTCAACCATGACTTCTACATTTCCTGTTCTGTAGTGACAACTTTAGGATGCTTATAAAGTTTGTGTTTCATTATAGCCCAATATTTTTCAATTGGGCGCAACTCTAGAGAGTTTGGCGGATTAAGATCCTTTGGCACGAAATTGACACCCTTTGTCTTGTACCACTCCAGAACATCCTTGGAGTAGCGACAAGAGGCTAGGTCCGGCCAAAAATTGTAGGAACGTTGTGTGTTTTGAGAAACGAAAGGAGTAGTTTTTTCAGGCATTCATTCTTGTACACTTGACCATTTACAGTTGAAGTTGTCACGAAAGGCTTGCTCCGTTTACCACAAGAACAAATCCCCTGCCAAATCATGAATTTCTTGGTGAACTGTGACACTTGCTGTTTCCTGAGAGACTCTGGAACATCGAACTTGTCTTTCGCAGTCACATACTTGTTTCCGGGAATTTGTTTAAAGTCCTTTTTTACGTGTGTTTCATCGTCCATAATGCAGCAGTGTGGTTTCGTCGACATTTTTGTGTACAGCTTACGCACACGTGTTTTAGCTGTCCTATTCTGTTTTTCATTGCGGTTTGGAGCTTTCTGAACTTTGAATGAGTGGAGCCCGACTCGTCTCTTGGCTTTCTGCACGAAACTTTTGGTCAAGTGCAGCTTTTTCGCGACATCCCGAACGGAACAGTTGGGTTTGCGTTTAAAAGCAGCAGCCACTCGCTTGTGATCCTTCACAAAGTACGGAACACTTTTTCTACCACTTACCTTCTTCCGATCGACAGTTAAACGTTCATCGAAACGTTTTATGACACGAGACACTGTAGACTGATGAATTTTCAACATCTTTCCGATGGCTCGATGCGAAAGAAGTGGGTTGTCGAGGTGCGTGTGCATAATGTTCTCGCGCACTTGCTGTTCCTTCGACTCCTTATTCAAAACTACGACACATTTCAAAATGAAACTCACGCAGTGTAAACAATACACCTTAAGGTAATTTCACCCAAAATTTAGGTGAAATTAACCCAAAGGGTGAAATGTTACAGCTTATTGAAAGTGTTGCAATTTAACTGTGGACACCCATTCTGAATTCTTATTTTATTTTGGAGGATATTACATCACGCACCGTAAATACGCTCTAGTAGCGTAAAATATTCTAATGCATATATAAGAATTCTACTTGATTTTTTGTATAGATTTTTTGAGGACGCTCTCCATCATTTGCCTGAAAAATTCTTGTCGATGAGCAAAACTTTTGTGAGAGTCCAATGCGGTCAACGATTACCCCAGCGGCTGGATAGCCGTGATGAAAATGAATATATTTTTTGGCTCAGGAAGTACTACACACTACCAAAATGTCATGTAAATTTCTGTCCCCTGAGACCGACACATGCAAGCGTGCTTTAGCACATAAGAATGAGTTGAAAGAGATGAGAAAATAAGTCTCAGTCTCAGAAGACATAATTTTACACGAAATCTTTGTTTACGTTCCCTGACTTTTTACAAACAGGAATTACGTCTCGTGTAAAATTCATAATTTCTTAGTGTGTAGCACACCCGTGCGCGGTCCCAAGCCCGGTCCCAAGCTTAATGATTCGCCCCTAATAACATAACTTACACCAACACACTCTCAAATATCCTGTCAAAATAAAATAGCGAATTAAAACAAAAACAAAGATACTAGTACCGAAAGGTACCGAAAAGCACCAGAGTTATTGCAAGGTGCAGACTGCAAGGTGTACTTCGGACCTAGGGGTTCTACAACAGTGAACCAATTTCAAATCGCTAGTTCCATATTGATTGTTGATAACCCTCTTCAGGGTATTATCGAATGGTGTCAGGTAATACAATTTTTGCTTACAATTGTCCCACATATATCTTAAAAATATATACATGTTGAAAGGACGATGGCCTTCCCACATCGAAAGAAGAACCTGTATTGCAGTTCAAAGGCGACATTTATGCTGACAACTGCGACGGCTACATCATCTGCAAGACCTAGAGCATGTGTTTCAGCGGCAATTATGAATACTGCTTCCAGGTGTTGGCTGAGTCCTATCCAGTGGTCAATGCTAGTTGTCGCCCTGCAGACAAGCAGTTTTTTGAAAATTCATTTCTGCATTGATGGCATTGACCGGAGAAAAATTTATGCGTAACCATAAGTATTATTTTTTTTATTGTTTACATTTAGCAAAAACGGTAATAAAAGCTAAAAACAACGAACTAATCTGTGCATGATTAAATTTCCAACCTTTATTAAATTTCACAGTCTTATTCAGTAAAAATAACCGAAAGTACTGTAACATTTGACTGTTGATGACGTTCCATTTTTTTTTTTTTTTGTAATTTTTAACGTAATTTAGTACTAAGTGATAAGCTAGTCGGTATATTTTGACAGATGAGTGTACATTGCAAGTTTGCTGATCGTTCAGTAAACAAAACTTTTACTGAACATATTGCCATAGACTAACTCTAAGACCAGTAGGTCCCGAACAAATACGATTTTTTTCTTGGCTCAGTCAGTCTAGCACATCGGTCCCAAGCTTAATAATGCACCCTTAATAATGAACTCACACGAACACACTCTCAAATATTTTGTCAAAATAACACAGCAAATCAAAACAAAGGCGCAAATATGTATAGTTAAGGGTCACCCACAATAGATACGTTTGCGTTCCGTTGACGTAAATTTGACAGAAAACCTATGGGAAAACTGTCAAATTCACGCAAACGCATCCGCAACGTATCAATTGTGGGCCAGCCATTAGGTGCTGGCTTCAAGGTGTACTTCGAACCAAGGGGTTCTACAACAGTGAACCAATTTCAAATCGCTAGTTGCATATTGATTGTTGATATTACCGAACGTTCAGCTGTTTGAAAGTCAGTAAACATTTTGCTGACTACTGTAAACAAAAAATTGGTGTGTACAGCCAAGTGTCATGCGTAAACAACGATAATGAATGCGTTCCAATTTAATGAGGTGGATGTTTCTTGCGAAAGGAAGCAAAAAGAACCATATTCGATAACTAAAAGAATAGTTATTTTATAAAGTTTAATGAGGTCTTCCGCTTGAGCACACCACCATGTCCCGGAAATTGATCTTAGAAAATTGATCCTTTGTTGTTCTGTTTTAAATGTGAGTACTCCAAGTGCATTTTGAATCAAACTTGACTGAGCTTGAGACGCAGTTGGGCAGGGAACCATTTTCTAGTCAATACTACCAATTTGATTTTTTGCGATGAAAACTCGATCCCCAAATTTTTGGCCCAAATGGAAATCTAGGGCATTTTCAGGTCCACAAATGGAAGTGTAATATATAACACTGAATATATATATAGGGAAAGGAGGGAGCATCAGGGTATCACTCAAGCTGGAATTGGACAATGGAGTGGTATGACAACCGGCGTCTAGGAGGGAACAAACAGTATCATTTTCTTTATCCTACCGATTCGATTGTGATGCTGTGAATTCTACTCCAACAGTTTCAGTGAGAGTGACGCGCCCTTCTTAACAAGCCATCCCGTAGAAAGCCTAATAAGTATTGCGAATTGGGTTATTCGATTTGTTGGATCGTACCGTTGGAAGGAGAATCTCATGTTCCCGCGGGTTTCGCGTAGGTGTCTCTGCTTACGGGTCCGCCCCACCGTTTTTGGCCCTTCATACAGCGTTACTGTGAATGCAACCCGGCAACTCAATTTGATCTTGCTATTAAGTGGAGTTGAATACATGAGAAGGTCTTAGAAGGGAAGGTGGCTATTTTACATACATACATACAAATGGAAATCTAGGGCATTTTGCAATGGTATTTGTAAGATTTCCGTACGTGGACCTCTAAAGGAGATCACAGCATTGTCTGCAAGTTGTCTTAGCGTGCATGTATTTTCCAAGCAGTTATCGATATCTTCAACATAAAAAATATAAACTTAGGGACTTAAACATGAGCCTTGGGTTAAGCCCATGTAGCGAATTCTGGAAGTTGTCAGTTGGCCATTTGTTTTACTGACAGTAAATTATACAAAAAATAATTTTTAATTCCTGGTAAACCACTACTGTGCAGACTATCTGCCAGTATAACTATGGAAACTGATGTTAATGATGTTTACTCTAGGTGCAAACATAGTTTTGATTTACAAATAATATGGAAGAAAGGGAGAAAAGGGCGCCTTTGTTTTGCACGGCTTTGCTTGTTCTTCGGCTCAGTGTGGCTGAGAGAATAATTTGGCGTCGCTCCTCCGAGTTAAACGGTTGAATTTGGCCTAACTGTGAACGGATGCTGTGTGTCTAGGCATCCATCGACGTATCGGCTGTGTCAGCACTATACCCACTCCAGTCGCACACTTGATGGAGCCACCTCAATGCTCAATCGGTAACAGGTTATCGACTGGCATTGATGACCGCCTTTGGTTTCAAGAATATAAGACTTAAAGAGACTTACTCTGGCTCAACCAAGACTCCCGGATAACTAGCTCAGTAGCATGAGACCCCTGAACTGAGTCACAGGGCCGGCATGCTACTGGGTAATTTAGAGGGGCACGCGGAATAAAGTGTGCAGAAACTGTGGAGTTCTTATTGTGAATAGGACTATGGAAAGAATGGAGGCTCAAGTGTGCCGGTTGAAAAGTCTAGGAATTTATTAAACAATTATTTCACGGAACTACTGTTGTGGTCTCTGCTACTTTGGTACGAGCGCTCGCGGATGGTGGTGATTTACGTTGGTGGCGTTGGTATTCGTTGACCACGATGGTGGATCGGTGGCTTGAAAAAGCTTCCAAAAATTCATCCCTAAAATGAGACGACGATTCATATTCGGTGCTAAGACAGCGGTAACAATTTTCGTTTGGTCATTGAACGACATGGGTAGATTGACGAATCCCTTCACTTCCAACGTGAATCCACCAGCTGTGGTCAGCTTCAGTGTCGTCGGCTGCAGCTTGAGTTTCAGGTCACGTAACAGTCTGTTGCTACCAAATCCTAAAACCGTCATCTGCGCTCCACAATCCAGCAACCCTGTCACTTGAATTCCCATGACGTCGACCTTCGCGAACGGTCGATTGTCTCCATCTACCGCAACAATGAGTTTCCCAATTTCAGGATTAAAAGGTATGAACTTTGTTAGAGGCTTTATAGACCTGCATCGACGACCTCTTACGCCGACCGCCTCCCGTTTTTTGCACAATAAGGGCAATTGACGGTCGTACAGTCCTGAAAACCACAGATCGTACAAAACACCTCCTTCTCCTTTAAACAGGTGTTATAATGGTGGAATTGCCCACGATAATTAAAGCAGACTTTTCGTTCAGGAACCCAATAGACTGCTACCCGCTTCTCCGATATTGTCTTGCTGTTGCCTTTCTGAGCTTCCTGATTCGGTGGATTTTGTTTCGACTTCGACTGATCCCCTTTAAAATTTTCCGTCGAAGGTTTCTTGGGAAATCTGTTCTCATTATTATAACCTTTAAACCCATCAAAATTCTGTCATTTCCATTCCGGGTTGCTCGAGGTTTTCCTGTCTCTCCAACCCATCGACGGTGGGCTTGATTCCATAGTAATAATCCTGAAATTTTACCCCTCTTCTGCCTTCTTGATGCTGCCTGCTGTTCATAGCGAAAGTCCATGTCTGGTGGCTGATATTCCAACTTTAGTTCGGTTACCAGTTCGGTCCAGTTTCTGAACTCCTTATTGCGCTTTACTTCTATATACCAAGCTCTAGCATCGCCCGAAAACAGGTGAATAGCTTCGTTGAACAAACCCCGCTTACTGATGTTCTCAGCCTCTGCCATAAACTCCACCTCGGAGACAAATTTATTCAAGTTTCTTCCCTCATCCCAACCGTCATATTTCAATTTCCAGTCACAAACTGGTCTTGGACGTTGCTTAAACTTTCCCGCTTCATTCTCTTCAGAACTCTCGGTGGATCCTACGATTCCGAACTCGATTCCTTATTTTTCTTTGGCCTGACATTTTCGTTTCTGTTAACTCTTCTCTTCTTATTCGGTTGTCCTAAACGTTTCTGTTCCGTTTCCGATTCGGTTTTTGTTTTCTTCTTTCCTACCGGCTGATTTTTGTCGCCGTTTGACTTTTCTGATTTCCGATTTCGAACTGAGCTAGCTCTTAATTTTAAGGTCTTCAATTTGGACGTATTTACCATATCCATATGCTGTATGATTCGATCATACAGCTCTTCCGCGTTAATGACCTTTACAGTTGGACAAATAGGAGTACTAGGCTTCCTGCTATTCGTCAAATGCCTATCCTTTGTGGTACCGTCTTTCTAAACTCACTCTTCCTGTTCCTCGTTTTCTTCTTCCTGATCTGATCGAAAGTGAGCAGGATTTCGTTTATCTGCTTCTGTGCGTGCTCATGATCATTCTCAAGCTACTGATCACTCAACCGGATTAAATCATCAAACCCTTTGGAGCTTTCGGCTCTGGCATCTGGGTCCCTAGACATTCCTTCGAAATGGTCATTCAAAATTATCCTTTGTTGTGGGACATAATTATTGAACGATCCCTTTTTGTGCTTTCCTGTTCTCTACCGATTCTCTAATTATCCCTATCTTCTCAGCTATCTGTTGAAACTCTGCTTCTCGAGAATCTTCTTGCAACTGCCGAGTAACAACATTGTTCGTCTCACGTTTTACTTTCAGCATAGCCCGTAATTTTCGTTTTTTCATATCCTTAGATTCACCACTAGAAAATTCAACGTTGCGTAAAACAAGCTCATGCTCAATCTCATCATCAGGAAGATGGATCACGTTCATCGAACGGTACAGTTGATCATAGTCAGAATTCATTGTGCTCAAATAAGGAATATATTAAAAAATTCAACAAAAATTCAGCTATTTACTATAAAATTACAAACTTCATTCAAAAATTCACGTTTAAATACTAAATAATAAAGATTCAACTAAGCATGTAGTCAAAATTTAAGTAATCCAATAAATTTGGGCTATCTTGTGTTTTTTTGTATTGTGTATTCTTAGTTCATTCAGAACCTTTAAGAAATGTTCCGATCCCAATTCCAAAATATGTGCTCTCCTTTTACTTCTTGTGCACTTTCACGAACCCGATCGAGGCCACCCAAGTAACACCAGACACATCTTCTTTGACAAGAATATAAGAAGTTTGTTGTAAAAAAGTCGTGAGGATGAAATACCAAACATGTCTGGTCTTGAAAAAGTTTTCAGGATGTTTGTCATCTTACCACTACGAACTATTTTTACTCACTTTTGAGTATCCATACTTTTGACTGATTTGAGTTAAACGTACTTCATTTTGGATTGTTTGGAAATAGCGTGTATGCTTGATGTTTGTAAATATGTTGATAGGTTGCATTCAAGATGAATTTTAAACATGTTTTTAACATCCTCATACAATAGTGAAATCATTCCGAATAGATTGTGAATCCAATACAGTGACGGCTGAAAATATGTTTATTTGAAATACTGGAATAAAATAAAACACTACCTAAATGTAAGATTGTGATGCCACTCACTGATTCAAATAGAAGCCAAATTGGGCATAGGGGTTTATTCAAATGTAGCATAAAGCAACAGTTTGGGAGAATGTTTAGTATTTTTTATAAATTGTTACGTTTAATTTGTGGGGGAGTCTTTTGAGATGTAGCTACGCACAACATAATAGAAAAATTGTATTTGTATTTTCATTCATACTGACATTTCTCGGTTCAATTTTACAACAAAAAATCAGGGGGTGCGACACATCTAAATCCAGATTCAAGATGATCTAAAAATCTCACGCTAGCGAATCGATCTCTGAAAAATCTTGTTTTAGCTTGTGAATCTTAATCCATCCACTTGCATCGTGCTCCATCTTTTTGCAGTAAATCTTTAAAATCTTCATCAATCTTCTTTCTATCTACTAAGCGTGTGCACATCGCACAAAAGCAAAACAAAAGAATTCCTGCATCTGAGATAGAGTCGCACCCCCTGCAAAAAACGCAGAAAATAAAAAACGAAGATTTGAAAATCAAATGTGTTACTAATGTTTTTACCCGTACTGTAGACTTGTACCACCGACAAACCGACATGAATGACAATAGAAAATGTTCTTATATATCTGTTCAAATGATATTACTGACATCTATCTTCGAGTTCGCTGAGAACGTTTATTGCAGCCACGAACACGCTTGGGAACAGGTTCGTGTCTGAGCCATTCTGGACACATTTATTTGATCTAGATAAAATGATTCTAAAGGTTTTGACAGATAGGATCGCTGCACATTTGAATCGGCCGCTATGCATTCTTGATCAAAAGTGAACATTGAGTTTCATGTCGGTTTGTCGGTGCTTGTACTGTAGAGCTGTAGACTTGGTAAATCGCCATGTTGGTTTTTGTGAATTCCATAAAGAAATCTCACTAAAATTCAATAATTTATTCGGGGTACCTTCTACGTGTTTTAATCCAATCGATGGCGCATGAAATTCGGGAAGGTAAAACGGAAAGTTGCACTGCTAACCTTGAGCCGCATATACAATTTTGATACAACTTCCATGCGCAAAGCAGTTTTTATTTCTCATTTGAAAAAGTAATAAACAATCATCTTTAACGCGTAAAATACCATTAGCTACGATATCGTTTCGCCATAAAAAAATTTTGTTTATATTTTTTTTACTTTGTTCATACCGTGCTTGCTTCGACAAAACATATCATTATGTTATAAGCATGCTGTTGGAAGCATCCACAGAACATAATATTTGTCTTATGGATGTCCTACAAAACATCTGGTATGACCTAAAAGATGTTAAAAAATGCCACATTTATTGCGCTTTTTCGGTTATATGCGTGTATGAAATTAAGTTATTGACGTTAGAAAAAATACATAAGCTTGGTCTAAAACGTGTATTATTAACATGAATATGACAAGTGGTGTTACTTGGGCAATGTCTTAAAGCTTTAAATCACCAACTCGTGCACTATGATTAGCGTCAGCATAGTGTAGGGTTTCACATTCAACTAATTGTCCCCCCCCCCCCCCCACAACACCCAAAAAAAAAAACTCTCCCCCCCCCCCCACCCCCCCACTCCTACCACCCTAGCAGGAGCCCCCCCCCCCGAGACACAGGCCCCGCGCGCCCGCGGGGGAATTAGAGGGGGCCGCGGGAAAAAAATGGGGAGAAACAAGGGGGTTTTTTTTTGAAAAGGACTATGGAAAAAATGGAGGCTAAAGTGTGCGGGTTGAAAAGTCTAGGAATTTATTAAACAATTATTTCACGGAACTACTGGTGTGGTCTCTGCTACTTTGGTACGAGCGCTCGCGGATGGTGGTGATTTACGTTGGTGGCGTTGGTATTCGTTGACCACGATGGTGGATCGGTGGCTTGGGTGACGGATTGTCTTTCGACAATGGCGGAACGGGGACTTCGATTGTCCCGATACAATGGCGACTTTTTTTTTTTGTCTTGATTATCGAGATTTTCAGCCTTGGGCTGGTTCATCTCCCGTCGTAGTTACTCAAATTCCCTTTTTGGGTATTTTCGTAACTTGTTCGGAGATGAGATTCGAACTCGTGACTTTGGCGTGAGAGGTATGGATGTTAACCACTACGCCGGGGTCGCCCCCATGGCGACTGTTGATATGGCGGAGTTTGAGCTTAGGTTCGTGGGTTGCGATGGTGGTTCGCAACCGGTGAAGCTACCGGTAGTAACTTTTCTGGGTCAACGGCATCCTCCTTCGTTGACTGGATCGATGGACCACGGACGAGTCCGTATTGGCCAGACCGAGAAGGGTAAGTCCTCCTTTACGATTAGGACATGTAGCCCGAGGATATTGGTCTCCTTTGACGTTGCCAAATCACGGTTTGATGTTTCGGAAGACATAAGGAAGAAGAAAGTGGACAAATTCGCCAAAAAATACTTGCTCTGGCAGGCCATATGCCAATGCGGTAAACTGAGTAAACCGTACATCACAACGGGTACCATCAACAGCGAAATTTACCGCACCGAGTGCCTCCAGAAGCGTCTGTTGCCCTTCGTGCGGTCTCACGGAGGCGAAATATTATTTTAGCCGGACCTGGCATCATGCCATTACGCGCGATCGACGTTGGATTGGTACAGAGACAATAACGTTGTTTTTGTACCAAAAATCGCCAACCCCCCAAATTCACCAGAGATTTGTCCGGTGGAAAAATTTTGGGCCATTATGAAGGCCAATGTTCGAAAATCATCCAAGGTGTTTAAGAACGAGCGGGAGTTGAAGAAATAATGGATTAAAGTAACCAAAAAGCTCGGCTCCACCATTGCACAAAATGTAATGAGGGGTCTTAAGGGAAAGGTGCGTGCTTTCAGCGATGGAAAAAAAAATGAATAAAAAAATCCGACTTAAAATAAACACTTTTGTCTTGTGCATT
Organism: Aedes koreicus; assembly: GCA_024533555.2. Lineage (NCBI taxonomy): Eukaryota > Metazoa > Arthropoda > Insecta > Diptera > Culicidae > Aedes > Aedes koreicus. The sequence goes on along the minus strand of JAHHFK020003587.1, from coordinate 164,529 downwards.
TGTTTTTCGTGTACAGGCCTTATTTGAGGGTGTGTTCGTGTGAGTTACTTTGTCAGGGGCGAATCATTAAGCTTGGGACCGATGTGCTAGTACTTCTTGAGCCAAAAACTATATCCGTTTTCTTCAGGACTTTTAAGCCACTGATTATAGGGTGGTCGAACTAAAATTAAAATACATACAAAAAGAAGAATATTGGCATCTGCAACCAAGGGAATGGCATAGGCTTTAAAGTTAATTTTAATACAATTTGAATATACTAAGATTATAATTAATGACAGGAAATTCAGTGAATAATATTGATATTCATGCACTTATGCACAAAATACTCGTAATAAATTAGCAAATTGCGGTGCATAGGTGCAAAACACATATTGGAAGCTATTTGAGAGGTTCCCACCAACCCCACTCTTCGAAAAAAAAAAAAAAAAAAAACACATACTAATCAATTTTTCTCAAAAAATTTTTAAAACCCCACAGATCCTCCACATTTTTCCCTCCGTTATTTTTTTTTTTTTTTTTTTTTTTTATTTTTTGTTTTTTAATATTTTTTTAAAAATATTCCCCAGGTTTTTTCCAAAAAGCCCAAAAATTTTGAAAACAAAAATTCCATGGTAGATGTTTTATTAAACATTTTGATGTTTTAATATATAGGGGGTAATTGATAACACTAGTCGGCAAAATCGGAACTTTTTTCGCTCCCGTCGGCATTTCTGGTTGGATTTTATAGATTTTGCTACGCTGAATCCAAATATGGGCTCAGAAATGCTGTAACACGTCCAGTTTTTGAGAAAAATGTGATTTAAACTCACAAAAACACGTACTTCCGTAGTAATATGATCTACCTAAGCAACAACCAGAATATTGGCTCTGCCCTTTGCAAGTTGGACTTGGATTTTATGGAATGGACCTCCCTGAATCCATTCGTGAACACAGATTTTTCGCAACACGTAAGATTGATGAAATAAACCGGGTTTTCATTCACAAAATTACGAATTTTCATGAAAATCAAGATTTTCTATTTTGAAAACATGAATTTCAGCTCCACCCTTTGAATGTTGGGCTTGGATTTTATGAAATGGACCTCCCTGAATTCATTCGTGAACACGGATTTTTCGTAACACGTAAGGTTGATGTAAAAACCGGGTTTACATTCACAAAATTACGAGTTTTCATGAAAATCAAGACCCGTCCATTAATTACGTCGCTCAAAAATACAGATTTTTAACCCCCTCCTTTCTTTATCACATTTTTTGTATGGATTTTTGAAAAAATTTTGTATGCATCGTCACTTTTTAAACCCCCCCCCCCCCCCTCCCTCTCAAAGCATAACGTAATTTATGAACGATCCCTTTAGCTGTGCCTCTTTGAGTATATTGAGTATATTGATGTTGCTTCTTACAGCAGTTTGGGAACTGAAGACCTTCAAAGTTCATTCATTAATTCAAAAGTCAGCTGCACAGAGCCCTTCAGAAACGCCTCATTAAATACTCTATTCAGCAGTGCCGTATTTTTAAGTTAGGATAGGAGTGAGCAAGACAGCATTAAAACACGCAAACACTCAAAAAACAAAAGAATAGACAGAGACAAAAGACTCTGTGTTAGTCACTATTGCTCGAGAGAATAAGGAAAAGATATGTTAAAAAAGAAAGCAAGAATCCTCAAGCACGTAGCTTAATGCGGCATTTTATAGAGCTTTTTGACGTTTAATTTGCGCACACTACTGCAAGATTTGAATCGAAGCAGTGCGAGTGAGAAGTCAACGAAGTTGTGGGAAACCAAACCGTGCATTAATCCCCGCATGTTAGACAAAGAAAGACGATTAAATGTCGAAAAGGTCTATTGGCGTATTTGCGGCACAAAATTTGTGTCATTATTGCTGTCTTGCTTTGGCGTCAATTAATGCTCATGTTGACTCTCTTCAGCCTTGCACAATCATTTTTTATTCATTCAAAGCTAGCTATTTGAGTGTTACGGACGCGTTTTTTTATTTTTGTAAAAATGTCGCGAATTTGTCTGAACGATCCGCAAAAATTTTGTTGCATTTGTGGAGACGTGATATTGAAGGAACAGAGAAAGGGGTTTACACCTTTGTTGGAGACAGCATATCAGCTGTATTTTGACAAGGAGCTTCCAAATCGTGAGTTTCCATGGGTTCCAACATACTCCTGTTGCTCATGCTACCGAACATTGCTTGGTTGGATGAAAGGTACGCACAAAGGCTTACCTTTTGCCAAACCTATGGTGTGGACTAATCCAACCAATCACATGAGCGATTGTTACTTTTGTTTGACAAAAATTCATGGATTTTCCAAAGCTTTGAAGCATAAAATCGAATACCCATCAAGGCCAACATTGCACTCCGAAGCAATGCCAGTTCCAATATCTCCAAATATTGCTGGACGTGCTGATGAGTTGGATTCGGAACCAGGCGAATCTGAGAAAAGCTTTCAGGATGATCCAGATTTTTTACCTTCGGAGTCTGAGGAACCGCATGTTATAACCCAAGAGGAGCTGAACGATTTGATTCGAGATTTGGAGCTACCCAAGACCAAAGCGCAGCTGCTAGCTTCAAGGCTAAAGCAGTGGAATGTCCTGGAAAAAGATGTAAAGGTGTCATCTTATAGGAAGAGACATTCAGATAACATTAAATATTTTTCGATGGACGGTGATCTTGTCTTTTGCAACAACATCGAAGGTTTAATGGAAGAGCTACAGTTAGAGTATCACGCAACTGACTGGAGGCTCTTCATCGACGCTTCAAGCAAAAGCTTGAAGGCAGTGTTACTGCACAATGGAAATAAGTATTCTTCAGTGCCAGTTGCATTTGCAGCTCACATGAAGGAAACTTATGAGAACATAAAAACACTTTTGGAAAAGATCAAATATTCGGAACACCAGTGGAATCTCTGTGCAGACCTTAAGGTAGTGGCATTGCTCACTGGGCTTCAAGGAGGCTACACAAAGCATTGTTGTTTCCTCTGCGAATGGGACAGTCGTGCGAGGGATAAACATTACCACCAGCAGCATTGGCCAGCACGTACCGAGATGGTACCTGGGAAGAAAAATGTGTCAAATCTGCCTCTTGTCGACAGGGACAAAATTTTACTACCTCCGCTACATATTAAGCTTGGGTTGATCAAAAATTTTGTCAAAAAGCTGGATATTCAAGGAGAACCATATTGTTTTTTGAGGAAAAAGTTTCCGAGATTGAGCGAAGCCAAGGTGAAAGAAGGAGTATTTGTTGGCCCTCAAATTAGGAAACTCCTTAAAGACGACAATTTTCAGCAAACTCTTAACGCGACAGAGTTACGAGCATGGAATGCGTTCCAAAAGGTTTGTGGTCACTTCTTGGGAAATGAAAAGTCTCCGGATTATGTACACATCGTTCAAGAGCTGGTTGATTCGTATGCTGCACTGGGATGTAATATGTCACTTAAATTGCACTTTTTGCATTCTCATCTGGACTTCTTCCCAGAGAATATGGGAGCCGTCTCAGATGAACATGGAGAACGATTTCATCAAGATATCGCACAGACTGAAAAGAACTTTGCTGGCAAATGGAGCCCAGCGATGCTAGCGGACTACTGCTGGATGCTACAGAGGCAAACACCTTTGGAGAACTATAAAAGGAAAAAGAAAACAAAGTGAATTTAAGTTGAAAAATATAGAGAAAATTTCAACTAAATGACTGACTGACTGACTGACTGACTGACTGACTGACTGACTGACTGACTGACTGACTGACTGACTGACTGACTGACTGACTGACTGACTGACTGACTGACTGACTGACTGACTGACTGACTGACTGACTGACTGACTGACTGACTGACTGACTGACTGACTGACTGACTGACTCATTCAAAGGGCGGAACGAAAATTCACTGTTTTCAAAATAGGAAATCTTGATTTTCATGAAAATTCGTAATTTTGTGAATGAAAACCCGGTTTATTTCATCAATCTTACGTGCTACGAAAAATCTGTGTTCACGAATGGATTCAGGGAGGTCCATTTCATAAAATCCAAGCCCAACATTCAAAGGGCGGAGCTGAAATTCATGTTTTCAAAATAGAAAATCTTGATTTTTATGAAAATTCGTAATTTTGTGAATGAAATCCCGGTTTATTTCATCAATCTTACGTGTTACGAAAAATCTGTGATAACGAATGGATTCAGGGAGGTTTATTTCATAAAATCCAAACCCAACATTCAAAGGGCGGAGCTGAAATTCATGTTTTCAAAATAGAAAATCTTGATTTTTATGAAAATTCGTAATTTTGTGAATGAAATCCCGGTTTATTTCATCAATCTTACGTGTTACGAAAAATCTGTGATAACGAATGGATTCAGGGAGGTTTATTTCATAAAATCCAAACCCAACATTCAAAGGGCGGAGCGAAAATTCATGTTTTCAAAATAGAAAATCTTGATTTTTATGAAAATTCGTAATTTTGTGAATGAAATCCCGGTTTATTTCATTAATCTTACGTGTTACGAAAAATCTGTGATAACGAATGGATTCAGGGAGGTTCATTTCATAAAATCCAAGCCCAACATTCAAAGGGCGGAGCTGAAATTCATGTTTTCAAAATAGAAAATCTTGATTTTTATGAAAATTCGTAATTTTGTGAATGAAATCCCGGTTTATTTCATCAATCTTACGTGTTACGAAAAATCTGTGATAACGAATGGATTCAGGGAGGTTTATTTCATAAAATCCAAACCCAACATTCAAAGGGCGGAACGAAAATTCATGTTTTCAAAATAGGAAATCTTGATTTTCATGAAAATTCGTAATTTTGTGAATGAAAACCCGGTTTATTTCATCAATCTTACGTGTTACGAAAAATCTGTGTTCACGAATGGATTCAGGGAGGTCCATTTCATAAAATCCAAGCCCAGCATTCAAAGGGCGGAGCTGAAATTCATGTTTTCAAAATAGAAAATCTTGATTTTTATGAAAATTCGTAATTTTGTGAATGAAATCCCGGTTTATTTCATCAATCTTACGTGTTACGAAAAATCTGTGTTAACGAATGGATTCAGGGAGGTCCATTCCATAAAATCCAAGTCCAACTTGCAAAGGGCAGAGCCAATATTCTGGTTGTTGATGAGGTAGATCATATTACTACGGAAATACGTGTTTTTGTGAATTTTAATCACATTTTTCTCAAAAACTGGACGTGTTACAGCATTTCTGAGCCCATATTTGAATTCAGCGTGGCGAAATCTATAAAATTCAACATATATACTTGAAGGGAGTGAAACACTGCCGACTAGTGTAATAGGTGGAAAAAAACCAAAAAAGTTGGTTTTTAAAAAAAAAAAAATTTTTAATTGACTTTTCAGTGGTAACTTCTTTCTTTAATTTTTCCGCGGCCTTCTATGGTGAAGAAAGTGTTTCCTTTCACTAAAACACACAAACATTTGGATGATGGCAGTACCTTAGCATTTAAATATGAAAAGATACAGGCATTATTTTAATCATCTTAAAACTGCCAACAATAAATTTCACAGTAGTCCCAGCGTGGTTTTAAGTGGGTATGGTTTCGAATTAAGGGAAGGACTTGACTAGAAGAAAACAGAATGAATGAACCTTGATCATTTATTGAAAGTTGCGGACTGTAAAATGGTGGACAAAATGATACCATTTAGGATCGTAACAGTTTTCGTTATCTATTTATGCAGTTTTTTTTAACGTTGTCTGGATATCTGCTTGGTTTTGATGTCGGGATCCAATTTCTAAGTGAAATGATAGGACCCGAAGTAAAAGAAGCCGTTTAAATACATCTTCCAAATTAGCAACTCTGCTAAATTTCTGGGCATGATTCTCCCTGAATCTTTTGATACATTTATTCCAGTGTTACATGCCAATAGGTAAAATTATATGCCGCATGATGGTCCATGCAGCAAGATTTTATGCACTTATGGGAGATAGTGGATTCTACCCAAAGTGTTCAACGTACCATCTGTGCGTGGCGTCGGCATAGTTCTCGAATTCATCAATATTAATACTTGCTTTGCTGTTAATTACACACAATATCGTGTGAAACCGTTCCAGAAGATGCTTGTGGATCCCAGTAATTTGCGCAACAATCAACCAATTTTCAAAAAATCTTCGGACCGTGTTTCCGTCATTGAAGTTCCCTCTATCACATCTTGGCTCGTTTATCCGCAAACCGAGTTGTTGTTTGAGCATATTGTGTACTTCTGAACGGCAACGTTTGCCTTGCTCACGCGCCATGTCGGTTTATCCAAAACTACCCAACAAACATCGGTGTCGAATAACCGCTTGTTCAAACAAATTTGGAGAAGTTATTCAGCTTTCTAGAAGGAAAAGCTGAACAACTTCTCCAAATTTGTTTGAACAAGCGGTTATTCGACACGGATGTTTGTTGGGTAGTCTACTTGTAAATGTATACTATATAAACATCTTAAAACTATTTTAGTTATATTAAGTTCAATAATTTACCTGAATGAAATTTTCAACAACATTTCCATACTACGTATGTACGCGTGCAGAGGTGACATTCCGAGTTTGAACATTTCAGTATCTTTAGGGTCGTCTTCTCTTCTGGCAGCGTTGATATGTTTACCTGAACGGCCGCAGAGGTTGCAAGATTGAGTGTTGGTGCCAGTGACATCGTTGACAAAAATACAGTTTTGGCACAATTGAAACCGCAATATTTTTCAGGGCTTCAAATGGTGAGTTGACAACTTCGAAGGAGGGTGCGACCGACCTCTCGTCCTCACAAGTTCCTACCTCACGCCTCCACGAGTCATATGATCACAAAAGACTGCCAGCTGAAACATGGAGACGCTGGTTGGCGTAGCCTGGGCAATGTTGTCAATCTGACAATAGCGAAGTGAGGGGGTGCGACCGAAGATCTTATACCTTTGAATCATATTCTATATTTTCTATTCTCATTTTACTAATAATTTCAGCACGCTTTGGAATCATCTTTGCATTCCAAAACTATGTAAGAGCCGGGAGCAACATGCCAGGTATCAAAGGCGGAATTTGTATCTCAGCATTTCAGCATACCACTTTATTTAAAATTGCACTTCTGAACTTCAACTATTATATTCATAAAAGGCTGGCATGTACTTATACGTAATGTAGGATTATATTTTAATGTTGTGTTTGTGGTATTATGGTAAGATAAGCCATTTCTTTCAGAAATTATCCCACCGGACTCTTCGTTCACTCTATCTTTGAAATGTTGCTAGAACAGTATAAAGAAAAATATTACAAATATTACTATGTTTTATAAAATAATATCTTTTATTGAAATTTTATCTTTAATATTTCGAATGATCTATTCTGTTTTCATCTTTCCCAGGACTAGTAGGATATTGATACATATCTAACTTTTATTTATTTTTCAGTAACAATCCATTCAAGTTTGAAATTTGAATAAATTAGCATTTTTGTCTATAATGGTATCTTAATTTGTTGTGTACAAAATATATTATATATTAAATAACATATAACGGGGAAAGGGAGGGACCATCAGGGCACCCAAGTAAAACGATTTGGATAGGGAGCATGGGACTGCCTCCTCCCTATTGTTAACATTTCGTGGAACGAGGGCGGGCTCTTCGACCCCATCTATTGGGTTTATTCTGTAAATCGAGGGCTCGATTCTAGTGCTCTGAGTGTGAACTTGCTTTTGGAAGGAGATTCTCTTCCCTATATTCGCGGGTTTCGCGTAAGTGTCTCTGCTTACGGGCCCGCCCAAACGTTTTGGGCCCTTCATACAGGAGCTTGATAATCACAAACAATAATAGAATCCTGATCAAATCGTTTTTCAGATTATTCCACTGCTATGGAAAGTTTCCTTGCTGCAATAGATGGTAGTATTACATCATCATCATCATCAATTGAAACCGCAATATTTTTCAACCGACAAACGGTGGGAATTAACAAACAACTCTTCTTTAGTTGGCAAACAGATTTGGTCGTCCTGAAAAGGACAGATTTTAGTTGTTTACGAAGGGATAATGGTTCGCGATTGAAATTTTCTTCTCGATCTGCGTGGGCTGCAAGACGACCTGGGTGTTTGGTAGCACACCACCCTGTGAAATGGTCAAACCGAAGAGATTTATTCAGCTCCTCGTCGTTGCGGACGGCCAGCTGCAGGTGACGTGGGATGATTCTGGTCTTCTTATTATCATAGGCACTTGGGTAGTCACGTATTCCATCACCGCAGCGAGATAGACGAAGGAACCGGCAACAACGCGCTCTGTGTAGTTGACCTTCCAGAGCAGATGTTGAATGCGACCGACTGAGAACTGCAATTTCCTTTCCTTTCCTCTGCTGCTGGATAGTAGAGTGTGCTGCTGCTTAGAGTTGCTCGCCTTGCCGGGCCTGTTTTATAAAATGGCATCGGGTACCATTACATGACAGGAGGGGGTATCAACGAAGGCAATGCGAATCAAATTTTACAAAATGGGACGGGCCTCAGATGTTACGCCAGACATCAGCGTGGAAATGAAATCATAAGTTTACATTAGAGCGACAGGGGTTTCGAAGGCTAAATTCGCATCTTCTCAACTCAGGCAACAGAAAACGGCCCTTGTCAGGACTTCAAAACCCCATCCAAAGAGAGTTGAGATATGGACACACTTGCTTCTGAAACTGCAAAACAATTAGAGTTAGTAAATATTGGCCAGAAATATTATAACTCACATTTGATAACTACCAGCAGCTAACCTTATCTACTATCTGCAACTAATCCACTCTGTACCTATGTACAACTAGGAACTACAACGAACCTAACCTACCCCCTACATTGAATACGTGTACACATGGTCGGTCTGCCGTGTTGCAGTTCGGCTCGAATTAACTGTTAATACTTCGTTTATTGGATGCCCAACGTGCTTGCTAGTGTTAACATGGCAAATAGAGAAATATATGGAAACTAATAAAAAATTTGGCCATTTTCTCCGGGACGCGGCTTGTCAAGCAACGTCATGTTGAGCCGGTGCGTGTTAATGAAAATTTCGATGCGCTCAAGAGAAATTTCTATCAAACATACTCTTTAGTTGGCAAATTGAATTGATCGTCCTGAAAAGGACGGATTTTAGTTGTTTACGGAGAAAACATAGTTCGCGATGGAAATTTTCGTCTCAGTCTTCTTGGGTTGCAGGACACCACTCTATGAAATTGACACATAGGAGAAAAGTTTTTTTCAGCTCCTCGTCGTTGCGGATGGCCACCTGCAGGTGACGAGGGATGATTCTGGTCTTCTTATTTTCACGGGCGGCGTTTTCTACCAACGTGCTCCGCAGACAAGTCTGTCGCATACGAATGCACAGCGAGAACTGATGGTTGGTCGGTCGTCCCCACATGTTTCATAATCGGAAGCACGGTAACCGTGGCAGTATGAACCAATCAGAGCGTGGCGCAAATATGATGTCATTTTAGACCAATAGCTTTGTGCGTTAGACATATTTCTTTTAAGTACTTTTTAATAAGTTTTAACAAATGTAATGCATTAAGTTAGCATTAGGAATTCAGCTTTGATGTTCTACCTTGCTAATGAATGACTTATCTTTAAATTTGTGTGAGCCAGATAGGAGATATTATCGTTCAAAATCTCCAAACCTGCGTAACGCTTTCGATTTCAGAAATTTTAGAACGCCGCCCCTATACAGGAATAGAAAAAAGAAACGTAAGTCCTACGTCAAAAAATCATTCCCAATCATAGTGTTCAGTTTCAGCTAGGCTTTGGCTCAAAAGGGAGCTCACCTGGACAGAGGACCAATTGTTCAGATGGTATACTTGCAAAACGAACAACAAAACGCTTGTACCATTTTATACTAAAGATAGCGTATTGCTGTCTTTTAAAAAGTTGTGTGTTTCAATAAAAGAAAAAACTTTCTAGAACATAGTAGACCAAGGAAAAATCAAAGAAAAAAGTTAGATAAAAAATAAAAAGATAAAAAATCGATTTGAGAGGGGTTCCCAGAAAAAATGCTTCATATCTCAATAAAAAAATCAAGACAGCAGGTTGGTGTGTTCAGCAAAGTTTATGGAAATTGTAAGTTCTACAATTTTGTAGAATACTTCAAAAGCCAAGAACGTCACACAAAAAAGTTAAAAAAATAAATCGTGCCCCGATGAACGCAGTTTATGAACGACCCCTTTTTCAGATGTGCCTTAATCTTACCAAAAACTTTTTTGAAGACACTAATTTGGTTATACGTCATCTAAGTGCACTTTTTATTTTATTCCTGAAAATCGCCCTTTCGGACCAATGTGCATTGGTGGAGACCAATGGAATATCACTGGAAAAAGGACGCCTACTGAAACAGGCTCGGCTAAGATGAAGGCTATCTTGGTCTAAGAACGACTGAATAACGGGACCACTTTCTCTGGTACGGTGAGGTAATTTTTCCATCGCGAGCAACGTTCCCAGACTGGATAAAATTTCCAATATTCCCAAAACTCAAAAGTAGCAATTCAAGCATTTCAGGCAGTGGGGCAATCATTAAGGATTTCGCTGTAGCTCACATGAATTTCAGTATCAATGTGATGAATATATGGGAATGCCTCAACCTGTTCTTTTTAACATTCAACACTTTCATATGTGCGCATCGACACGTCATTATAGGATACGAAGCGAGTGTGAAAGAGTTAAATGTACCCATGTGAGCTTTCAATTCTTTCGAACAGAAGGGCTCTTGTTATTCGAAATTGCTGTGGTAGATTAATGAGGCAAGTTTCCTAGGTCTACATTTTCAAGGAAGCAGCAATTTGTCAGTTAGGCCCTACTGAAATATCTTTGTCGATTTCTGTTGTCAGACGCAGGGATGGCAGATGTCCAGACATGTCTGTATTTATACAGATATTTCATCATGCATGCAGACATCATACAGATTACAGACATTCTACGAACATTTGGAAAATGTTACTGACATATACAGACATTCATTTCGGCGAACTTCTAGATTTAAAAAAAAAACATGGCAATATGGAAAGTCACATACGTCTTCTTCTTTAGCATTTCAAGCTTATTGATTTCACAATTAGCTTATTGCTTGCTCTCAACTTAGTGTTCTACTAAATGCACTTCCACAGTTATTAATTGAGAGCTTTCGATGCCAAGTACCATTTTTGCATTAGTATGATGGTGTGGCAAGTACAATCATACCCTACGAAAAATTCCTAGACCAGACCGAAAATCGAACCCCGCCACCTCCAGCATGGTGTTGCTTTGTAGCTGCGACTTTACCGACTGAGCTAAGGGAGGATCCAAGGAAGTCACATACGTCACAGTAAGCAAATTATTGACAGTCTGAAGTTGGACCATTTTGTTGGTGAAAAAAAACCAGTGAGGGATGTAGAAGTACAAGTATGTGCCTGACTGTTTTATAAGGCTGTTTTCACTGATTTTACCCTCTAAGCGGTCTAAGACGCAGCACTAGAACGAACTAAAAATACGGCTATCATGGCGAATTTCCTTGGCGAATCGCATCACCAAGAATTGGTGGCAATGATGCGGTCCAAATCATTTCGACTTATAATCGATGAGTCAATTGGTCACTACTAATTTTCTATTGGAATGGCAATGCACTGTCAATTCAAGATTCTTTTAATCACGTACTCGAGCTTGCTAAGGCGGATGCTACTACGATACACAGTGCCATTGTTACTAAGTTTGATGAAGACTTTGATTTTGTACAAAAAGAAGCTAATAGGGTTCGGTGTAGACGGAGCGAGTGTTATGCACGGTGGAAAGCATTCTGTTAGTGTACTGTTTAAAAACGACTGTCCGAATTTATTCGTACTGAAATGCATTTGCATTGTGTGCATCATATCCATGTAAGAATATTCCATCTTCAGCAAAAGTCTTTTAAAAAGAGCAAAGATCAACGAACTGCAGCACCCAATAGAGCTAAAACCTTTGAAAATGTTACATCCATCCGCGACCCGATGGCTTTCTTTGGACCAAGTTGTTAAGCGTGTTCTTGAAGCTGGAAGTCTTAAAAGTATATTTCAGTATTCGCGATACATCAGCAGGATGAAAAAAATAAGAAAGTTTTAAGGAGATGGGACGAATGACCAAGAGGCTAATGTCCTTTAAACAAACAAAAAAAAGTTCACGAGCGTCTCAGTGATCCATCAAACCACCTGTACTTGATCGCAATTAACTACATCTTACCGAAAATCAACCGGTTGAATCAATTTTTCAATCTGAAAAGCCAATCAATGGTGTACAAGCTGAAAACAGAAACTTGCAAATTGATATTCTTGATATTGGATTGTTGCTTGAAACCAGGATATTTAAAAGAATTGACCCTGGCTTTGTGAACCTGATCACCAATAACTTCTGCGAGTTGGAAAAACTGTACGAAGGTGTCGAAATGCAAGCCTTGATCAACGTATACACTCGAAGTGACAATTTAAGTATGGAGCACTTGTATCAATTTCGACTGGACATGATGAATTTCCACAAATGCTGCTGTAATAAAAATTAACCTAACCGACGATACCAAAAAAAAAAAAAAAAAATTGACCTTACCGACGATACCCTTAACGATTTAGTTAATTGATCCTGACAATATCAGAGTAAAAGCCCATCCAACATTTTTTCACCTTATGAAACGATTTGATAACATTATTGATGATGCATCAGTCCAACCAATCAACGACGAGCTCCGGGAATTGAGATTTTCAGTGGCGGACTGAGCTTTTCCGTGTCTACGACAGCTCATTCCAGCTATATTGGCTATACCATGTTCGACGGCCACTGTCGAGCGAATTATTTCAATTTACAATATAAAAAAAACCAATGCCTCCAATCGCACTGCCACATAAACCATGACAGGCATTTTGTCGGCCAAAGAGTTCGATAGATCGCACAAAAAGCAAAACGGTGTGGTTGAAATTTCATCTAATTTGAACTGTCTGTTCACAAGCGATATGTACAGCAAAATTTATCTCCAGCCCAAAGAATTAATTTATTTTTTATTTAATAAAGAGAAGTGGAGGTGTTTTATTAAAATAAAAAAAAAAAAAAATAAAAAATTTTATTTTTATTTTTATTTAAAAAAAAAAAAAAAAAAAAAAAATTTTTTTTTTTTTTTTTTTATTAATAAAAAAAAAAAAATAAATTAATATAAAAAAAAAAAAAGAAAAAAAAAATATATATAAAAAAAAAAAAAATTTAATTTTTTTTTTTTTTTTTTTTTTTTTTTTTTTTTTTTTAAAAAAAAAAACTCCCCCCCTCTTTTTTTGTCACCACCAAAAAAAAACAATTTTCACCATTCCATTAAACCACCCTAAAAAAAAAAAAAAAACCCTTATACAAAAAAAAACACATTTTTCCATAATATTTTTTTTTTTTTATTTATTTATTTATTTATTCGTCAACAGATAAAAATGTTTATCCCAATGACAACTAGATAAAACTTAATTACATACAATAACTAACACATACATCTTCGGAAACAACGCTTATTAACATCACGGGATACATTAAAATTAAACACGTTATAACAGCTGTTGAAAACGCGACACATGCTTAGCACAGGTTCGTGTTTGCCGTAGTTGGTCCTTGAGTGCCGGTTTATAAAGAAAGATTGTAAACGTAGGTTTCGTCGTCGAGTGTTGATGTTCAAGAGACCAAGTAAAGTTGAACAGTCGATGTTTCCCTGAAGGAGGTCACCAACGAAACACGCTTTGGCCACCATACGCCTCCCTTCCAACAATTCCAGGCTGATGAGCTTACACCGACTTTCATAACTTGGCAATCTGCGAGGGTCTTGCCAACGAAGATGTCGCAAAGCAAAGCGTATAAACCTTCGCTGAACGGCTTCGATCCTCTGGACTGCATTTTGGTAGAAAGGGGACCAAACGACAGCACAGTACTCCAAAAAAGGACGAACCAAAGAGCAAAATAGTGCCTTCAGGCAATAAACGTCTTTGAAGTTTTTTGCGAAGCGGAAGATGAATCCTAACTGCGATGAGGCTTTAGAAACAATATAGGCAATGTGATTCTCGAATGACAGTTTGGAGTCGAGCATTACTCCCAGATCCTTGACTGTTGTTTCACGTTTCAAGCGTGTTCCTCGAAGGATGTACTCGTGGAGATACATCGCACGTTTTCGGCCAAAGGAGATAGCCGAGCATTTGGATACATTTAAGGACATTCTGTTGATCCGGCACCAGTCGTCGAACACTTGTAGTTCCTGTTGAAGAAAATCGGCGTCTTCTGGACATTTTATGACGTAGTACAGCTTTAGGTCGTCCGCGTAGGATAATTTCAGGCATCTGAGGACCAAGTTCACGTCGTTCATATATAACAGGAAAAGAAATGGACCAAGGTGGCTGCCTTGCGGAACGCCAGATGTTACTGAGAAGCTGGACGAGGCATAATCTGAGATCTTCACAGACATAGTTCTACCAGTCAGGTATGAGCGGAGCCAGTTCAACAATTGATCGTGAACCCCCATTTTGTCGTATTTGGAAATTGCAATCTGATGGTTCATTTTATCGAAGGCCGCAGAGAGATCTGTGTATATGGCGTCTACTTGATGACCGCGTTCCATTTCGCGGATGACGAACGATGTAAATACGGTGAGGTTGGTCGCCGTCGAGCGCTTGGGCATAAAACCGTGTTGTTCAGGAGAAATAGTATGTGAATAGTCATGGACCAGCCTTTGAAGAACAATTAGTTCGAATAGCTTAGATACAGCACTTAGTGCAGCAATCCCACGATAGTTGGTGACGGATCGTTTGCATCCCTTTTTGTGTATTGGGAAAACAAACGACTCTTTCCAGCATTCAGGAAACATACCGGAAGTTAATGACAAATTGAAGACCATAGCCAGGGGCACAGCCAGTGTGTTAAGGCAACGCTTCAGGACAATTGAAGGAATACCATCAGGACCACATCCAGTTGAGCTTTTCATCTGCTTCCCTGCTAAAATCACCATATCACTATGGATAGTGAGTGCAGATCCAAATACAGACAAACGGGGAACATTGCTAGTAGCTGCTTCAAGGCCCTCGGCATCCAGCATTTCGTCGCAGAAGACACTGCTAAACTGCGTACGGAACAAGTTGGCGATATCCGCGACAGAGTCAGCTTCGTGAGTGCCGTCAGTCATGGTGGATGGTAAGCCGGTTTCCTTCCGTTGATCATTCACGAACCGCCAAAAGCTTTTCGGTTTCGTTTTGAGACGGCTCTGCAATTGAGACTGATGAGAGTTGTATAAGCTGTTATTGAGGTGTTTGTAGTCGTCGTTGGCGCGTGCGTAAATTGTCCTCGTAGAATCGGTGCGATATTTGCTGTGTTTCCTAAGAGCAGCCCTTTTAACTCGTTTCAAATGTTTGAGGTCGGAATTAGACCAAGCAGGTTTGGGAGGCTTACGGTTGAGTTTCTTAGGCACGAATTGATCAACGGCGTACAGCAAAATGTTACACAAAGTCGAGGCAGCAGAATTCGTATCCCCGTTTGCAAGGGTCGTGTTCCAATTCACGCCGGCGAGAAAGTTATTCATTCCCACGAAATCAGCTTGGGTGAAGTCATAAAAAACGTTTTCGATGTTGTCATGGAAGCTGTACTTAGGATTAAACTCCAGTGTCAGTAGCAGAGGGGAATGATTTCTGCAGCTTTTGACAAGCGGTGTCGGAGCTAGAAGAACTGGAGACATCTTTGACCCAATTCTTCGCTAATGAAACATAGATCCAGCAAACGGCCCCCCACCCACCAACCCCCCCACACACAATCCCCCCAACTACCCCCCCAATAATGTTGTCGTGGGAGATTTTAACCTCCGCATACTTGCCATGGATGGCAGCTTGGAGAGCCCTGTCCCCATCGCTAGACCCAGGGCCGGGACGACTTTGACGGCTGGAACTAGCAGTTAGAACATCGTTGAGACCGGCAGTGGGCACAGCTGAGCTAGGAGGGTCCAGGGCTTCCATACTGCTTTGTGACGTGCGTCCCAGACCGGTTGAAGTGACGGTCGATGTGTGTTGATGACGAGCATGGGCGAGATGACAGGTATGTAGCAGGTTGGCGGGCGTTGATAACGGCGGTCTAGTGGAAGCATCAGCAGGAGAAAGATGGCTGGAATCGGAAGATATATCAGGAAGAGTACGCTCTACAAACTGCGGGTACTTGCCTGAATTCGCAGCTTGGAGAACCTCTTCGTCAGAAGCGACATCAGGACCGCAACGACTCCGATGAACGACGACAGCAAAAGGCGGGACTGTGTCGAACTGAGAAGAGGTCTCCATGGTACTGTTTACTGCGCGTCGCGGTGTAGTTATTCCTCCTCCATGGCGCCATCTCCCGACGCCGACTGAACAGTTCGAGACGTTCGGTTTCCAAATGATGCAAGAGTCGGCGTTTGGGAAGGTTTCCAAAAATTTGCGGCTGATCTGCTATCCTTAAATTCCCGGAAATAGATGCCTTTCGGCCACGTTGATGAAGAGAGAGCTTTTTCCTTCAAATCGGCGCTCAATCCAATTTTGAAGGAGATGAAAGACATTGAGCTGACGTCCTTTCCGTTGGCTACTAGTCTTAAAACCTCCACGTCCTCGGTGCCGAGGCGATGCGTTGCTAAAGCTCGTACCTGCTCGACGGTGACATCGCGGGAAATTCGTGACAGGTATAGCCAAAACTTTCTGCTAGAACCTTGATTTACGGCCGCCAAATTGCCGAGTGATGGGGATACTGACTCGGCTGAGCCACACATGAGAGGCTCTTGTGGAGGCTTTTTCGATTCAGGTCTGCCGAAAAGTCGACGACGAACGGAAACGTTAGCATTATCGGTGCGCTTCGAAGACCTCGGCGTTAATGAGTTGGAGTTGATAAGCGCAGTAAAGTTGTTCCGTAGTTCGTTTTTCAGCTCGTTCATGATTTCCAACTTGAGGCTTTCAACGATTTCGTTATGCTTGCTAAGAACAACTTCTTGGCCAGATTCGTAGTCGGACCGAATTGAGCTGCGAACACGCATATCTCTCATCAGAATCGAGCTCGATTTGCAAAGCCAAAATAACTGATGGTATTTGCTGATTTCATCCAAAACAGATGTAGAAATGCCGCCGCAGCGAGGATGATATTCCGCATTGCAAAAGCCTTGGCAGGTGAGTTTCATTTCTGAAATCTCGCTTTCGCAGGATTTGCACGTGCTTTTCATTTTGTGGCTAGTAGAACGATTGAAATTACTGCAAAACGTTAGCGTGGTGAAAGAAGTCGAATAGCCTTTGGGTATGCAACCAACAAGCGTAGCGTGGTGAAAGAATGCGTGAACTTGCAAACAATTGCTGCCAGAGAAATCTTCCAGATGGCGCAGCGGTCGAAAAAAATGCGTGGTGGTAGTGAAGAAGACAAAGATTCCACGGTTCCACTTGCAAAACCACAACAATGCACTCACATGAACAAAACAGCAAAACACGACGACAATGTACAAATTTTTGCTATCGCGCGCGAGTAAAGGTCGAAAGACATTCAAAACGGTATACTGATGTAATTATCACGAACGATTACACAGATAAAAGATAAATAAAAACAGTCGATAGAAACAGCGAATCAAAACAAACACACAGTGTTGCCAAAATAAAAAAAAAATATAAAAAAAAAATATCTCGCCCCCCCCCACAGACACAAAAAAAAAAAAAAAAAATCACCGCCCTATTATTAAAAAAGGGGGAATATTTTTTTAAAACAAAAACCTTTCCCCCCAATAAAACGGAGGTTAAATAAAATTCCCCCAAAAAAAAAAAAACACCGGATCGAAAAAAAGCTCCTCTTCTTAAAGTGTGCTTAATTTGTATTTGTGACCTTTTGTTCATGAGAAAATCACTACGAAAGCCATCCTAAATTAGAATTTTTACAGCAATCGTTAATCGACATGATAACCGATATGCTAAAAACTAATTCCATGTTTGAAGCTATCCAAACTGGTATTAAATTTGCCAATAATATTGTCATGACATTGAAGTTCAGTAATGGATTTTAAGTCATTAAATATTTTAAATTGGAATGCTCGATCCATCAGAGATAACGAGGATGAGCTATTTAATTTTTTAAGAGTTCATAACGTGCGTATTGCTGTTATAACTGAGACTTATCTCAAACCTGCCCATAAGGTCAAAAGAGATCCAAATTATTTTGTCTACCGAAATGATCGCCTTAATGGAGCTGGTGGTGGCGTTGCCATCATTGTCCATAGGCGTATCAAACATCACATTCTTTCACCATTTGAAACCAAAGTTTTTGAAACTTTGGGGGTTTCAGTTGAAACAAAATTTGGCCAATTTACTTTTATAGCTGCCTATTTGCCTTTCCAATGCACTTGTCAGCAAAAGAACTGGCTCAAGGGTGACCTCCAGAAACTAACCCGTCATAGGTCTAAATTCTTCGTTATTGGTGATTTCAATGCAAAACACCGCTCATGGAATAATTCGCAAAGCAATGCCAATGGTAATATACTTTTTGATCATTGTTCCGCAGGCTACTACACTATTCAATACCCAAATAGCCCAACTTGCTTTTCTTCAGCCAGAAATCCCTCAACTATTGATTTGGTCCTAACTGATTCATGTCAACTTTGTAGTCAATTGATTACCCATGCTGACTTTGGTTCTGATCACCTTCCAGTTACATTTGAAATATCTCAAGAAATCATTTCTAATCCCATCAGTTCTACTTTCAACTACCATAGAGCTAATTGGGATCAATATCGAACATTTATGGAATACAACTTTGATCCTAATGTTCCATTGCAAACAAGAAATGAAATTAATAAAGCTCTTGAATCTCTGGCTTTCTCAATAAATAGAGCAAGAGCTGCTTCAGTGCCAAAATGCGAGGTTAAATTCGATTCAGTTATAATTGATGACGATCTTCAGCTCTTGATTCGTCTGAAAATGTACGTAGGCGTCAATATCAAAGAACACGTGATCCCGCTATGAAAGTCATAAGGCGAGATTTACAAAAACAAATTAAAAAACGCTTCTCTGCCCTGAGGAACAAACATTTTGAAAATAATGTGTCAAAATTAGATCCAAGTTCCAAACCTTTCTGGAAACTCTCTAAAATCTTGAAAAACCTCAAAAGCCTATACCAGCGCTTGAGGAAGGTGATAGAATTTAGCTCACAAATGCGGAAAAAGCTCAAAAACTTGTTAAGCAGTTTGAGAGCTCCCATAATTTCAGTTTGGGTCTTACAAGTCCTATTGAGGACCAAGTTTCCAGGGAGTATCTGAATATTTTCTCACAAGAAAATATTTTTGATGATTCTTGGGGAACTGATTTGGATGAAGTAAAAACTATAACTAAAAAATTTCAAAATATGAAAGCACCAGGTGATGATGGAATTTTCTATATCCTAATCAAAAAACTCCCCGAGAGTACTTTGTCTTTCTTGGTAAAACTATTTAACAGATGTTTTCATCTGGCATACTTTCCAGATAAATGGAAAAATGCAAAACTCGTACCTATCTTGAAGCCAGACAAAAATCCGGCTGAAGCTTCTAGCTACCGACCAATCAGTTTGCTTTCTTCAATAAGTAAGCTTTTTTAAAAAAATAATTTTGAATAGAATGATGCTTCACATCTATACAAACTCAATTTTTGCTGATGAACAGTTTGGATTCCGCCATGGGCATTCAACTACGCATCAACTTTTGAGAGTTACAAATTTAATTCGTTCAAACAAAGCTGAAGGCTGCTCCACTGGAGTTGCTCTTCTAGACATAGAAAAAGCATTCGACAGTGTTTGGCATGAAGGTTTGATTGCGAAACTGAAAAAGTTCAATTTCCGCTTTATATCATGAAATTAGTTCAAAACTACTTAACTGATAAAACTTTGCAAGTAAATTATCAGAATTCTAAATCTGATCAATTGCCTGTTAGAGCTGGTGTTCCTCAAGGTAGCATTCTTGGGCCAATACTTTATAACATTTTCAC
Organism: Aedes koreicus; assembly: GCA_024533555.2. Taxonomy (NCBI): domain Eukaryota; kingdom Metazoa; phylum Arthropoda; class Insecta; order Diptera; family Culicidae; genus Aedes; species Aedes koreicus. The sequence continues at coordinate 144,595 of JAHHFK020003587.1, read as the reverse complement.
TTCAGATCTCCCTGATTTACCTCAGGGCTGTCAAAAATCTTGCTTTGCTGATGACACAGGCATTTCCGCTAAAGGAAAAAGTCTTCGTGTTATATCCAGGAGGCTACAAAAAAGCTTGGAAATTTTTACAGATTATTTTCAAAAATGGAAGATTTCTCCTAATGCTTCCAAAACTCAACTTATAATATTCCCACACAAGCCTAGAGCTGCATTTTTGAAACCAAGTAATAGTCATATGGTCACTATGAACGGAGTTCCAATTTTTTGGTCAAATCAAGTAAAATATCTTGGACTGATACTTGATCAAAAATTAACTTTTAAAGATCACATTGAGGGCATTCAAGCCAAATGTAATAAATATATAAAATGTTTATATCCTCTTATAAACAGAAAATCCAAACTTTGTTTAAAGAACAAACTTCTAATATTCAAACAAATTTTTAGACCGGCCATGCTTTATGCTGTGCCAATATGGTCTAGTTGTTGTGCTACTAGGAAAAAAGCACTTCAAAGGATTCAGAACAAAGTTCTGAAAATGATTTTGAAGCTGCCACCCTGGTTCAGTACTATTGAATTACATAGAATTTCAAACGGTGAGACTCTAGAAGAAATGTCCAACAAAATAATTCATAATTTTAGACAAAAACCATTGCAGTCTTCAATTGCAATGATCAATTCTCTCTATAGATAAGAACTATTTTTAAGAAATCAATAATTATTCTTAAACGCAGGCAAAAGGAACCCTGTTAAAAATACTGAATAGACAAGGTAAAAATAATATTAACACAATTAGATAAAAATGATAGCATATAAGGTTGAAATGTTAATTACTTAGCAGGATCACCTAGGTTAATATATGAATGTAAAATAATATAAAATTTGGAATAAATAAAGAGTTAAGTTCGCCCTAATCTTATGTTGGCGCTGATGTGTACTATGGTGCATCTATTTGTGGTTGACAGCGACGCAGATCCCCTGATTTCAGGACATGCTGAGTCATTTCTACTCAGTTTTAGTTTTAATATTAAAAATTTAATAATATTTTGTTGAAGTTATTTTGTACTTGTTAATAATAGCCTATTCGGTTGACCCGTTTTTTTCTTCATTTATAAAAGATTTCGCAGAGTACAACTTATTATTTATATTCATTTAACTATACCTTACCACATTCAAGGTACCGATATTTTCAACAGGAACCATAAATGGAACAATCTTTTTGGCTGATTTAATGATTGGACTAGTTTGATTCCAGAGGTAGTTGTAGATTGTTGTATTTAGAAAAACTTCATCACCGGAGCTAGATAGAATCAGCTTGTATCCCCATTTTACCAATATACTCGAGTTTTGCAATTTTGCTGCCATTGCCTGTGAAAAAAAAAGATATAAAGTGAATTAACGTTTCATTCATTTATATTTGCGATCAATTGAGAAGATAAAAGTCACAGGTTACGTTCGATCAAAATGATGCAAAAATGAGCAGCAAAAATCAATAGATTTGAACTACGCTCCATACAAAATTTCAAAACATTGTATGGAGAAAAGTGCTAGGGTCGTTTGCACGACCGATGATATGCAACAGTGTTCAATGGTCCGTCTTCTCGTTCACAACCGCTGCGGTGTGACAATAGTCTATTCGTCGAAATATTATGCCAGATTTTTCTCCAGTGTGGTTCCTTTCCACTCTTGACGACTTTATATGGTCCAAGTACAGACGGTGTATTTGATCACTGGAGGCGCACGCAAAAAAAAATACGTAGTTATACCAACCAAAATAGGAATCATTTCAAATAAAATTTTGGTTTGAATATGGACCAATAAAACTGATGAACTGATTAAACAAAACAATTTTTAGTTGAAATAAAACTTCATGCTTTATAGAATTACACAGCGTATTTTATTGTTCGAAATAAAATGTTTTATTGAACCAACTAAACGCATTTGTTGAAATTATAAACAATGATGAAGTAATTCAAGAAAACCGTTGAATTGAAACAAAACTCCATGCTTTATAGAATTGAACGTCGTGTTTTATTGTTCAAAACATGTTTTCTTAAGACTAAGATGTAGCCAATGTAAACCCGTTTCGGAAGGACACTTGGCGTTAAATGATATCAGATATTGATAAAAGTCTACTGGTTTGTCAGTTATCTGCCAAGAGAAACTCGTGAATTTTTAAACTGCTTTGAAAATTATAATTGATTATGTTTAAACTTGCATTAGGAAAGCAGAGGCAGAGACAGCAAATTACCATATCGTCAGCACTTAGACACTTTTGAACAATAACAATAACAATCGGCAGGCTGACAGTATGAAATGTGCGCTTATTAAAATATTTGGTTAAAACAATAAATTAACCACTTTAGTTTAAATGAAAGTGATTGTTATTAATCAAAAATTATTTAAATTAATATCACACAGCGAATATTACTTTAAATAATTTTATTTGTTTGATTTGAATGAAATTTCGAATTGATTCGGAACTTTTTTTTATGAATTGAAACAAATAGAAACCTTGTATTGAAAAGCAACCAATCATTTTGTTGATTCAAAACAGAGTGACTTCTTAGGGTGAAAAAATATGTTGTTCAAGCAATAAATCAATCATTTGAGTTTAAAAATAAATGTGATTGTTATAGCTCAAATATTATTTAAATTAATATCACCCAGCGATGATTACTTTAAATAATTTTATTGGTTTGATTTGAATAACATTTTCAATTGATTTGGAACTTTTATATGAATTGAAACAAATAGAAACCTTGTATTGAAATGCAACGAATGATTTAGTTGATTCAAAACAGAGTGGTTTTTTAGGGTGTAGCGAGTTTATTTTTAATTTGTTTTTCTTTTCTATAAATTTATTGTTTGGTATGGAGGATACATGTCAATCTCATCGCCTCGCATTCCAACCACAAACAAACTTTAAACTAGCGCGCCCGTTTTGATTTGCCGTTTTTGAACTTTGCAAACAAGGGGGTAATACGAAAACTTTGACCCTATGATATTGTATATGAATCCCCATTGATACTGATATAAACCACATGGGAAGGTTTATTCTATTGCGTCAAATAATGTTAATGTTTTTTGTTAAATCAAAAACGTATGTGCACACCGTACACAAATAATTACACATACACAACACAAATCAGCAGCCCAAAAGAGATTCTTTTTACTTCTTATATTGTTCACTTCCATCCTTTCTTCCACACATTCACGGTGAATTTTTCTTTCATCTCCGGCAGCCAGCGCACAAAAAAAATAAGGTTAAGGTTCTGCTGCGTTTTCTAGCACACTTCCAGCGATATGTTCGGTAGCTGAAACTTTTCGCGATCGATTTCGATCGGAAACCTCAAAAAACACGGTCAGATTTCACCGAAACACAACCCGCCACACACTTCTTCCCCATTTCTTTTTTTTTTTAAAAAATTTTCTTTCTTTTTCCCCCCTTCACCCCCCATAATATCCAACAACAATCAACAACAATCTATAAATTTAAAAAAATAACATAAAAAAAAACAAAAAAAAAAAAAATAATATAAAAAAGAAAAAATAAATTAACCTTAAAAAAAAAAAAAAATTACCCACAAAAAAATTTTTTTTTTCCCTCCCCCAAAAAAATAGATAATAAACAACACCGACAGCCAACAAAAAAAAACCCCCCAAAAAAAAAAAGACATAAATAAACCAAATGTTTTAATTAAAAGTTTGTTGGGGAAAAAAGAAACAAAAGTATTTAATAACAATAACATAAAATGTGATAATATATCTTACATTCGAAATATAGTTTTGACTATATAGCAAATTGTTTTTCGTTATGCGGGAAGGTACACCCGAATAAAAAAGTATAATAGATTGATAATAAAATGTATTGTAACCATACAATAGAATCAATAGTATGTACAATTGATCGTATTGTTCGCGACAATAAGATAACATTAGGACTCACTGTTTCTAAAATAGAATCTATTGTAAATTGAGACATCAACAATAGAATAAGGAGGTTGTTATGTATCTTAACAATAAAAAATATCACTTTTTTCTGAACAAATTTGAGTTAATAACTATTAATTGTATTGTTTCACTATTGTTGAAAATTCTATTATATGGGGTGTATAGTAGATATATTGTAATTACAATGTGCTTTTTTGATTTCTCTGATATATGAACAGTAAGATTCACGGTCGGCAATACATTCTGTTGTTATTGTATATTATTAAATTGTAATTGTATCGTTATTTTTATCCGGGCAGTTAACACGGAATAGCGAAAAAACAGGGTTCAAGAAGTTCCACTTCTCAGTTCGCTGCTGCTGGCTGGCCGGGCCGTGCAGAAGCATTTTCCGATGAAATTTTACATGGCATCAAAATAGCCATTGTATGATGAATGATATGTACTACCACCCACGGAAACTAAGTCCGACAGCAATGGGCTCTCCTCTCTGTTAGACTTGATCAAGCTTTAACAACCACTGATTATCCTAATCATGCCATTGAATGAAGGGCCAAAACGGGTTGGGTGGAACGATAGGCAACATCACTTATACGTTTCCACAGGGATATAAAGAATCTCCTTCAACAACATGATTGAACATTTGGTCAAAAGAGCGAGCTATCTAACATGAGGATGCCCCAATGGGCGGGGAGAAGAGCCCGCCCTCTATTTACAAACTATTAGACCATCCCCACCGGTGGGTTCGTATCTGGGTAATATTTTGAACACAGAAAGCGTTCCTATTTTGATTTAGCCACCCACTTTCGCACCGGTCGTTCATTAAAAGGTAACACAATAAGACTCAAATTTATTCTCGCACAGGTTTCGTTTCGCTAAATATTTCGTGCAGTGTATAGTTTGAATACTCTTCCGTACAGGTTTTCGACGTTCTGTTTGTTCCAAATAGTGGATCTTGGGAAACATCCAGCCAAGCCCTGCAAAGCACTTCGTTGTCTTGTTGCGTCCAATTCCTTCCACGGGGTTTTGATGCTCTCATTTTTTCACAACATATCACAATAAACGTGAAATTAGCAAATAACACTTTAAAAACAAATCTGAAACACTCAAATTTAAATGAAAGTCTTCCAGATGAAGATGTTGTTTTAACGTTTCAACTAGCTATGCTATTTTTTTTTTCAAATAGCAACGCTCGGCTCTGTTGGGTCGGGTTGTCAAATTTAAGAACCGGCTGCTCACCAAGCGAGCAAATTGTCATTTTCCAACCCGGTTACCAACCACCGGTGAGGTGTCGAGTTGTCTAACAGGGTAACAATTTACCAATATTCGTGCGTCCCACCCCCCCCCCCCCACCCCCCCCCCCCCCCATATATTAACATATTTATTTAATGAAAAAAACAATACCATTCCCATTCTTCATTATCTCATTCCTCCCACCCAAAAAGTAATAGCTAAGTTAGAGTTCGGTTCCCCCCCAACCATTTTTTCTTTCCACCACACCAACCCCCCAAAAATAATTTTAGTCTCAAAAGTTTGTTAAAATTATTGAAATTTTACAAAACTTACATTTATACATTTTATTTTCTAATTGCCATGGTCATTATGTGCTGCTTGATGCTGATTTTATAAGAGTGTTAGTCGCAACAGCCCCTCGCAGCGATACTACTAACGGTACACAACACTCAACGACCGATACGTGAACCTCAGCCTTCACCGAGGATGACGGGTGAAATTGAATGACAGATGGAAAAAAAACGAAAGGGTGAGTTATGTCAGTGACATAACTGCAAAGTTGACGTAGGACTCCTTGTCGATGTGAAGAAATTGATGTCATCGAATTAATAAAGTTTTACTATATTTTATTCAGTCTAAATAACCATGACACCATGAGTGCATGACTTAATTGTTAATACTATTTCGTTTATTGAATTCCAACGAACATGCTTGTGTTTACATGGCGACTATGGATACTAAGCAAGATTTTAGGCCATTTTCTCCGTTCGCGGCTTTTCAAGCATCGCTATGTTGAGCCGGTGCGTGGTAATGAAAATTTTGATGAGCTCAAGAGAAAATTCAATCAAATATACTCTTTAGTTGACAAATTTATTGGGTCGTCTTGAAAAGGACGAGTTTTAGTTGTTTACAAAGGGAACACGGTTCACATTTGAAATTTTCTTGTCGATCATCTTGGGTTGCAGGCGGCCAGGGTGTTTAGCAGCACGTAATAAATTGCCTACTAACTCCGAAAGATGTTGGCCATTTTGTCCGGGAGGCAGCATTTCAAGCATGCACCATGTTGATCCGGTGCGTGGTATCATCACCACAGCGAGCTAGACGAGGGCACCGGCAACAACGCGCTCTTTTTTGTTGCCCTTCCAGAGCAGACAGTGAATGCGACCGACTTTCCCACTGCTTCGCTTCTGCTGCTGAAGATTGATGGTGTGCTGCTGCTGAGTTGATATGTATTACTGATAGCTGCTCGCACTGTCGGGACCGTTTTATACAATAGCATCGGGTACCATTGCATGGCAGGAAGGGGGTATCAATGAAGGCAATGTGTATCAAATTTTACAAAAGGGGTTGGGCAATAGTTGTTGCGGTCAGCCGTTTTGCAGTTCGGTTCGACTTAGAACTCGGCTCGACAGTTAGAACGAGAAAAAAAACTCGTTTTTGAAAAAACAATTTCAGGGTGAAGTTTTTACTCAAAGGCGTCATCGAAAAACGATGAAAAAAAACTCAGAGTTCGAATTTCAAAAAAAAAAAAAGGGTTTCAGGAGCGTATTTTACGGGAAATTTACTTACTTTTTATGCAACAAAAAACATTGAATTTTTTGGTCATTCTAACCGTATCCCCTTAATTGTTAATACTATTTCGTTCATAGAATTCCAAAGTGCTTGCTCGTGTTAACATGGCGCATAGGAATTTATGTATGGATACTAAGCAATATTTTAGGCCATTTTTTCCATTCGCGGCTTTTCAAGCAGTTGAGCCGGTGCGTAATAATGAAAATTTCGATGAGCTCAAGAGAAAATTCAATCAAACATTCTCTTTAGTTAACAAATTCATTTGGTCGTCCTGAAAAGGACGGATTTTAGTTGTTTACGAAGGGAACACGGTTCACATCTGAAATTTTCTTGTCGATCATCTTGGGTTGCAGGCGGCCAGGGTGTTTAGCAGCACGTAATTAATTGCCTACTAACTACGAAAAATGTTGGCCATTTTGTCCGGGAGGCAGCATTTCAAGCATGTGCCATGTTGATCCGGTGCGTGGTAGTGAAGATTTCGATGACTCAAGTAAAATTTCAACTAAACACTCTTTAGTAAGTCGTCCCGAAAAGGACGGATTTCAGTTGTTCACAAAAAGAGCACGGTTCACAATAGAAGTTTTTTTGTCGATCATCTTGGGTTGCAGGCGGCCAGGGTGTTTAGCAGCACGTGATTAATTACTTACTAACTACGAAAAATGTTGGCCATTTTGTCCGGGAGGCAGCGTTTCAAGCACCGCCATGTTGATCCGGTGCGTGGTAGTGAAGATTTCGATGACTCAAGTAAAACTTCAACTAAACACACTCTTTAGTAAGTCGTCCTGAAAAGGACGGATTTCAGTTGTTCACGAAAAGAACACGGTTCACATCTGAAATTTTCTTGTCGATCATCTTGGGTTGCAGACGGCCAGGATGTTTAGCAGCACGTAATTAATTGCCTACTAACTCCGAAAAATGTTGGCCATTTTGTCCGGGAGGCGGCATTTCAAGCACCGCCATGTTCATCCGGTGCGTGGTATCATCACCACAGCGAGCTAGACGAGGGCACCGGCAGCAACGCGCTCTTTTTTGTTGCTCTTCCAGAGCAGACGGTAAATGCGCTATCCTTACGGATGTACAGCGAGAACTGATTGTTAGTCGGGCGTCACCAAAAGTTTTATAATCGCTAGCACGGTAACTGTGGCAGTATGAACCAATATATACAGGTGAATTGATTATTATTACTATTACCACTAGAGCTATGTTACTTACAAATTAAACTTACAGCTAGGAACTGAGACTTGAACTCTGTTGTGTAATAGGTAATAAATAAGTGAGGAGACTGAATTGTAAGTAGAAGACTAAAACTATCGCTATAATAATACTAAAATATACAAAATTTCTAGCTTTGAGCTAATTACCATCCAACTCTGGGTCCGTGATTATCGCTGGAAGAACTCCCACTGAATCTATCGCAACAAACAGCAATCCGCTTTTATTTTTGCCGGCCTATTAGTTATTGCTTCTGAGTTAGGAAAACGGGGAAGATTTAGTTGAAGGGGAGTTAATGTTTAAATCATCTGTGAAGTAAAGTCCATAAAACAATATTATTAAATATAATGATATTGTGAGTTATGAAAAAGTAATGACAGAGATTGAACTGTAGAATCAGATACTAGCCAAATGGCACACAGCGCGGCATGAATCAGATCAGCTCAGATTTAATCAAATGTCCATTTGCAAACCCGAAATGAAAAATACATTCAGTAATAAGTGCAAAAGCCTACCACAGATTCCGATGCAGCCTCTTGTATTCAAGGCATTAGATGCTTCTAAATCATAAGGGGAGAAGACAGGATCAAAATGATAATTGGAAAAAAAAAAAAAAAAAATTTAAAAAAATATATAAAACCCTTTAGGTAAAAATTAAAAAAATATTTTTAAGTTAATATATAAATCACAAAAACACAAGTAATGATAGAAATGGTAATGATGATGATAAAGATGAATTGTTATTGTAATGAATAAACTATCTATATATATATAAATGGATTTCTGTCTGTCTGTCTGTCTGTCTGTCTGTGCCTAATAGGCGCGGAGACTACTGAACCGATCAGCGTGAAAATTTGTATGCAGGGGTTTTTGAGGCCGGGAAAGGTTCTTAAGATAGTAAGAGACCCCTCCCTCTTCTGAAAGGGGGGGCTCCCATACAAATGAAACACATATTTCTACACAACTCGAGAACTAATCAAGCAAAAGAAACCAAATTTAGCATGTGTGAGTTTTTGAAAGCAAAGAAGGTTTTTATGGTAGCTTGAGACCCCTACCCTCTCTAGAAAGGGTGGCTCCCATACAAATGAAACACATATTTCTGTATAACTCGAGAACTGATCAAGCAAAGAAACCCAAATTTAGCATGCGGAAGTTTTTGAAGGCAAAAAATGTTTTTATGGTAGTTTGAGACCCCTCCCTTCTCTATAAAGGGAGGCTCCCATACAAATGAAATACATATTTCTGTATAACTCGAGAACTGATCAAGCAAAGAAACCCAAATTTGGCATGCGGAAGTTTTTGGAGGCAAGAAATGTTTTTATGTTAGTTTGAGACCCCTCCCCTCTCTATAAAGGGAGGCTCCCATACAAATGAAACACAAGTTTCTGCATAACTCGAGAACTAATCAAGTAAATGGAACCAAATTTGGCAGGTAGAGGTTTTTGAAGGCAAGAAATGTTTCTAAGGTAACTCAAGACCCCTCCACCCGCTGTAAGAGGGGGGCTCTCATACTAATGAAACACAAATTTGTGCATAACTCGAGAACTAATCAAGCATATGGAACCAAATTTGGCATGTGGAGGTTTTTGGAGGAGAGAAATGTTTCTATGGAAGTTTGAGACTGCTCCGCCATCTGGAAGGGGGAGGGAGGGGAGTTTACAAACAAATCCAACACAAATTTCTGCATAACTCGAGAACTAATCAAGTAAATGAAACCACATTTAGCAGGTGGGGGTTTTCGAAGGCAAAAAATGATTCTATTGTGATTTGAGACTCCTCCGCTCACTGAAAGAGGGGTCTCTTATACAAATGAAACACGAATTTCTGCATAACTCGATAAAAATTAAAGCAAATGGAACAAAATTTGGCATGTGGAGGTTTTTGAAGGAAATAAATGTTTTTAATGTGGTTTGACACCCCTACGCCTTCTGGAAGGGGAGACTCCCATAAAAATAAACAAACATAATTTTTAGCATAACTCGAGAGCCAATGAAGCAAATGAAACCAAATTTGGCATTTGGCATTTTGTGGTTTTTGGAGACAAGAAATGTTTCTATGGCAGTTCAATACCCCTCCCGATTTTGAAGGGGGGGGGGGGGCTCCCATACAAATAAAAAGCAAATTTCTGCATAACTCGAGAACTAATCAAGTAAATGAAACCACTTTTAGCACATGGGGGTTTTTTCGGAGGCTAGATTTCTATATACATAAAAATGAATTTCTGTCTGTCTGTCTGTCAGACCGTTATAGACTCGGAAAGTTCTGAACCGACCAACGTGAAAATTTATATCAAGGGGTTTTTGGGGCTGGGAAAGGTTTTTATGATTGTTTGACACCCCTTCTCTCTCAGGAAGGGGCTCTCTCATACAAATGAGACACAAATTTCTACCAAAAATGAGAATTATCCAGGTTACTTAAACACAAAACGTGTATTTCTCGGGTACGAAGCATGTTTTGATAGAAGTTTGAACCCCTGCTAATTCAAGAAAAAAATACTCATTTCGAAAAAAAAAAAAAACGTGCCAGTTATATTAAATTTTCCTTTATTTAGTTGCAAGCGTAGCAGCGCACGCACCGGGTTCAGCTAGTGTCATATAAGATAATATATACAGTGACGGAAATTATAATATGAACTAAAAATTATATTTGTGACGACTGCTGTTTTGTTGCAATTGTAGACAAACTTGCACATCTATTATGCACCAGAAAATTAAGATAATGTATGACAGCCAATAGAAAAAAAAATGAATTTTAAATTGTGTGCGTGCGTGTGTGTGTGTGTGTGTGTGTGTGTGTGTGTGTGTGTGTGTGTGTGTGTGTGTGTGTGTGTGTGTGTGTGTGTGTGTGTGTGTGTGTGTGTGTGTGTGTGTGTGTGTGTGTGGGTGTGTGTGTGTGTGTGTGTGTGTGTGTGTGTGTGTGTGTGTGTGTGTGTGTGTGTGTGTGTGTGTGTGTGTGTGTGTGTGTGTGTGTGTGTGTGTGTGTGTGTGTGAGTGTCTTTACAATCAATCTCCCACTGACCGGCAGTGCTTTTATGGAAGAAACTTGTCTGCATTTCTTCAGTAATTTATATGTGATCACTATGTGCAAACATTTTTAGTCCTGGAGATTGAAGGTGACAGCTCTATTGAAAATCCAACGACCCATTTCAAGAATGCGTGTTCATACACGTACATTCTGAGGTCATTTTCATATACATTAAGCCCCGCATGAAAATCTTCACACACCAAATGGATATGTGAAGAGTTTTCACCAGCCAGAATCAAAAATGGAGCTTCTTGATCCTGGCGTCACTAAAAACACAAAAAAATGGGAAAAACAACCCATCTTAAGAAACACGACCATAACACACTATGAGAGGGATTCCATTCACAACGTCCTACGCAGAGCACTCGGAGAAACTATAATTTCACCATTTATTTTAGTTGAATGAAGGAATATTTTTTAATTTTATTTCTGCGAAAACGACGCTGCAAAAGCAAAAAACCAATGAATTTTTAAATTTTAAATTATTTTACAACACCTGATGACCTGGAAGACCTGAAATACAACATGCAAAAGACATTCCAAATTTCGATAACCTGAAACCAATTTATATGAAATAATATACTATCATATCATAACATCAAAAAAAGATACAAAATGTATTTTGCCTCTATTTTCAGTAATGTCCTTCCATGTTATTATGATGGATCTAAGGCAAGGATGATCCCAAAGCGCGCTGCAACTACGAACCTAATGTGAATAGTAAAATTCTCAATGTGACCTCCAGGCACACATAATAACAAATCAATCAAAAAAACTATTACTTAAAACCGTTCACATTTTTCAAAACTAAAATTCGCGAGAAGCCAATAAAAATTGACAGCTCCTTGAAATACCAAACGATCGCGAGCAGAGCCTACTCCGCAATCACATAATATTTATTTGTTCACACAAACTCGAATGAAGTTTAGGTGGCAAATGAAGAGTATGTGTGGCCACACATAGTGATTATTTATACGCATAAGGTATGCGTGATTACAAATAGATATCGATTGTTGATCATATTGCAAAAAATCATGTGTGGGACATAGATATTACCATTGCTTTTTTTTTATCAGTGTACGCAAAACATATGTATTTTCGCTTGGTATATTTGAGTAATCGAATGTGCCAAGGTACAGAAAATTGAAGAAAAAAAACTACAGTAACACCTACATACCTTTATCTTACAGTAAGTGGCAGTTATCATTCAAGTTGTAAGGGGGTTAAAAAACGCGTATCTGTCCATAGATACGGAATTACAATGAAATGAAAAGGAAATAACTAAGCCAACACTCAAAAGATCTTCATTAAATTAATGATGGTAGTTGAGAACAATTGCACCCGGATGGCACTTCAGTTTTGATGATTTTTTTGTGGTTTTGGGTGGTTGAAATATTAAGGTAATGGGATGTAATGTTAGCCTAGCTCCCTCATTCGGCCTATGTACCGAATATGTCATTAATTCGGCGATAATCAACAAAATTATGATGCTATCAGGATGACCGATTTATTTCAAAGCAATCGAGACATTAATCACAATAAATTTATAGTTGTTCACTTCCGCGTAATTAACAATTTCCTTACCTTTTGAGACACCATGATTTAACTGGTTAAGCTGAACAGATTATCTACACGATCGTCGAATGATCTAAATTCGGTTAAATTAACCGATAAAGCATGTAATACAGCCAAGATGTACAGAAAATAGTCACACGCTCTAAACTAACTGTTCACATAGCTTAAATAACAATGATTTAACTAGAAAACTGTAGACCCAATCCTAGAAACATATTTATTTTTATGTTCCCAACTATGGCCTGTTATGTGAAAAGCATATTAAAAATGTTGTTGCTGGTAAATTTTCAATCAAAATGTCTGAGTTTCGGTTGTATGTTTTCCAAATGGCTCATCTAAACACAACCCAAAGAAACAAAATCTGTTTAGAGTGAATTATAATGTTTTCACTATCGGATGGCGGATAAATTATATGTAAGAATCACTTAAGTGTTTCTTAACTATTTTATTAAAGTTTTTTTTGTGAAATTTTTGGGTGGGTAAAGCCAATACAGCTGGCAACGCCTTAAATCAGAAAATCAGAAGAAAAAAAACTGTACTTAGTCAACATTGAATAACACATCTTTCGAATGGGACGAAGTTGCATCCATAAATAGACTCAATTTGGTGTTTACAGACCGTCATTACATCCATATTCCATGAAGGTTTCGGACCTTATAAAATGAGTTGTGTAACATTTCGTGATACATACTACCAAATGGCTTATTAAACATATCTAGACAAGTGTATAACTAGTTAAATATTGCTTCCAGCTCAAATGTTTTATGAGTTATAGCAAAAAATGTTATCGATTTTTGCATATTAGGCTGAGTCAAGGGACACATACATCCACTGTTTTCTGAAATTCTTAACCCCTTCCCTCAGTTACCCTTTTGGTAAACTTCTAATACGAATTGTCACAAATTCTTAAACCCTCTCTCCCCTAGACTATGGGCGTTATATTTGGTCCTTCCCTTATACTTACGAGAACGGCAGTATTTGGAATGGTAATAGTTCTGTTTAGTATTCCATCCACATTGGATTCTGGCATGAAATGCAGCTGCCTCTTGGAATTGTATGAAATTGTTGAGTTTTGAGGATGAAATACTATATCATCATGATTCAAAGATTCTCGGTACACTATCGGTCCTATCTCTACGAAATTCAACTTGTCATCTAATTTGTTCATCCACCGTTCGGCATTTGTCACGGAGAACACGTAAACTTTACATGTAACCTGAGATTGAAAAAAAAACAAAGAAATATGTCTGATACATCCGTGCATTGATGAGTCTGAAATGTTATATTTATCTACCTACACAAAATTACCTACCACAATATCAGAAGTATTTTGCCACCATTTGAAATGAGGTGTAAATTCTCGCATTTTCAATCGATCATCTAAGATTAATTTTGTAAGTTCGTATCGTTGAGTAAAAAAGCCGACTGTGAAGCATACTGTAGCCAAGATTAAAGATGTTGAAATGACTGCTATATCTGAAATGAAAGTAAGTAAATTCTAGAATGAAGGGTGTAACGAACAAAATTTGGTCTATTTAAACTTGATGGATTTAATTTAATTGGGCATTCAAACAATCTGAGCACCCCTCATTTTGTAGGTGCATGCGTGCTAGTGATGACTTTATTTTTATTTGACATTCACACATTAAAATTTGCCTCACGTATCTTAAAAATTAGAAATTCAGAGATGAACCTGCCACAGGCTGAAAATCTCTCTAATGAAAAAAACCTAACCTAACCAAACCTAAGAACTACTAGCAAGCCGAGTTAGCAAGTTGTCAAATGTGGCCAAATCAACTGATCAATCAACGTAATGGAACGCTTTTCGAGAGCCAGGAAGCTTGGATAAGGGGAAATTGAAAGCAACATACTGGCATCGAAAACGAGAGCTGAATGTGTTGTCTACAACCGTGCATGGAGTCAAACGACTTTATTGACATATACGAAGGTAGTGACTCCAAATGTGCAATGAAACGTATGTAAAGACAGACCTAAACCAGCTACCTGGCAGGAGTTTTATAGGCACCTTTCAAGGGGAATGCTGGCAGGCATTTTCAAGCATATGAAATGTTCGCTTAGAAATATAAGATTTGCAGACTAGGGTATGTGTCCCTTAACTCAGCCTAATATGCAACGATCGATTACGTTTTTTATCATAACTCATGAAGTATGGTAGCTGTGAGTAATATTGAACTATATTTACACTTGCTTAGGTACGTTTAATAAGACGATTGGTAGTATGTATCACAAAATGTTACACAACTAATTTTATTCAGTCAGAAACATTCGAGCGATATGGATGTAATGTCGGTCCATAGACACCAAATTGGGTCTATTTATGGCTGCAACTTCGTCCCATTCGAGAGATTTACTATTAAACGCAGTCTTCGTTTGGTTTTTTTTTACTGATTTTCTGAATAAAGGCATTGCCAGCTGTATTCAATCTATCCAACACATTATTTCACAAACAAACTAAACTAAAATTACTTTGAAACATGTCAGTGATTTTCACGTATGATTTACCGGTCATTCGATAATGAAAACATTATAATTTACTCTACACAGATTTTGTTCCTTTATTTGAGCCATTTGAAAAATATACAAACGCAAACTCATACATTTGCATTGAAAATTTTACCAATAACAACAGTTTTACTACGTTATTAATCTAACAGGCCATAGTTGGGTACATAGAAAATAATATGTCCCTAACATTGGGTCTAAGGTTTTCTTGTTAAATTATTGTTATTTTATTGATGCGAACAGTTAGTTAATAACGTGTGACTATTTTTTGTACATCTAGGCTGCATTACTCGGTTAATCGGTTCAATTTAGCCAAATTTAGACCATTCGAAGATCATGCAGATAATCTGTTCAGCTTAACCAGCGAAGTCATGGTATCTAAAAAGGTAAGGAAATCGAACATTGCACGGGTGTGAATAACAATAAATTGATTAACGATGTCTCAATTGCCTTGGAATTAATCGGTAATCTCGATAGCAACAAGATTTTGTTGATTATGGCTGAATTAATAACATATTTGGTACATAGGCCGAATGAAGGAGCTAGGCTAACATTACATCCCGTTATCCTATATCCTGTGACCCAAAAATTTTTTTTTTTTTTTTTACACTTCTCTCCCACATGTCTTTTAACACAATTTTCTCTCTCAATTTTTTTTTTATTGTTCTCCTTCTTTTGTATATAAAAAACAAAAAAAACAAAACATACTATTTTTTTTTTCCAATAAAAAAAAAAAAAAAAAAAAATATTTTTTTTTTTTTTTTTCTCCCCCCCGCGCAGATTCCCCCCCCCCCCCCCCAAAAAAAAACCCCAAAATTGCGCCACAAAAATTCGGATTTTTTACACCACGACAACCCCCCCCCACCCCCCGCCCCCCCTTTTTGAATTTTTGGCCAAAAACCCCACCAATACCACCAAACAAGCACCATATTCACCAGACCTTGCCCCGTGCGACTTCTTTCTCTTCCCAAAACTGAAAATTCCGCTCAGAGGTAGGCGTTTTGAATCGATTGATGCGATAAAAAAGAATTCGCTGGAAGAACTGAAAGCCATACATTCATCGGCCTATAAAAAATGTATGGATGATTGGATAAAGCGCTGGCATATGTGTGTTGCCTCTAATGGCGAGTACTTTGAAGGCGATAATAAAGATATCAATTAAAAATTGAAATAAATGCGTTTTTTTTTCAAATTACCGGAACTTTTTGATCACAAGGTATATGGAGGAAAGCATCTTTAAAAGTTTATATTAGAATCTGTTTTGCATAACAAGGATAGCAATAATATTGTTATTTTAATGTTATCCTCTTCTGATCGGGATATCATTTAAATATATTGGGGCCTGGCTCGGCTCTAAGTGCACCTGGAGTTCCTATGTTGTATCTGAAGCATATGAAACGAAAGTGCCACCAAGGATTAACTTCCTTTAAACAATTACCGGACGCTGATGAGGAGCACATTCGCAAGATCTCCTAACACTGTACCGCACAACGTTTTTGTCAGTTTCAAAATATGTTAGTTTTTGTTTTCATTCGGCGGCTCGGTCGCACGTTATTGATCTGGAATGTAATCAGTATCGGTGTCTTCGTATTGAGTTATGTTGCATGCACTCGGCTGATACGATGAGATGAAGTGCTGGCTGGCATCGATTTTCAAAATTGTCTCTCAGGCTCGTCATCAGGTTTGAAGTTATGAATCCACAGGGCATCAAAAATTTTTAAGAATATTCAGAATCGTGTTTGCTTCTCCGAATTCAGCAATTCGCTTTATTTTTTTATACATTCCATGGAATCCCAGAGTATCTTTACGGTAGAAACTATTGCCTCCGGATTAGTACTTCATTTTCACTTCTTAGTTCTATAGAGGCTTTAGAGGCGCTCATTGAGGCCGTTTAAGCACTCTTAATATTTTCTCACAAAAATTCAAAGGCTTAAAAGTGCTTTATCTTCGCGATCTTTATCATCATCTTTGTATGGATCTCTGCTGATTGTTTGATCCTGGGAAATGATAGACCGGACTTGCAAAGGTGGGTGTTTGCTTCTCCGAATTCAGCAATTTGCTTTATTTTTATTATACATTCCATGGAATCCCAGAGTATCTTTACGGTAGAAACTATTGCCTCCGGATTAGTACTTCATTTTCACTTCTTAGTTCTATAGAGGCTATAGAGGCGCTCATTGAGGCCGTTTAAGCACTCTTAATATTTTCTCACAAAAATTCAAAGGCTTAAAAGTGCTTTATCTTCGCGATCTTTATCAGCATCTTTGTATGGATCTCTTCTGATTGTTTGATCCTGGGAAATGATAGAGCGGACTTGCAAAGGTGGGTGCTACACAGCTTGAAAAAGTAGTGTAAATTACTGTTCAATACACGCAAAAATAAACCGCAGTAGAAACTACCTTTTCGAGGGTTTAATAAAGTGCAAATACCAACACGTGTAAAAATCCACACATATTTATTGGCAAAAATCCATGGAAAATTCCACATAATACTGATGTGCACATATAAACAGAATCCTCGGAAAAACACAAATGAAGTTTATGTGACAAATGAAAAGTAAGTGTGGCTACACATAGTGGATATGAGTACACATTGGAAGTATGTGTGGTTACAAATAGCTATCATTTGTTGATCGCATTGCAAAAATTAATGTGTCGGACACATAAGTAATATCATTGCTTTTTTATCAGTGAACAATTTTCACCTGACTATACATGCGTTTGATTTTATCATGCCTGCGATTAGATCAACCATGGTGCGGTTGATATCAACAGACCTCATTGTCAAATATACCACAAATGTAGGAGGTTGTACCATAAACGTAGTAAATTTGACTGAAATTTCATGGTAGTTTTGAAAATAAGCATAGTCGGGTAATATGGTTGGTTTTACTACAAGATTTTATTCTGTGTATCATGCACCTAAAAGGGCTATCCACATTAAGCCGGCCCGTGCCCTGGCCCGAACCGAAAAGCTTTTATTTCACAGCAGGTATGTTTTGTTCACTTCACACTGTACCGGGATGGTTCCGGGATTCTATGATGTATATTTCACGCAAACATCAACGCACCTCAGTTTTTTTTTTTTTTTTTTTTGTTGATTCGTTTACTCGTTCATGTTTTGGTTTTATTCAGTAAAACAAAAAGTTGAAAACACGGTAATCAATTTTGGAAATGCTTGTCCACCGCAAACTTATTGACGTACTCAGCAATAATTGCCAATTTCTCGCTCGTATTTTTTGGAAGACGAATACCGCTTTGATAAGCTTGTCCATAAAGTCGATGCGTCTTTCAAAATTACCCTCACCAGCCAAGTTGTGAAAAATATCACTGATTGAGATTTTTGGATATTGTAAATGATTGATCGAGTCTGGAACCGATACTTTTGCGTTACATCGTGGACTGACAATCATTTTTTTTTTAATCATGAATAATCTGTACTTTATAACTAAGAAGCCATTCATTAACCTTGTAGACTTTTCGAGGGGGAGAGGGGTCTGATGTTTTCAAAAATGAGTCTACGTTGTTTATGAACATGCCCTAAATAGAATACCCGACCGCCGTTTTTTTTTTCTACAAGCTTTGAAGACAAACAACTTGAGAAGCCAGTTTCCGAACTCAAATTATTTCACAATTCACGTCGAAGCTAAGGCGTAAGTTTCATGCAAACAGAAATGTCAATAAAATTCGTTTAGTGACTGAAGAAGTAATACCAAAGATGAATGCTAATACCTATGCTAACCGTAATAATGCATATGCTAATGATAATCCAATCATTAAAAAATATTCAATCTGACCGTTTAATTTGTACGGTATAGCAGAATCTTCATTATATATTGATAACAATTGATAACAGTGCACAACTCGAGATTCTCTTCTAGATATAGAAACATTCGACATGCGACATTGTTTGGCATAAAGGTTTTGTTTTCTAAATTGAAAAAGTTTAACGTTTCACTCCACTAAGTGAAATGAGTTCAAAATTATTTAACCGATAGATTGCTGCAGGTCAATTATAAGAATTCCAAATCTGATTGATTACTTGTGATAGCTGGAGTTCCTCAGGGCATCATACTTGTGCCAATATTGCATAATATTTTCACTTGGGACCTCCTGATTTATCTTTGTTCATTGACGATACAGGCATTTCCGATAAAGGAAGAAGTCTTTGTGTTATTTGCAGCGGATTGCAAAAAAATAGATCTTTTCTCTTCTTATTTACAAAAATGGAAGATTTCTCCCAACGCTACCGAAATTAAATTTATGATATTTCCACAGAAGCTCAGAATTTATTTCTTGAAAACTTGTAGTAGTCACATAGTTACTATGAACGGAGTGCCAATTTCATGGTCAAGTCAATTGAAATATCTTGGACCCATAATTCATCAAAAGTTAACTTATAAAGATCACATTTAATGTATTGAAGCCATATGTATTAAATACATAGAATATTCATATCCTATTAGAAACAGGAAATCTCCTATACTAAAAAAAAAAAAAAATATAATATTTTTTGGACCGGTTTTTTTTTTTGGTGTGCAAAAATGCGCAAGTTTTTTAACACTAAAAAAAAAAACACTTCGAAGAATTCTGAAAATGATTTTGAGGCACTCCCCTGCTACAGTACCGTGACGGTACCTTATTGTGCGCAGCTCCAAATTCTGCGCACTTATTTATTGGAATCATGTTTCAAAATTATGTACAATTATAAATGTCCTGACTATAGGCGGAAACCAACTACAACTTTATTAATTTCGTAATGACCACAAACTCATTCAGAAAATTACAGCATTTGTGGAAAAAATAAATAAATACTTAACCACCAGCACTGAAAACGTTAACAAAGTAGTCTCCGTTAGCAGCCGCGCTAAGACGCGCATGAGTGAAAAATTGATTATTTGTGTACAAAAAGAAGTGATTTTTTATTTTTTTCTGTGCCAAGTGCTAGATGTGAGTATTTTTCAAATAATGTTGACGGATTTCCATACATCTCAAGAGATTTCTGCATAAAAAGATGAAATTTTCTTTGCGCAGAATATGGAACTAATTTTGACCGTGTGTTCTTTATTCTGCGCATAGGTTAACAAAATGAGTCCCAGAAGGAAAAACATGTTCTAAACTCCTCAGCAAGTCGAATCGGCTATTTCAACGGTGAAAAGAGGTTATTCTATTCGAAAGGCATCCAAAACACAAAATGTTCCGAGGTGTGTTGGAAAGCACACTGAGAGCTGCGCTGGCTCGCGGTTTCGTTTGGTCGTCGTCAAGGAAAACCAACCGTTCTAACCAAGGAAGAGAAGAATCGTATTGTGCAGTGGATAATTGATTCAGCAAAGGTCAGCTTGCCGGTACGTTTAAAAAAATCCGTGGCACATTATCTTGGTATCACTCGCAAGTCCAATAATCCTTTCGGTGAGAGAGCTCCTGGGCGGAAGTGGTTAAAACTAAGCAGATGCTAAGTTGGCAGGAGTGAAACTGAAAAGATGATGAGTTTCAAGAATAAAACTCATACAATATTCCAAATAAAATAAAATAGCATAGGTAACACGAAGTTTTTTTATGCGCCGAATTAGGAACCCATTGCGCAGAATATGGACATTTCAAAAAATGATGCGTAGAATTAGGAACAATATAACATGTACCAAAAACGCTTTTCTTCGTGTGTTCATTTTATATTTGATAAACGTTTATATTTTTTATTCATACTTACTCACTTGAACTACACATTTGCCAAAAAACAATATTAACAAAAGCTTATTCGATTTTTGTTATGCTATATTTGCGTTGAAAATGTCTTAAGTGCGCAGAATATGGTACCTTCACGGTACTGAGGGGGGACAACCCAACATTTTAAAATAATACACCCCCCCCCCCCCCCCCCTTTTTTTTCCCCCCAATTTTTTTAATATTATATTGTGGGGAGAAAACATGGTCACCCCCCCCCCCCCACAAAAATCCACGTGGTTTATGAATAGCCCCTAACCCGAATAACAATTGTTGAAACTTTAAATGAAATGTCCAACAAAATAGTTTATATTTCAGGCAAAAAATTCTCAATAGTTAGGTAGGATTTAGTTCATGTTTTTAATTTCTACATTATGAATGACACCTAGTATAGAAAACCTGTTTAAAATGTGGTGAATTGCTAATGCAAGAGCAATGTAAACACACTTAGAAGATTATCTAGACTAATAAAGTTGATAGGTTACTCATCATGCATTTGTGATCTGAAGCTGAATCATGCATTTCTAATCGTTCATACTTAGAAAATTTAACAGCATTCGGTAATTTTTTACCGAAATTTCAACAGCTGAACGTTCGGTAATCCAATTTAACGGATTTCGGTAAAATTTGACAAGTTCCGGTTACTTTTTTACCGGAATACTGTAAAAAATTACCCAATACTGTAAAATTTTCTAGCTGTGTTAACTTATCAATTTAAGTCACGACATAATGCATGTAACGACATAATGCATGTATAGAAATATTTCCTTAAAATTTTGTTGTCTTTGTACCTAATGTTCTAGTTTCGTACATTAAGTTGCGATATCACTAAGGTTTGTGTCTATTATCAACACATAGAGCGTATTTTGCATCGTAATTTCTTTTGCTGCCATCCATCAGTTATAATTTTTCATTTTGCAAAGGTGTTTGCTTATTGGCACTGGCCAAGAAAATGGTTATTTACATTAAATAGCCATACTATAGCAACACGTATTATAAAATACCGCAGCTATAGGAACACCTTTTCCTATTCACGGAGGAACTTTTCAATCTTAAAAAAAATTCAATTGCAAAATGCAAATTTTCCCCGATAAATAGAGGATAAATGTAACTATTGTGATTGTTGATATTCAGGGAGTAAAGTTTACTAATATAAAATAAGTTAGCTCCTACACTATTATGTCATTTGCCCTAAAAAAAGTTAAAAAAAAATAATAAGTCCTAGGTATCCGTGAAGGCAGTCTTGATCAAGTTTTTTTTTAGAAACATGAGTGAAAATAGTTATGGTTGGTCGAGTCTATTAGCAAAATTTTAAATTTACCAATTGTGTTCCCGACAAAGACAATTGGCGCGAACATAGCTGATTATTTTAGATAAGACAAATTTATAACGCAAATTAAATTAGCTTGAAATACCAAAATAGTTTTCTACTTTTTGTGAATACACATTTTTCGCGTTTGTTGTGCAGATCGCTCACAACTACATATAAATCAAAGCGCATGCTGCCAGCCGTGCTGAGACCGAGCCGTCAAAAATATCCTTGCCAAGAAATATTATTTAGCCCGGTCAAACACCAGTAAGACCACGAACACGTCCCGGTGGATCAATGTGAACAGTCGCATACAGCACTCAAACAATCAATTCGTAGCATAACTCGGCCGTGACCCGACCAGGTTTCCGCCCGGCCTTATGTGAAAAGCCCTAAAGAATGGAGCGTCACAAAACTTACAAATTAACATTAGAAATCGTGTAAAGGTCTGGAACATTCCTAACATTGCCAATTATGTTGTATACAAAAGCTCGTCTTTATTACAACTATTTCATGCAAGTTGCTGCTTCGTTTGGAAGGAAAAACAATTTTACATGCTCTTCAAATTCACATCACAATGAACATTCAGATTTTCTGTCTGTGTATGAAAGGCACTTTTCATGATCGAAAGTGGATCGCTGTCAATCATTTTCCCTTATATTGCGTCAACAGTCACTCGTCAGCTACCAGGCATTATTCTTTAAACTCGACTTAGAGTAATCGGGTCTTCCCCTCATACATTTATTTTTCCGATCATTTACACAGAAAAAAAAATTGTAAAGGTCGGTATCGTGTTCGAAAGAATTTTCTTTTTCTATCCGAAACCCATGTTAAATTCCGTTTTCTGAAACGGAAAAGCAAAGAATCGAAAAGAAATTTCCGCAGCAGTGTCCACCTGAAAAGAACGAAAAATAAAATTGGATTTTGTAAGTTTTCCACGCAAACTTTTACTTTCGAAGAAATTCCGTTCGATTATTCCGTAAGTGAAAGTGAAATTTCGTTCCATGCAGATCAATTGTCAAAATTCCGCTTGGTAAAATTGAACAAAATTCCGTAACCTCTCTACTCTAATGGCTGGCCCACAATTGATACGTTGCGGATGCGTTTGCGTGAATTTGACAGTTTTCCCATGGGTTTTCTGTCAAATTTACGTCAACGGAACGCAAACGTATCTATTGTGGGTGACTCTTAAGTCGATACTGGCCTTAAGCCAAAGTAAGCGTAAACAACGAAATCGCTTGCAAAAAATCATACAACAGACTAGATTCAGGCGTTTTCTGGCTTAAATTTAGAGTAAATATCCCGTGAACCTACGCCAAATCTAGCATTTCTTTTATGTGCATTAGATAACGCAAAAAATTACATGTTTCTTTCAAACTGCATAAGTTAATAAAAAAAGACAACATGGCTTTGTAAAAATGAATTCGGACTACCCGTTCACAGAGATACGCTCAAAAATAATACTAGTGCAGCAGCCATAACATTACGTTGTTCTTTGGTGTACAGTCCCAAAAATAGCTGCAAAGAAACAACATAGTTCATCCAGTTGCTACTGTGTTGCAATGTAAGATGCACTATATAAATGTAAAAAAAAAATGCGGATTGAAAATCTTTATTTTCTGTTAAAACAAGGAAAATTCGAAAAAATCAACTCTTATGTAATAGACCAATTTAATTGATTTATAGTAGTTCTTCTCCAAAAGTTGAAAACACACTTACTTGCGTCCCACCTCTATATCTTGATATATTTGGTTTATACTCGATAGGCATTATTTTAAAGTCCTTTGAATTGAGAAAGACTCACGAATGTCACGTTTCGGGGAGATTTGAAAAATAAACCGTACCTTACTATTCAGCCTAATCAGTGAAAGCCACAAAGTTAAGGAAATCATTAATCTCACAAAAGTGTATTACCATAAATAGATGAATAATTACTTAATGGCTTTACAATGAATCGTGATGTTAACATAATCTATTGCTTAGTATCATTTAATTTATGACATATTTTTTACATAGACCGAATGTTGGGGCTAGGCTGATATTATATCTCACGCACTTAATTCAAACTAACGTGTTCGATAATTACTTAACTCACAACAGATGAGCTTCACGCATAGAAATTATTTTTGGTTTCGGAATTTTTTACCGAATTCTGAACAGCTGAATGTAAATTTAAAAGCCAAATTGTTCAAAACTTATTCCAAAACACATTCAACCATGTAGATAATCCAATCTTGTGGCCCTAGAAGATAACTGCATTGTTGTATAAGTCAATAATTAACCGAGCAATAGAAATTTAATTTTCAAATTTTACCAAATATATATATTGGAGGATTTATCAAAAAACTTCCGAAAATAATAAAATCATCGTAATGGGCAAAAACTGGAACCCACACAAAGTATTAGAACATCGTTTTAGGATAAGAGCATTAGGGGCATAAGGAGCATACGGTACTATACAGTACGAGTTACAATGTTTTTGATGTCGATTGACTGATGGATCATATTTCAAAATTATTAAAGTGTTTAAAAGGAGTTAAGTTTTGAATTGTTCTAAATTTTTGACGTAAGACTTACGTCTCTCTTTTCTATTCCTGTATAGGGGCGCCGTACTAAAATTTCTGAAATCACAAGCGTTACGTGGGTTTGGTGACTTTGAACGATAATATCTCCTCTCTGGCCCACAGACATTTTACGATAAGTATTTCATTCGCAAGGTAGAACATCAAAGCTCAGTCCCTGTAACAAACTGAATTCATAACGTTTGTTTAAACTAATTAAAAAGTACTTAAAAGAAAAATGTCTGAACGCACAAAGCTATTGGTCAAAAATGACATCATGTTTGCGCATCGCTCAGATTGGTTCATACTGCCACAGTTAAGCTTGTAGTACACTGTTTGTCCAATAGCCAAATATTTGTCATAGGCAGATAGGCATCTGACAAACATCTATGATATCTGTCAGCTGTCTAGCTGCTTATGCCAAATATTTGGCTATTGGACAAACAGTATACTACAAGCTTTACCGTGCCAACGATTATCAAACATGTGGGCAGGGTTGCCACATGCACAGATTTATCTAGATTGACACAGATTTTTTTCAATTTTTTCATACAGATATCTGTATGTAAAGATTACAGATTTTTGAGATAAACCAAGATTTTTAAGATTTTTGAGAGTTACTTGTCCACTTAAAAACCTCAAATTTATAATATGTGTACATTTCAAGATCCAACTATTTACCAATTCTACTTTCATTGTGTTGTTTAAGGCCCATGAAGCAAAAGAAAACAATTGACACCGACACCAACAACCAATAGGAAACTACCGATTTAAAATTGGCACCTGACACCTTGCACCACGCAATACATTGTTCCGCTTTCCTGTAAAAGAATCTTTGTTTTTGCTTTGATTCGCGTAGTTAATTTAACAAAATATATGAAAGGTTCTTCGATGTAAGCTGAATTTTTAGGGGCACACTAAAGTGACAGCTGACAGTCTGAAAGTCAGTTTGTGCGTGTGCCTCAAAATGATTTCTTCATAAATTTTTTGAGATAATCTTTTAATTTTTTTTATAGAATTTCTCAAAGATTATATGAAAAGTTCTCAAACATTCCTTGAGATATTCCTTCTGGCGTTTCTATAAGTATTCTTCAGGAGTTTGTAGGCATTCCTCTAGGGATTTTTTCAGGAGTTTCTTCTGGAATTTCATCGGCAGTATTTCAAAACATTCTTGTGGTGATTTTTTTTGAAGGAATCCCTGAACTTGTACCGTTTTGTGGTTCTAAAGGAATCTCTGGAGGACACCTGAAAGAACTACACAAAAACTATAACATATTTCTTGGAGAAAATCTTGATTTGTTTGGAGAAATCTAAAACGAATGTTTTGCATAAATTCCATAATCTCATTCATTTAATTCTGAATTTCAAAAAACCCGCAAGGGGGGTTGAAGAATTATTTTTTAAATTTTGTTTAAGATGTCTGAAGGCATTCTAACATATAGATCTCCAAAAAATACTTCAATATTTTTTTCAAGTATTCCGCTGGAGAAGTATTTTTCTCAATGTTCCTTAAGAGAAAATCCTACAGAGATTTCTACAAAAAATACTGTTCTTCCAATTGAGAAGCATTTTCATGCATTCACTCAGAGGAATTTTGGAAAGTTAGAATAATGTTCTCGATGGTTATTTTTGCTATTCAAAGCATAGTTGTATCGAACGCGATTTTTTGTTATATTTAATGAGCTTTGGATCAGATGGAGCATCGGTAATAATGGGTTTTGACCGATCCGTCCAGAAGCTGACTGTCCCCATTTTATAAATATCAAGTGTACTGGCTCCTTGGGCAATCTACGCATACGAAAAGCTGCCATTATACCTGGAACAGTAGATCCGTTCCGATACAATCCAAGGAATTACAGATGATTCAAAGTATCTTGGAATTTAAACCTTTAAAAGTTCTGCATCCATTCACCACCAGATGGCTATCGTTGGAGTCAATTGTCAAAAGGAATTTGGAACGGTTTTCGGAGTTCGTGTTGTTTTTCTCGTTCCAAGCTAACGGCGACAACAATCAAACCACACAGCGCATTTTCTGTCAATCTAATGACAGGATGCCCATTATCAATAAAGCTAAAGTCTCACCAATGGTTCTCCTTGTAAATATGTGTGAGGATGATTACCTAAGACACTACTGTTTTTTATTTAGAGAAACATCTTCGTAAGAAATCGAAAATATATATCAGGGTAGCAGCAGGAGTAATGCTTAGTACCGGAACTCTCGATGATACCAGAAAGGAGGCTTTCTCGATCTGCTGTATGTTGGTTAAACATATCACTAAGCGCTTTGATCTGAACAAATCCAGTTCTGATTACTGCATCAAGCGTTGACCCCAAGATGCTGCACACTTTGAAGGAGTTCTACTGGATCAGATCTTCTTTGAAAGCGGTGATGAACAGGCCATAGAAAATGAGTTTCATGAGCTGAGGACGGCAATCATCGGCAAGGAAATTGAGGTGGAAGAATCGGTTTACTCGAAAGCTTGTTGGAGAAAACTGCTGTGTTTCAAACGAGCAGATGGGAAGAATGCTTTTCACTTGCTAAGAAAATTCATTGCGAACTTTCTACTAATTCCTGTACTACTAGTTTCCTTTAGAAAGAAGATCCGTTTTGCTGTGTTGTGATGTAGGGAAACCGATAAATACACTTACTTAAGCCCTATTGAAAAGACCGTTTTGTATCGGCCAATCACAATAAATGTGTTCTGATGAGTATATCTCTGTTTTATTTCGCATTCAACCCAATAGAAATTATAAAAAAGAAATGCATAAGCAGGCACCTGAAAAGTTTTCATTCTACTTTTACAGCAAAAAGTTTAAAGTTAAGATTTTTGCCAAGATTTTCTACAGTTAAACACAGATAAACAAGATTTTTTTGGTAAAATTTAAAGATGGGAACGAAAAATAAAGTGGCAACCCTGCATGTGGGGACGACCGATCAACCATCAGTTCTTGCTGTGCATCCGTATGCGACAGACGTGTTTTCGGAGCACGTTGGAAGTAAACGCCACCCGTGAACACAAGAAGACCAGACCAAGAAGAATCATCCACGTCACCTGCAGCTAGTCATCCGCAACGACGAAGAACTGAACAAGCTTTTCTCCGGTGTGACCATTTCACAGAGTGGTGTCCTGCAGCCCAAGAAGACTGAAGAAAATTTCAACCATGTTATCAACTAAAATCCGTCCTTTTCAGGACGATCAAATCAAGTTGCCGACTAAAGAGTATGTTTGATATAAATTTCTCTTGAGCTCATCGAAATTTTCATTACCACGCACCGGCTCAATATGGCGTTAAAAAAGCCGCGTCCCGGAGAAAATGGCCAAATCAATCGCCCACATCATCTTCGTGGTCAAGTGGTTAGCGGCGTCGCCCGTCGTTCATTGCCATGAAGTGAGGGTTCGATTCCCGCTCCAGCCTGTGGAACTTTTTGCAAAACGAAAATGTCCAAACTGGTCCACTGGGTGTTAGGTTAAGTTATTCGTTGTAATTCGTTCTATGTTCAATGTTCAGTCTGTAAAAATTCGAGATGAAGCCGGTGTAAATGTTTATTTTTATCGTAGGATTACATGCTGCCAAACACTCAGGCCGTCATGCAGCCCAAGAAAACCGAGAAGAAAATTTCAATCACGAACCATGTTCCCTCCGTAAACAACTAAAATCCGTTCGTTTCAGGAAGACCACATCAATTTGCCAACTAATGAAGAGTATGTTTCATTGAAATTTCTCTTGAGCTCATTGAAATTTTCATTACCACGCATCGGTTGCTTGAAAACCAACGTCCCGGAGAAAATGGCCAACATTTTTTATTAGTATCCATATATAAATCTCTATTCGCCATCTTAACATTAGCCATCACGTTGTACATTCAATAAACGAAATATTAACAGTATATTCGAGCTGAACTGCAACACAGCAGACCGATTATGAGTAAACATATTCAGTGTACGGAGTAGGTTAGTTTCGTTGTAGTTCCTAGTTGTACATAGGTACATAATGGATTAGTTGCAGATAATAGATTAGGTTAGTTGCTGGTAGTTATCAAATGTGAGCTCTAACTTTTCTGGCCAATATTCACTAACTCTAATTATTTTGCAGTTTTAGGAGCAAGTGTGTTCATATCTCAGGGGTTTTTAGGCCCTGATAAGGGCCGTTTTATCTGTTGCCTGAGTTGAGAAGATGCGAATTTAACCATCGAAACCCCTGTCGCGCTAATGAAAACTAATGATTTCATTTCCACGCTGGTGTCTGGCGTAAAAACTGAGGCCCGTCCTCTTTTGTATAGTTTAATTCGCATTTCCTTCGTTAATACCCCCTTCCTGTCATGTAATGGTACCCGATTCCTTTATATAAAACTGACCTGGCATGGCGAGCAGCTATCAGTAATACATATCAACTCTAAGCAGCGCACTCTACTACCTAGCAGCAGGAGTGTGACAATAAGAGGACCAGAATTATACACGTCACCTGCTGCTGGCCATTCGCAACGACCGGAGCTGAATAAACTTTCCTCCGGTTTGACCATTTCACAGGGTGGTGTCCTGCCAAACGTCCTGCAGCTCAAGAAGACTGAGAAGAAAATTTTCATCGCGAACTATGTTCCCTCCGTAAACAACTAAAATCCGTCATTTTCAGGACGATCAAATTAAGTTGCCAACTAAAGAGTTGTTTGATTGAAATTTCTTTTGAGCTCATCGACATTTTCATTACCACGCACCGGTTCGACATGGCGTTGCTTAAAAATGGTCAAATCAATCGCCCACATCATCTTCGTGGTCAAGTGGTTAGCGGCGTCGCCCCTCGTTCACACGTTTGCCATGAAGTTGAGGTTTCGATTCCCGCTCCAGCCTGTGGAACTTTTTGCAAAACGAAAATGTCCAAACTGGTCCACTGGGTGTTAGGTTAAGCTGTTCGTAATTCCCTTTACACCCAACATAAAAAAGCAAGATTGTAATATAACTTCACATGATTTTCGTGCTGTGGATCGTAAGTTGGAGGAAAAATCCAACATTGGTTGTGGTCAAAAAAGCAACACAGCATTTTTCGCTTTGAAAAATTAAATATGTGCGTGAGGTTGTGCGCAGTGGTTGAGTAAGAGATGGGAGCCCGAAAGTCAGATGACTAACAAAAATAAAATGTAGCGGCCCTTGACCATTCAGCCACTTTGACAAACTAAAAACATTGTATTAAAAACCTTACATGTGGTTCGCTTGGCGAGGAAATCCGGGTACAGTATTGAAGCAAATGGATATATTTTACACCAAGCTGTGTGCAACCTGTCGCTATCACATACTTGCATGGCATTGTTTATTTCATAAAACGCTTTGTCGATGATCAGTGAGAACAAAAATAGAACACTTGACGGCGGCATTACAACAGTGGCCAATAGCGTTGCACCATTTTGTGCTATCGACTCATCCATATTGTATATTGATATGTTGATGATAATTGAATAAGGACACTTCAGCGATAAATTTTTGTTTCGAGCTATATGTGCCTGCGAGTCGCTTGCACACACGTGCATAGCTTCATTTGTACCATAAAACGCTTTGTGGATCAAAATGGGCAAAATTGCCTTTTCTGAATCATGCGGATATCTCAAGATATGATAGCAAAAACTGCAATTACATTTTTTGCCACCTTCTCAACTTTTGGGTGTATGTTAATTGTTCAGTCTGTACATAGTCTATCTACAGTTGAAGATGGTGTAAATGCCTATTTTTATCGTAATATTACGTGCTGCCAAAAACTCAGGCCGTCTTGCAGCTCAAGAAGACTGATAAGAACATTTTAGTCGCGAACCATGTTCCCTCCGTAATCACAGGACCCATTTAACACTTTGGACATTCAACAAACTATCTATCATTAACAGTTAATTCGAGCCGAGCTGCAGTTTCTATAAATTTTCGTAGAGAACCAATAGCGGAAGAGGAACCGGAGCCTCACACACCAATAGCATAGGGTTTCATGGTTCTTTAGACTGAATAAAATATAGTAGACATTTTTCAATTCGATGACATCAACTTCTTCACATCAACAAGCAGTCCTACGTCAATTTTGCAGTTATGTCACTGACATAACTCACCCTTTCATTTTTTGTCTATGCACAGAAAAAAAATCTGAATATATTAATACATTGTGATGTAAATATTGTTGATTGCAGTTAAAATTGGACTCCGACAAAAACAGAAAAAGTGTGATAAAAGTGCACGTTTACGTCAAATCTTTTCCTATCTTCAGTGAACTTATACCTTTCAGCATAAAGGATAAGTGCACCGAAGACAACAAAACGATATGACGTAAACGTGCACTTTTATCACACTTTTTAATTCGCAAAAATCACTTCTAGAGTCCAATCACAACTGCAACCAGCAATATCAGAGCATGTAAAATTGAATATCATTCCACACGAAGCAACAACTTGCATGAAATACTTCTAACAAAGATGAGCTTTTGCATACAATATTATCGGCATGATGTGGAATGCCCCAGAACTTTACAATGCAATTTTTTATGTTTTGTGACGCTCGATTTATGTGCATGATATTGAACCGAAATTCACACTACTTTTTCGAGCTGTGTGGGTAAAGCGAAGAGGGCTTAATATAAATGCCTGATGATATAATAATAACTAACATTACGATAATGTTTTAACGTGAAACTTAAATGATGAGACAATGTTGCATCCACAAATAGACTCAATATGGAGCTTATGGACCGGCATTTCATCGATATCCGTCGAAAGTTTTCGTCTTCAAGAAGTAAGTTTTCTTTTAACTTTTCGTGATTCAAAACAATGAACGTAACGTAAATTTTATACCCGATGCAGTTTGGAACTGGATCAAAAACGAATTCGCTATAAGCAAATGTATAAATGGTTGAATATTGTTTCCGGCTCAATTACTTTATAAGTAAAAATAAAAAAAATGCCATCGACCTCTACATATTAGGCTGAGTCAAGAGACATGTACTCTATTATATTAAAAAAACTGAGATGTAATTTTTTTTTTTAACCACAATTTCAAATTTATTTGCCTTTAGTTACACGCTGTTTCCTTAGTCGATTAGCTCAATGGTTGCTGTCGAGTATCCACATATTTGAGGTTTATTCCAGTTGTCTCCATTAATTTTAGCCCGTAATCGCTTCTGGATATACATTCGAATTTGCCCGTGTTATGGTCGATTCCATCATTTGTTTCACATAGCATATAACTCAGTTGCTTCGTGCTTTCTCAAGGTCTGACCACATTTTCCTTTAGATTCTTCGCTTTATTTAGCATTTCTGCATACATCATAGCCCATACAGCTCTTTGCCTGATGATCAAATTATATTCATTTTAATAACTTTCATTGCAAGTTTAAAATAATAAGTTACGGTAAAGGTTACATTAACTGCTATTGCTTGTTCATACTTAAAATCCACCACACATGACCGTGTAAACACTGGAATGTGACACATGTATTCATCTCATAGCATCTTAAAACAATATGTTTAGAAAATGCACACGACTTCGACATAATGTTCTGACACGTTCGCCACTTCAGCGGTCATCTGGATTTGAAAATGTTAAAAAAAGCAATAACGGACCATCGTCGAATACGAAAAATAAACTATTTCCTATATGCTAGATTTAATCTATCTCTAGGAAAGGTTTGTTATCCAGAATGTTTTTTTTTTTACAGAACTGGTATTTTGGCATTTTTTAAACAATATGTTATGTACTTACCACTACTCTTAACTATTTGTCTTGATTTATTAACCGGAATACCCTCGGAGACCATTTTATTCGTGTCAAAATATTGACCTTGTATTTAAATCTATCGATGCGCACCGCTTAGAAGCACAATAAATAACTTGTGAGTTTTGAAATGCTTTTTACCAGTGATAAGATAAGAGCTATTAAATCATTATGCATTGTTAAATTCAAATCTCACTCAGCACGCTATTAGTAACTCAAACACCGTGTATATGTATTTCAATTGATATATCGTGCTTTTTTTTATTGATGTCTTGAATTACAGAACTTGTGCCAAGAAATTGCACCAGTAAGTTTGTCCGCAACGTCAGCCTGCCAGAATAAGACTAAACGATGAGATTGAAGTTGAGTTTCTCTATAAGTAAATATAATATGTAAACAACAGCAGGTGATAAAGCTTGCTTCAACATTTTATTCACAGCTTTTGTTTGATTTTATTCTTGTTCATTGCTGGCTTCTGGTAATGAAATAGCATACACGTAAATATCAATAAAAACACACAATTTAGTGTTCAGTTTTCCAAAGTTTGTCACACATAATTTAGAATGAAAATCACTAGATTACAAAGTTAGTCGCTATCATGGACGATTTGCATCGCCACTTTCTAACGGCGTAAATTTAATAAACTAAACGCAAAAAAAACCGCAGTAGAAACTACCATTTCGAGGGTTGAATTAAGCGCAAACACTAACAATTTTCACCTGACTATAAATGCGTTTGATTTTACCATGCCTGCGATTCGATCAACCATGGTACGGTTGATATCAACATGAGGTCTGTCAAATATACCTTAAATGTTGAAGGTTAAACGTAGTAAATTTGACTGAAATTTCATGGTAGTTTTAAAGATAGGCATAGTCGGGTAAAATGGTAGTTTTCACTACAAATTTTTTTTCTGTGTAGCAATATTGGACCATATGTTATAAGCGGAGGATGGGGGAACATAGCCGCCCAGGGTAAGTTGGCCACCCACTGGATCATCGAAACAATCAACAATCAATCCACAATTTATCGTGTCTATAGATGAAACGAGGACAACAATAATAAAAACATACTTTTTGGGTAATGATTTAGGTAGGTAATTTAGTATTTCAGTTGGGCTTCAAATGGGGAGTTGACAATCTGGAAGGAGGGTGCAACCTACTTGGTAACAACTTGACAGCTCCAGAGTAAAGTCAATGTACCCCGATAATCTTGGCTCACTGGTTCTGTCAAATCGAATGAATCCAAGATCAAATTATCAATTGAACGAATTTACATCGACTGTTATTTTCAAAGCTGTGGAGCTCATATTCGTACTTGATGAATATGTGGTAATTTTTCCTAAATGTTAAATGGTGGATATTTTTACCCTTCTTACAGAGAATTTATAGAAGCATAAACACACTCGAGACTTAGACTACTAGTAAAAGATTGAATTATTTAAAAAATTTAAAAATTTAAAAAATTATTTAATTATAAAAACACTCCGAAATTTACAGCACTTGAAAAATATCCGAAAGCTAGCAAGGCGTGAATAAAATGGCAGCACACTTCACTTTTAAATGGCCTACTATACTTCTCAATGTGTGACGCTCTGAAACCTTCAGCACAATGGAAAGCCACCGAAGCAAAAAAAAATTGCTTTGCTAAGAGTACAAAGAGAAAGTATTGGTAAACGCAAACATATTCTAGTTTCATTTAACAGGAATTTCACGTTGAATTGGGCACAAACATCATATTACTTGACTACCTACGGTGATTAAAAAAACTGAAATTTTGAGTTATTGTTTCGGGATTTAAGCAGTTAAGTTCAACTGACATGCGTTTGAACTTACCATAATGTTGATTGTTTCATTGTGACAGCTACGAAAACAAACGGATTTGTTGGTTGATTCTACGCTTATTGTTTATTTCAAAAACAAAAAAAAGTAGTATGATTTAACTGAAATGCTGTTTGAAGCAAACAAACAAAAGCTATTGAATCAACAAATATTTCCGTTTACAATCACCTTAAATTTCGTCTGTAATTTCAATTATTTGATTAAAATACTAACACAAATTTTTTTTTATTTCTTTATTAGAGTGGCTTTCAGCCTCCTGGGCTGGTTCGCCACTACTAACACACATTAGAAAAGTGCACATTTACATTCTCTCACTGTAAGAGAAATCTACAAATGTTAATGTGAACCTCTCTAATATTTACAGTTTTTTTTAAGTAAAATATTAAATTTTCAACTATTGTTGACTCAGAGCATGTAATGTCTGGATGACGGAAAATAAAATAACTGGATGACGGAAAATAAAATAATCAAAAATAAATAGTTTGTTTCAAACTAAATTTTAAGTTATTTTTTCTCCAAATAAAATATCCGTTTGATTTAACCGCCGCTTCAGTAGAATCAATCTAAAATTTTAATGTATTCCCCTGAATCAACGCAACCTGTGTTTTGGTAATAATAAATTCCTTTCAAGGTGGAAACAACAAATATATTAGTTTAGAACAACCATGATTTGGTAATATCTTTAGGTAGAAACAACCAACCTGCCTGTCTGTTTCGAAAAAAAAAATTTGGTTTAAAACAACTAGTTTTTCAGTTTGGATGTCAACAAACAAGTTTGTTGTTTCAAATGGAACTGTTTTTTCTCCGTGGAGCAATCACAGGACTGAAGCGGCTGTCATCCACGAACAACAATCGTGAAGCCGAAAACTTGGTGCTCCGTGTGGTGCTAATTTGACAACTCGGTTTTCTTGAAGGCTATATGCAACAAACACAGTATTCGCGGCGGATGTTGTGGTGTTTTGTCGTTAATTTGACTCGAGAGAAAAATCTTCCGTGTTTTACTTAGTGCAGGGGTTATCACAACGATAGTATTTTTTCATTGTTCATCAGCCAGGTATTATAATGTTTTATCTAAATGATTGGTACTAGTAGTTTGGCAGAAGAAATATTGTTACCTTTTTTTGGATCCGCACAATCCATTGTGAACCGAGCTTAAAATGTTAAAATCGTCACTAGCGCCACACCAAAAGTGGCAAGCTTTAAGAACTAACGCTTTCTTCAGTCCTCTGGGAGCAATGGTAGTATTAGAGCTTGCTCTCGTTTCTCTTTCAAGCACACATGATGGATTGGATTGCATTTTTTTCATCGCGGTGTGCTTGAAACAGAAAGGTCAATATATTTCATCAAGTTTTATGCTTGGTACTGACAGAAGTGTAACTCATACATTAAATAAAAGAGAAACTCATACATTAATTAAAATTAATCTCCTCTTCTGCATTCTTTATCTCCCTTTTCTCTCTCTCCTTCCCTCACTCTCTGTTTCTCTCTCTCCTTCTCTCTCTGTTTCTCTCTCTTCTCTCTCTGTTTCTCTTTCCCTCATTCCCATTCTCAAGCAATGATAAATCAACATCGATACAATTGAAATCAAATTAATGGAAAGAGAGCCACATCCACATTACGCCTTAATAAAAATTTGTTTTTGCACTGCATTTAACATCTAGAAGAACACGAAAACATGTATTCCAAAGCTAAAAAGCGGTAGTATTGAGAATGGATGGCCCTTTTGTTTATGCACGGTAGAGACATCTACAATTTGTAGATGGGTACGTGAAACTAAGCTCATCTGTCAAGATGCTCGGGGGTTGGGTGCAACCGACCTCCGATCTTCACACTAACGCCTCCACGAGTCATAAGATCTCATAAGAATGTCAGCTGAAACATGATGTGACGCTTGTTGGCGTAGCCTGGGCAATGTTGTCAATTTAACAATAGCAAAGAGTGGGTGTTCCGACTGAAGATCGTGTACCTGTAAACCAAATGGTATATTTTGCATTCGCATTTAATTAATAATTTCAGCACGCTTTGGGATTATCTTTGCATGCCATTTATCTTAAGTGCATGGAGCAACATGACAAGCATTGAAGAGTCAAAATAACTTTTATATCAAAACTAAAATACTAAACATCAACAACTATTGAGTTACATTTATGGCAAGAGAGAGAGAGAGAGAGAGAGAGAGAGAGAGAGAGAGAGAGAGAGAGAGAGAGATAATTACACCGTATTCAAACAGTGGCATAGCGTTATTTTTCCTATTCAACCCGTTTTTACCACGCGGTCATTGTGTATCGAAATCCAACCGTAAGGGAAGCAGGCATTCCCGGCCGAGGCCGACGGATGCTCTGTCCAGCTAGCACCTTCTTCAAACACCATTGGGAGAAAACGTAACCCCATAAGCATCATCGGAGAAGTGAAGCTCATCGCTCTACAACAGCTGGTGCTTTGTTTGCGAGCAACAGCAGCAAGTGCCACACCGGCAATTTATTTATTATTATTTTTTTTATAATTCAATTTAATTTTGCATGGATGATTCTAAGGGGGCGACCTTCCTCCCAAAGATGTTTTTAGGGCGCGCTGTTATCAGCCGTCTTCTGCCTCTCCTTGGGTTGTCTACTTTCGGCAGAAAGTGAAAGCCCTAGACTTGTTGGGCATTAACCCTTAAATGCGCACGATTGGTTCAAGTTTTGCTCTCGGTGCGATCGGACGTTTTTTGATAACGCTCTATTATTCTACCCGTCTTTTGTTCTCTCGATCTTCGATCTTCGGTTTATCGCACATTATCGATCTCGCAACGGCATTTCTACGATTTCAAAGTGTAAGTGTTTTTGTGTGATAAATATAATAGAAGAATATTAATAATAACTATCAGGTGTGCTAGAAGATTCTGGTGGTGTTAGTAAGTCGTGAAACCGTGTTTAAATTATCTACAATCATTTGAGTTCTAAGAAAGAGTAAAGTTTTTGTGTGCTCTGTATAATTTCCAAGGTCATAGGTACAATGTTTGCACAACAGATAAAGTTTTTTTTATTGTTCGGAGGCGCGAGGCCGGGTACGATGCTTTGTAGTAAACTGCAACGGGCGTATCGCGCTATCTTTTGTTTTGGTGACCTATTGTCCGGTGGCGTGGAATAAACCTGTAGATGTGAAGAAGTGATACCAAGGTATAACTCATATTAAGAAGGCTTGAAAGAGCGCATGTTTCAATGTGTTTAATGTGCGGTGGTGTGGAAAAGGGAAACCAGGAAACCAGGAAAAGGGCACCGGAACCGGGAGGTAACTGTGTGGCACCATTCTCGGGTCATGGTGATGCGTGGCGGGTCAAAGGTAAGTCGTAATAGTAGAGGTGCGGCAAGCGTGTGTGTGTGTGTGTGTGTATGTGTGTGTGTACATATGTAGGTATATGCATATGTGTGTTTGTGTATATGTATGTATGTGTGTTTATATGTGAGAGTATATATATATAACTCTATTCTTTTCCCGTGGAGTCGCTGTAATATGTATATATATATATATATATATATATATATATATATATATATATATATATATATATATATATATATATATATATATATATATATATATATATATATATATATATATATATATATATATATATATATATATATATATATATATATATATATATATATATATATATATATATATATATATATATATATATATATATATATATATATATATATATATATATATATATATATATATATATATATATATATATATATATATATATATATATATATATATATATATATATATATATATATATATATATATATATATATATATATATATATATATATATATATATATATATATATTATATATATATATATATATATATATATATATATATATATATATATATATATATATATATATATATATATATATATATATATATATATATATATATATATATATATATATATATATATATATATATATATATATATATATATATATATATATATATATATATATATATATATATATATATATATATATATATATATATATATATATATATATATATATATATATATATATATATATATATATATATATATATATATATATATATATATATATATATATATATATATATATATATATATATATATATATATATATATATATATATATATATATATATATATATATATATATATATATATATATATATATATATATATATATATATATATATATATATATATATATATATATATATATATATATATATATATATATATATATATATATATATATATATATATATATATATATATATATATATATATATATATATATATATATATATATATATATATATATATATATATATATATATATATATATATATATATATATATGTACAGATTCCACGGGAAAAGAATATTGTTGAAAAAATCAGTTGTCCGATTTTGCTCAAAATCGCTTGGTATGTTCTCCATCGAAAATTATAAGACCAGTATTTTTTTATTTTTTTTATTAGGATGACCATGTTCGATATAGGGTTACCAGAAAAATCAACATTTTTCAAAGAAAAAAAATCATAACTTCTGAACCACTGGGTCGATTTGCAATGTTTTTCTATGAATAGAAAGCTCATTACTTTTAATTTTTATTAAAAATATTGATTCAAATAATTAATGTACTGGGGGCGACCCCGGCGTAGTGGTTAACATCCATACCTCTCACGCCAAAGTCACGAGTTCGAATCTCACCTCCGAACAAGTTACGAAAATACCCAAAAAGGGAATTTGAGTAACTACGACGGGAGATGAACCAGCCCAAGGCTGAAAATCTCGATAATCAAGACAAAAAAAAAAAAAATAATGTACTAAAATTTGCTAAAATGGTCAAAGTATTTATTTTTTATGATTTTAGAAATGTTGGACCACAACGACTATTTATTTTTATGTTTTTTTTATCAAAATTCAAACATTTTTACATAACATATCAAAAAATCTTAAATGTTCTTTGAGCCGTTTTTGAGTTATATTTTTTTGAAAATTTCAAGTTTTTTTTCCCATACACACATGGAATGAGCATCATTTTCCATCAATTCAAAATAACTGCGGGAATTATTTCATTGTAGTTATTTTATTTTAAATCAAAAGAAGCTGAACATATATTCAACGAAACCAAATGTACCGGAAAGCATAGCAATCCACAAACAAAATCCCAAAAACTTGCTTAGCAAGGGTCAAGGAAACGGATATTCGTGGCTGTTTAAGTTTCTACCTTCATCACAAAAACAACTAACTAAACAACACAACACCAATTTGACTACCTTCAAACGAAGTAATAATGAATAACCTTGTTGATATCAAACGACATTTTAGGTAACAAACAAACACATAAACACACTCAAGTACCTCCCCTACCTCACACACTGCGGTACCAACAAACCTACTATAAATACTAGACCTACTGTGATGTTCCCTTCAAGTCGAGCACTCGAAGTCTGTAAGTAAGCTTCCAGTAGAATTAAAAGGAATTTGCTCGCGTGTACTTGCAAAAATTTGAGAAAAGTGTTTCAATGTTTTATTTTTTATTTTTAAAAAGTGATCAAATGAAGTGTTAATTTTAAACGTTTAATACAATG
Organism: Aedes koreicus; assembly: GCA_024533555.2. NCBI lineage: Eukaryota > Metazoa > Arthropoda > Insecta > Diptera > Culicidae > Aedes > Aedes koreicus. The sequence goes on along the minus strand of JAHHFK020003587.1, from coordinate 104,706 downwards.
AAGCACGAATGCTCAAATTGCCATGTTTGGAGTAATAGTTACAAGAAATTTACTCCTAAACTATATGGTTATGCAGCGGAAAGGAGAATAAAATTGGATAAAAGCTGTTCCTACATTTGTAATACCTGCTATTGCAGACTTTATCGCTTTATCAAGAAAGAAAACGAGCCAGCAACTCCAAGTGCAGTTAATCTAGAATGTGGAAATCAAGAACTCACCGTTTCTGAACCATCGAAACTTGATGATCTCGCCGTTGCCGGACCATCAGCCATCACTAATTTCGCCGTGGCCGGACCATCTAGAGTGAACAATTTCGCCGCACCAGCAAAACATCAATAATGGTGGTTTCGAAATAATCGATCCCAACGCCGCTAGATCATCGGAAATTGACGCTGTTCCTAGTGTTGGTAAGTAGAATAATCTCTTCTTTTTGTTTATTCAGACGTCATGATTTGCTACGTTATACAAGTTGTACTCGATTATTCAGAAAATTTAAAAAAATATCAGTTCCGTATAATCTTACCTAATCCGACCTGGTAGCTCAATTTGTAGAGCAGTTGCCTATCATACTTCAAATAATCGAATACAATCTGTATTACATTATACAAATAAAAATGTTCCTAACTAATTGTGATATTTTTCCATCTTGTTTTCAGAATCTTTGTTTTCTTTGGAATCAACGAGTGCTGAATCAATTGGTAGCGCTGCTGCCCAGAAACCCGGAGACAAACAGGAAATTCTTCAACAGATGAAGGCAAAATTTGATGAAACATCTGACAGAAACGATCGATATAGGATTCTAACTTCTCTCCCCAAATCCTGGACTGCATACAAAATGATGCAAGAATTCGGTGTTTCGCAACGAACTGCTCAACGTGCAAAGGAATTACAGATTGAAAAAGGTTTTATGAGCACACCGGAGACCAGAGTAAATATGTTATCTTTGAGCGAGGATACTCTAACTGTAGTTAGGGACTTTTATAATAGTGACGAGATAAGCAGAGCATGTCGTGGGAAAAGGGATTTCGTTATTGAAAATATGGCAGAAGAAAAAGTGCATGTTCAGCGCAGGTTACTTTTATCTAACCTTCGTGAAATTTATTTGATTTTCAAAGAGCAATATCCTACTTTTAAAATTGGATTTTCAATGTTTTCCAGCAGCCGCCCAAAAAATTGTATTCTGGCTGGTTCAAGTGGAACGCATACTGTCTGCGTATGCATTTATCATCAGAATGTTAAATTAATGTTTAAAACCCTTAAGGATAAGAAACTTATTCCTACAAAAATCCTACAGAGAAATGTTGGTTGAAAGCCTGTGATCATCCATACCTCTCACGCCAAAGTCACGAGTTCGAATCTCACCTCCGAACAAGTTACGAAAATACCCAAAAAGGGAATTTGAGTAACTACGACGGGAGATGAACCAGCCCAAGGCTGAAAATCTCGATAATCAAGACAAAAAAAAAAAAAAAATAATGTACTAAAATTTGCTAAAATGGTCAAAGTATTTATTTTTTATGATTTTAGAAATGTTGGACCACAACGACTATTTATTTTTATGTTTTTTTTATCAAAATTCAAACATTTTTACATAACATATCAAAAAATCTTAAATGTTCTTTGAGCCGTTTTTGAGTTATATTTTTTTGAAAATTTCAAGTTTTTTTTCCCATACACACATGGAATGAGCATCATTTTCCATCAATTCAAAATAACTGCGGGAATTATTTCATTGTAGTTATTTTATTTTAAATCAAAAGAAGCTGAACATATATTCAACGAACCCAAATGAACCGAAAAGCAAGCCAACCACAAACAAAAACCCAAAAAAACGCTTAGCAAGGGGCAAGGAAACAGGTATTTGTGTGTGTGTATGTGTCTATATTTCCAACACAAACACAACAAACAAAAAAACAAAACAACAATGACAATACCCACAAACGGAAAAAAAAAAAAACTTGATGAAAATAAAACAAAATTTAAGAAAAAAAACAAACACACAAACACACACAAGAACCTCCCCTACCTCACACACTGCGGTACCAACAAACCTACTATAAATACTAGACCTACTGTGATGTTCCCTTCAAGTCGAGCACTCGAAGTCTGTAAGTAAGCTTCCAGTAGAATTAAAAGGAATTTGCTCGCGTGTACTTGCAAAAATTTGAGAAAAGTGTTTCAATGTTTTATTTTTTATTTTTAAAAAGTGATCAAATGAAGTGTTAATTTTAAACGTTTAATACAATGAAGCACGAATGCTCAAATTGCCATGTTTGGAGTAATAGTTACAAGAAATTTACTCCTAAACTATATGGTTATGCAGCGGAAAGGAGAATAAAATTGGATAAAAGCTGTTCCTACATTTGTAATACCTGCTATTGCAGACTTTATCGCTTTATCAAGAAAGAAAACGAGCCAGCAACTCCAAGTGCAGTTAATCTAGAATGTGGAAATCAAGAACTCACCGTTTCTGAACCATCGAAACTTGATGATCTCGCCGTTGCCGGACCATCAGCCACCACTAATTTCGCCGTGGCCGGACCATCTAGAGTGAACAATTTCGCCGCACCAGCAAACATCAATAATGGTGGTTTCGAAATAATCGATCCCAATGCCGCTAGATCATCGGAAATTGACGCTGTTCCTAGTGTTGGTAAGTAGAATAATCTCTTCTTTTTGTTTATTCAGACGTCATGATTTGCTACGTTATACAAGTTGTACTCGATTATTCAGAAAATTTAAAAAAATATCAGTTCCGTATAATCTTACCTAATCCGACCTGGTAGCTCAATTTGTAGAGCAGTTGCCTATCATACTTCAAATAATCGAATACAATCTGTATTACATTATACAAATAAAAATGTTCCTAACTAATTGTGATATTTTTCCATCTTGTTTTCAGAATCTTTGTTTTCTTTGGAATCAACGAGTGCTGAATCAATTGGTAGCGCTGCTGCCCAGAAACCCGGAGACGGACAGGAAATTCTTCAACAGATGAAGGCAAAATTTGATGAAACATCTGACAGAAACGATCGATATAGGATTCTAACTTCTCTCCCCAAATCCTGGACTGCATACAAAATTATGCAAGAATTCGGTGTTTCGCAACGAACTGCTCAACGTGCAAAGGAATTACAGATTGAAAAAGGTTTTATGAGCACACCGGAGACCAGAGTAAATATGTTATCTTTGAGCGATGATACTCTAACTGTAGTTAGGGACTTTTATAATAGTGACGAGATAAGCAGAGCATGTCCTGGGAAAAGGGATTTCGTTATTGAAAATATGGCAGAAGAAAAAGTGCATGTTCAGCGCAGGTTACTTTTATGTAACCTTCGTGAAATTTATTTGATTTTCAAAGAGCAATATCCTACTTTTAAAATTGGATTTTCAATGTTTTCCAGCAGCCGCCCAAAAAATTGTATTCTGGCTGGTTCAAGTGGAACGCATACTGTCTGCGTATGCATTTATCATCAGAATGTTAAATTAATGTTTAAAACCCTTAAGGATAAGAAACTTATTCCTAACCATTTAAAAACGTATCATGACTTGTTTTTTAAAATACTATGTGAAAATCCTACAGAGAAATGTTGGTTGAAAGCCTGTGATCATTGCCTGGGTACGCAGACACTGGAGAATGACCTGATGAATTTTCTTGAAAATATCGATTCCTTAGAATTTAAGCAATGGAAGCAAACAGATCGTTGTCATCTAAATTCAATGCGAATGGATGCAGAAGAGTTTGTGGAAACATTTTTAGAAAAATTAAGCGAATTATCTCCGCATAATTTTATTGCAGAGCAACAAGGTAACTACTTAAAACAACTAAAAATTAATTTGGAACCAACTGACTGCATTATAATTGCTGACTTCTCTGAAAATTACTCTTTTGTTATTCAGGACGCTATACAAGGTTTTCATTGGGCAAACGCTCAATGCACAATCCATCCTTTTGCCATATATTATAAGGATGAAGCACAAAATTTAAAGTTTACAAGCTTTATAGCAATCGCAGAATTTACTAAACATAACCATGTTGCCGTTCGGCTGTTTATAACAAATTGTGTGAATTTCATTAAAAAAAGCTACCTCACCTGAAAAATATCCATTTTTTTCTGATGGATCAGGCAGTCAATACAAAAATAAGATGACTGCTTTCAATTTGTGCCACATGTACAAGGACTTCGGTCTTAATGCAGAGTGGAACTTTTTTGCCACTTGCCATGGAAAAGGGCCTTGTGACGCTTTAGGAGGTGTTCTAAAGCGAAACGCTTCAAAAGCAAGTTTACAAGGCCATCATATTACAACTGCATACGAACTTTACTCTTGGGCTGTTTCTAAAGTAGATTCCAAAATATATTACGAGTTTTTCTCGGAAAAAGATTACAATGCAATGGAAAAGAAAATAAAGAACCGTTATACTCGTGTAAAACAAATCTCTGGGACACAATCGTTTCATTACTTTAAGCCACAAAGTGAAAATTACATTATCGTGAAACGGTTTTCGTTTTCAGATGAAGAAAAGTGCGTTAAATTGTAAGAATTTTGCTATGTAATATTTTTTTTTGATGAATTATGCAAAATCAAAATCATTAAATAATCAAATTAAATGCTGAGTTTTAATTGAAGGTAATCTGAGAAAACCCTTGCTTGTAGTCTAAAGCTTTGAGATTTGAGCTCCAATTCCTTAATATAGCGGAGCCTGGTCCAATCCCGACCCTGTGGCCAATTCCGACCTCCCAAGATTCTCTCAGACAGCGCTTGTTGCCAAATTTGGAAAATGATGCTCATTCCATGTGTGTATGGGCAAAAAACTTGAAATTTTCAAAAAAATTTAACTCAAAAACGGCTCGATGAACATTTGAGATTTTTTGATATGTTATGTAAAAATGTTTGAATTTTGATAAAAAAATATAAAAATAAATAGTCGTTGTGGTCCAACATTTCGAAAATCATAAAAAACAAATACTTTGACCATTTTAGCAAATTTAAGTACATTAATTATTTTAATCAATATTTTTAATAAAAACTTAAAAATAATGAGCTTTCTATTCATAGAAAGACATTGCAAATCGACCCAGTGGTTCAGAAGTTATGATTTTTAAAAAAAAATTTTTTTTGAAAAATGTCGATTTTTCTGGTAACCCTATATCGAACATGGTCATCCTAATAAAAAAATAAAAAAAAACGGGTCTTATTATTTTGAATGAAGAACATACCAAGCGATTTTGAGCAAAATCGGACAACTTTTTTTTTCAACTCTATTCTTTTCCCGTGGAATCGCTGTATATATTTATATATCACCAAAAAATTATACGTCTCCAAATTTTATAATATTCGTTTCCCAAAAATATTGAGCCCCTATTTTTTATTTCTTATTAACTCCTCTCTTAATTCACCAAAAACTAATTTTCAATCTTCAAATTTTCAAAATTTATAACTCTTAAACCTTTACCGATTTTCTCATTTTTCCATTGTATTGTTTTTTTTTTTTAATTCCCAATACGAAACACTTTAATATATCAATTTTTGAAATACCAAAATAAATATTTTCTTATTTCTCGCCCACCTCCTTTTTTATTTTTAAGAACATTTAATTTTACATACATATCAAAAAATTGGGTTCTCTTTACTTTTTTAAATAATAAATCATTACTCTCATTTTATACATCACCCCTTAAACGATGAAGATGCATGGTAGATACCATGCGTCTCCATCCAATCAAACCTATGACTAATGAAATCTATGAGTTACTTACAAACTTAGTATAACATTCGAATCAGTCTTTAAGGCTTTCCGTTAACCACACAGACCAATTGCTATTTTTTGACGATTACCTTTTCAAATAAATAAGGCTTTAAAATTTCAAATATTTTTGCTTAGTGTAAGTTCCAAGAAAAAAACACTTTAAAGCCGCGCGACATGATGAACATGTTAAAAAATAAGAAAAACACTTTTATACATTTATTTTTTATTTATTAAGTTTTTTCATAACAATTTTATACATTTTTCTTCCGTTGAAAATGAATTTTGTTTCACAATAATATACTCTTCGTTTTGAGGCTTAAAACTATGGAATGACTGAGTCCCTGAAATTTGCTTCACACGTGTGTAACGATTTTTTAATTTTCTTTCCATTTTATTATAGTCGGATTCCGAAAAAAATTGATAGTGTATTTTCGAGTCTGGCTTAGAAATAGCCCATGAATAAAGTTCTTCGGCCGTTGTTATGTGATGATCTTGCAAACTGGCTTTCGCAGCATTTCGTTTCAATACGCCTCCCAAAGCATCACAAGGGCCCTTTCCATGACAAGTAGCGAAAAAATTCCACTCGGCATCTATGCCAAAATCTTTTTGCATGTTGCACAAATTAAAAGCGGTCATTTTATTTTTGTATTGGCTTCCAGATCCATCTGAGAAGAAATAAATTTTCTCTAAACCTGATAACTTACTTTTTATGAACGCTATGCATTGAGTCAAAAAAAGACGCACTGCGACATGATTATGTTTAGTGAAATCAGCAATTGCAATAAAACTGGTAAACTTCAAATCATTTGATTCTTCATCTTTAAAATAAATAGCACAAGGGTGAATAGTACATTGAGCGTTTGCCCAATGAAAGCCTTGAACTGCATCCTGCACAACGAATGAATAATTCTCCGAAAAATCACAGATTATGATACACTCAGTAGCTTTTAAATTGTTTTTCACGTGTTTTAAATAGTTTGCCTGTCGCTCAGCTGTAAAGTTATGTGGCAATAAATTGAGTAATTTTTCTAAAAAAGTATCAATAAATTCTTGTGTGTCCATTTCAACTAAGTCCAAACTGCATCTTTCTGCTTGACGCCATTGTTTAAATTGTAATGATTCAACGTGACCGTTATTAAGAATGGTCATAAGTTCTACCGCCAAAATTTGCATTCCCGGACAATTTTCGCAACATTGCTGCCAGCAATGCTCATTTGGATTTTGACAAATTATTTTTGAAAACATATCATGGTAGGACTGAACACCATCTGGAAGTAATTGTTTACTTTGGAGTGTTTTAAAAATCAATTTAACGTTTTGGTGGTAAATGCAAACGCACACCGTATGCGTGCCACTTGTTCCTGCCAAAATGCAGTGTTTTGGACGGTTACTGGCGAACATCGAAAATCCAATCTTAATATCAGGATGAGTATTTTTAAATATGGAGTACGCCTCTTGCAAATTGCATAAAACTAACCTTCTTTGTATGTAGATCCTACCTTCTTCATTGTTGGATATCAAATAATCCCTTTTTCCCGGGCACACACGACTTATATCGTCGCTATTATAAAAATTACGAACACGCATTAGCGTTTCCTCTCCTAACGAAGCTCTACTAATCCTCTTTTTAGGCACTGACATTATTCCCTCCTGTTGTTGTAATACTTTCACTTGGTTGGCCATATATTGGGAAACATCAAACTCTTGCATAATCCTATATGTAGACCAACTTTTGGGCAGTGTGGTTAAAATCCTATACCGCTCATTGCTATCTTTTGTTTCCTTAAATTTATCCTTAAGCTGTGTTAGCATTTCATTATCGTCAGACAAAAACGTGTTATTGGTGGTACCGATCGATTCATAGCTGGTTGTTTCCAATGAGCCTGTAAATAAATATAACAAATTATTGATTAAAAATTGATTGATTGGAAATCATGCAAATAATTTCTATTTTATTATTTACTTTGGTAGGGAAAAGGAACAATGCCGGACGGTCCTGCAAGGGCAATTGTTTCGTGACTGGTTGCTTCGCACGATTCTAAAAGAATGTAAAAATAAAAATGTTCCAGTAACAATTGCAAGAGAAGAATTCAAATTAAAACAGAATTATATGAACTTTTATATAACATACCTGTAGTGCCTATACTGGATGGTCCTGTAATGGGTTCTTCGGTCATGGTATCAATGTGCTTATACAATTTCTTGTAGCAACTTTGACAAATGAAAGAGCTACTCTCATCAATTTTAACCTTTTTTTCCACAGCATGGTCGTACAATTTTGCGTTGATTTTTCTGGAACACGAACTCAACACCCAAACACTACAAATTGAACACTTACGTTTCATTTTACGATATTCTTTGATATAACTGTTCTGATATGATACTTTGTTTTCAACTGGTAACTTCTTACATAAATTTCCGTGTTTTATATGATGTTTATATTGTACCTACGATCAAGTGAAGTGAACTGAAGCCTAGACTACAATAGGTATTGAATTGTTTCTCGGCTATAGCGATCAGGTCTATTTGCAGACGGGAGCGAGTAGAGCGGAATTTCTAAAGCGAGAAAGCAACAGAATAACAGATAACGCAAGCGAGCGACGAGTATGAAATGAAAGAGATGTTGTTCACTCTGCTGCTTCTCCGCTTTAGAAATTCCACTCTACTCCCTCCCGTCAGCGAGTAGACCTGATCGCTACAGCCGAGAAACAATTCAATTCAATCTCACAGGTCGATAAACATTCTACATCTACAGTAGGTAGTCAATACGTATCAACGGTTCTTCTTTTAAATAATAATACCAATGCCCCTCTGTGTAACGAAAAGAATGTTAGGTAATCAAATTGTCAATATCTACCTAAAGTCTCATTAGTCTTAGTTGCTATAATATTATATAATTATGTCAAGTAAATATTATTTATTATATAATATTTACTTGACATTCTGTGACCTACTCATAGATTTCATTAGTCATAGGTTTGATTGGATGGAGACGCATGGTAATCTACCATGCATCTTCATCGTTTCTACAGGCGGGTGATGTATAAAATGAAGAGTAATGATTTATTATTTAAAAAATTGTATCTCCAAAACGACACGCAGAACATCTCCAATTTTTTTATATGTTATGTAAAATTGAATGCTCTTTCATTTAAAAATACTAAAACAAGGAGTCGTTGAGGCCCCTCGCAGTCAAATTCAAGAAAAACTATTTGTTTTGTATTTTTTTCATACAAAAATTGATATATTCAAAGGTTTCGTATTTTTGCTTGGAAATTCAAAAAAATACCAATACAATGGCCAAAAATGACTAAAATCGGTTAAACGGTTTAGGAGTTATAAATTTTTGAAAATTGAAGATTTTGAAAAATCACGATTTTTTGGACCAGTCTAACGCAGAAAGGTCCAGTCTAATAACGAAATAAAAAAATACGGGTCTAATATTTTTCGATGTTGAACAATCCTACCGAATATTATAAAATTCTGAGAGATCGTATAACTTTTTTCATGGAATTGCTGTATTTGAACGTAAAAACCACATCCCCCACGCGGTCCCGTCTCCCTCCTCCCCCCTACCACCCCCCCCCCCCCCCCCCCCCCCGCCCCCCCCCCCCCACCCAACCGACCCCCCTCCCCTATTTTTACTTAAAAATTTTATAATTTAAAATCAAGCTTCTCCCATCAGTCGTGACGTCACTTAGCCGCTAGGGTTGTCTTGGCTAATAAACATGAATCGAATTTGATAATCGAACACGAAATTGATCAAACTTTTTAAATTCAGCGAATTATTTCTCGAGACCGATTGAATAAAAGATTTGCCCTAAATTTATACTTCGAGTTTAGCATTACTTCCCAGGTCTCGGTCGTCGATGGTTGGAAGAGTTAACGAAGTGGTTTAAACCTTTTTACCTGAGATTAATTGCTACCATTTGGTTTTGGAGAGTATTCAGTTCGATCGTAACTTTTCTCGGAATAATACTAGTTTTGGTTAAACGATTGGGTCAGAGTGGAAATCGGTTCTGTTTTAAAACTGTTGGCCTGCCCTAAGGAGGCAGTCTCATGCCGGGATATTTAGCATAGGTAACGGTCCTATCTCTAAAGGTGGCGCTTAAGCCGTTAGCTTAATCGAAACAAAACGGAACGTTGCATATTCACAACGAGTTTGTTTAACGGATTGCGAATATTTGTTACGCGCATCTTTGTACCTATTTAAAAAGATGTGCCTATTAGTTCTACGCAATTTCTCGTACAGCTTTTCTCTTTTACGTTTAAGACGCAAAAGATCCAAACTGTACCAGCTGTTCTACGAATCTAACGAAAAAGTTAGCATATTAAACCAAACGGCCCTTTTCAGGTCGACTTAATATAATTTTAGAGTCAATAATATAATTTTCTATCATATTAAACATATAAATTTAACGAACGGTTTAATGAAGCCTAGGTCAATCATGGGTCTCAATGTCAATGTATTAAACACAACACCAATATAAGTTCAGTTCATTCAGATAACTCAACTTAGAGATTTGCTTTCAAAGTCGATTGCTTATCATTCAAAAATTGATAATGCATTTGAAAACACAACTGTCACGATAGCCGCTGAACTCGAAACTTCCGCATATCCAATCAAACCATCATCGATCAAATTGCTTCATAAATATCCCATTGCCCTTTGTAGCAATAAAAAACGCCCAGTAAACAGCTTGCATTAATTCCCCACTGCCATCCACTGACAAGTCTGATTCTGTCTGCCCATCATTAAGATGTTCCACTTATAACCTGGTGCAGTGCACACATGCCTAAGTTCGATTTCGCTTTTAATTGTCTTCCAACTAACTGATTCCATTCCGTTCGGATCAATTTGCGGAGCAAAGTTGGCTCCATGAGCCTCGGTGCTTCAATTACTGAACTGAGCTCAATAAATCCATTCGTCGCCATCAGAGCTCTCTTTCTCTCTTTCGATCGGTACAAATCGATCAATCAAAGTTTCCGCGCTCACGCGTTCTCGCGACCGACCGGACCGGAGGCGCCTGTCATATCGAATCATAGAATCAATCATCGCGTTCTTGGGAGTTTACTCCAAGCGAACGATAACAAGCGGTAGCAATGGCACGAAGCAGTAAATTGCTTGGTCTATAACCTCAACCGGATCGAGATGGATATTTGTACTCAGCGCAGATAGTGCTTTCCATTAGCAGCGGTTCGATTCCAATCAGTGATGTTTCTTGGATCGTTTTTTTCTATTGATACGATGACATTCGCCGTTTTCCTCTAGATTGGAATCCCTGGAATAACGGTACCAATATATCTTCACGGAGCGGAAAATTGCTCCAGATGTCAAGTGCCACGATTAGTTGAAAGAGAACTGTTGGTGCGAGGAGGGGAGGGGGACTGAAGCACTTATCGAAACCAATTTGTTCCTTTGTTTAGCAACAACAAACTTTTCAATCAATGTGACCAAGTGCAGTTTGCTCTTTGAGAGGTTGGGTGACAGGATGGATTGCAGAGCGTGGAGAAAGCCAACCGGAAAAAGTTTGGTGTTCTACCGGAGAAATCAAAAGAGCAAAGTGAAAAGCCTTGTAAATGACCTCGATAATTGAGCGAAGTTTGGAATTGTGGTTTTTTTTCTGGCGATTGGTGTTTGAGAAAGAAGTTGGCGAGTTTCATGGTTCCTTGTTCCGAGAAACTTTTCTGGGCTTTTAGTGATTTCTTTTCTGATATTTGCTGAAGGGTGCTACGATCAAAATTTGGTCAACTTAAACTTCATGCAATTCTTTAAATCGCGCATTTTAAAACCCCACAATTTGGAGGTGTGGACGAGTAAAATGATGCGTTTAATTTGATTATGACATTTGCTCTTTGGAAATTCTCTCGACCGGGATTCGAACCCGCCGCCTCCGGCTTGGTAAACCGTGCTCTTCCCGACTAAGATCAGAATGTCAGACTTATAAATGATGATGATGATGATGGTGATGTGAACTACCATTTAATGTAGCAAGGCAACTGCCTATAGCACGTGACTGTTTTAATTAAACGGTTTGATCAAGGTTGCATTGTGGTAAATGTTTCATCATGTCCCTGTATGTTGGGCCAAAGACGTATTATGGGCCCGTAAGCAGATACACTTACGCGCAACCCAGAGCTACAGGGGTCTAAAGAGACCTCCACAAAAAAACCACAGCAACCACAACACAACAGAGCCCCCCCCCCCCAAAACCCCCCCCACGGGGAAACCCCCCCCTTTTAAAAAAAAACAAAATCCCCCCCCCCCCCCCCCTCCCCCGGCCCCTTCTTCCCCCCATTTTAAAATACAAAATATAGAGAAAAAAAATATTTTTTTCCCCCTTTTTTAAAAATCTTCCCCAAACTTTTTAAAAAATTCGCAAAAATGTTAGAAATTATACCCTTCCCCCCCCACCTTTTTCCCCCCCCTTTCCTTAGGGCTCCCTTTTTCCCCTTTAAACCACGTCCCAACCCAATATATACTAGCAGCCAGTAATCATACCACCACGACTTCGTAGCGAAAGCTTTAAACACAGAACGGAAGGACAACTTAGAACGATTCAATGACACGAAAAGTGAAATTTTTTGTTGTTGCAAAGATATCTCGATTTTATTTGTTTCTACTCATGCTTTTTTAATAGTGTTGAAAAAACATCAAATCAACTGGTATAAGTGGTATATTTGTTGCTGCCATATGATCATCACAGTATGCTCCGGTTACTTTAAAACAAAAATAAAAAAATGGAATACGAGTATAGTTCATGTTACTGGAGGATGGAATAAAACGATACTGTATTTATTTGTTGAATTTGGAATCAATGCCCCTTCGATTCAGACAAATCAATATATTTTTTGCATAAGTGTTATCCTTCTTTTAAAGCCCTTGAAAGGAGTGAATTGAAAAGTAGTGTCAAACATTTATAACGCTCTCGCACACCAATACAAGTACGCAAAACCTCAGAACAGTTACAGAAGCAGCTGTTGCCGTTAAGCAGCACACAACGCCACCTCTGTTCTGGCCGGATTTGGCATCTGCCACTATGCTCGTGCGACGATTGAATGGTTGGGAGAAACCATATCGATTACGTGGAGAAGGACATCAACCCACCAATCAGATCCGCTCAATTGAAAGTCATTGGGTGATTGTCAAGAAAATCCGGCAACAGGATGGCAAGGTTGTTCATAACAAGGATCAGTTCAAAATAATTAAGAAAACTACGACGGAGAAATGTAGTCTGGCTACTGAGCAGAAATTGATGAGAGCAGTAAAAGGCAATATTCGTTTGTACGTGAGGAATGAACTTTCTGTCTGAGTTTTATCGCAGAATGCACTTTTAACAACCTATATTGAAATAACGACTGCTCTTTGATTTATTTTATCAACGTTTATATTTAAATAATTTTTTAAACTACTTTTTGATTCACTCGTTGGATACCTTATACACATCATTTTAAAAGCCTTTTTTCCGTATCTTCAAGTGTCATATACCATTTGACTCGGCTAGTTTTTTTGTGCATGTGCATGTGTGTTTTTGGACATTTCCAGCTTAAATATTGCAAAGTTATTTAACTTGAAGAGACCCGTTCCTGAATCGATTTCACTATTACATTTTTCAGTAATTTGCATAATTTATTTGATGACAGCTGCCTGGTAAGCTGCTCGAAATGACAATACGTCAGGGTATCATGTTGATGAGAAAAAATTTCAATTCGTAACATAATTTTTTATTTTATTTTTTTGTTGTTGTTGGGCGTAGAACCACTGCGTCTACTGAATTGAACTTTTGTGGTATACCCCATAGATAGTTTAAATTGGTAATCGCATCTTAAAGCCTGATCACCATTGATTTGTCAAGTGAAGCGTCTCCCAGTAAGGTAAAATTGAGTTTATAAAACCCACCACCTTTCCAGGATTCGCAGTCCAAATTTCTTCAGGTTGCATATAGCCACTGTACAGAAATTTAAGTCTGCTTTTGTACAAAGCATCACAACTGCAACGCAGATGTTCCGAGGTTTCACGTTCCATGTTGCAGAAACGACAATTATTGAAATTCGTTCATGATAAATTCAAAACATTACTTCACGTTTGGAGTATTAGAAACATAATAAGTAGAATGTAGCCAGTGTAAATGTTTAAAAAGAAATGAATTGCAATAAATTTATATTAATGGCTACTTTTATTTAAATAATAACAAAAAATAACAAACCACCGTCTGACCATTTTCGCCAAATAGCAACCGTTCCCCGTGCTGCTATTGCGCTGTTGTATTTGAGCATCCGATGCTTTTCGAGAACCTCGCTGCTATTTTGAAAGCCCTTTAGCAGCGACCGGGGTGATGTAAAGTAATGGTGTTGCGCTGCTAATATGGGTTTAGTACCGCATCAGTTCGGTTGCTAGTATTGTACGTCGCATTAATACCAAAAGACAAATTAATTTCTAATTCTTACTAATTTCCCTCATCATTGTCATCTTATTCGGTGTGAAAACAATTAAATTTTAGTCGTACCGAAGAAATGTATCGCCCGAAAAGTAAAGTCCGAAAAATCCCTCAATAATGGCACTGTATCCTCTTTTCTGTTTTTGAGGTTCATTTCATGGGAAGAATTAATCTTGAAATGCTTTCAAAGTTTTATTAGTAAATCGAGAACAAAAACGGAGAAAATGATTCGTTGGTGTACACATTACTGGCGATTACCTGTACATGCTCTTTTCAATCCAAATTATACCAGTTTGGGATACGTCAAATATAGCGGCGAAAATCACAACATTTAATTATTATTCCGTGCCATCACAACACTTCATTTTGCGATTTTACCGTTTTATTTTGTGATAAACTCATCAAAAAATAGCCCCTTGATTTGCAAGATGCATTTTTAAAATCTGCTGCATTAAAATGTTCGGAGCACACGAATATATGTTACCGATCGTGAGCACTCGAGCCAATGAACTGCAACTATTTTTGCCCGTGTTCAATACCCCTAGAATTACGATTTTTTTTAATGAATTATTCATAATACATTTATGATTCTCTTACCTCTTAGCCAGTGCAAAAAAGGAAATATTGTTGGATGCTGATGTACTGAAGCAATTTGGAATGGCACGAGTTTTTATTCGCATAAAATAGTATTGTTCCGCATTTCAGTCTCGAAACAATAATTGTTTCGAGAAATGTCATAACAACAAAAGTCAAGGGCTGCTAATCATGCACATAAGGTATCACAAAAACCACGGAATAAAATCGGCGATGACGTCACTACAATAACACGTTGCTTATAGTTTGTATGATGTTAGAACGTGATTCCATGGTTGGTCAAAGAAAATATAATATAAGCATAAACAAGATTACCACGGAAGCTAAACAAAATTGTCGAATGGAATACAAAGTTCTCCTAATAATACTGCTCAAAAGAATCTTTGGGGTTGTGGTTGAGCTTTAAATAAATTTTTGAAGTTTATTCTTCCCACACTACTGCTTTTGAATCGAAAAAAATGCGTATAAATGGGAAACATATTAAGTGGGAAGCAATTCGTGTGCAATATAGAGAACGGTGAATTAAAGACTGTATTCGATGAAATTTGGACACACGCAATTGTTCGTAACTTTTTAGCGTGTGGGTAAAAATTATTGAAATTTTAACTGAATGTATTTCATTGTGTTGTGTCAATTGTGTAATGAGTTTCGTGAAAATCGGTCGAGTGATTTCAGTGATGGCTTCGAATGAAGAAATAGTGCGCCAACAAATTTTGGGCACTCACTTCGAAAACAAGCTCGGAATCGCACATTCAACCGTATCTCATGTTATCAAAACGTTCAAGGACCGTAAGACAACCAAGCGAAAAAATCGTAGTGGCAAAAAACGTGGCACATCAAATCCGGAGAAGGCCAGGATGGTATTGAACCAATTTAAGCGTTATCCCAACATTTCGATCAGGGATGTTGCGAAAAAGGCGAAAGTTTCAGTTTGTTTTGTGCAGAAAACAATGAAACGTTCTGGATTACATGTGTACAAGGTCCAGAAGGCACCGAACCGGAGCGATAAACAGAACTCGGTGGCCAAAACTCGTGCAAGAAAACTGGGGGCCACATCATTGTATGAAGACAAACAAACACAACCCCACCCCCACCCAAACCCCCGAACAGCCCCCCCCCCCCCCCCCCCCACTCCCCCCCCCAAAAAAACACCAAACCCCACAAAATCCCTCCCCCCCCCTCCCCCGAAAACCCCCCCCCCCCCCCCCCCCCCCCCCCCAAAACCACCAACAACCCCCCAAACACCACCTCCCCCCCTTTTGAGATCTCAATGCCCCACACTTTTTTGGCCGGATTTGATTCGCCATATATATATATATTTTTTCCATCGGTAGATTTCCCTAAAACGTCATTTAAAAGATTTGTAGGTCATTTTAGCTACGAACATGTCAAAATAACAAATCTCGAGTACTTTTTCAAACAGACGTATTTGATTTTTGTAAACAAAGAGGGGAAGTAAGATTCAAACGTTAAGTTCTTGAAACCCTTAGCTCTTTCATGCAAACTAGGGCCACCAACACAAGGAATAACATTTCCCTAACATGATGGTGATGCTACTTTCCGCGATAGTACTGAGAGTTTTCAGAAATTCGCGTTTGAACCTTACTTCCCCTCTTTGTTTACAAAATCAGATACGTCTGTTTGAAAAAGTACTCGAGAAATCTACACAAGCTCAATTAAGGGTTGTAAGCGACAACAACTCAAAAAGGGATTTTTTATAATTTAAGTAAGCTTCTGCATATCTTATTGTCATGGGATAATAAAGTCCTTCAGAACTGTGTATTTGCAAGAAGGAACCTCATCATCCAGATACCCGTTTTGCAAAAAAAAAAAAACTTTACGGCTTCATTTACTTCCCTGCCAATAATAGGTTAAGACTTGCCAAAGCCGAAATTTCTTCTAATAACTTTTTTTCTTATAAGTTTTTTCATAAGATATAAAGTAGAAAAAAGAGGAGGTTTGAGTTAAATTTTCTGCACAGCAAACATGTTTTTCCTCGGTGTTTATTTTTTTCAATAAGGTTCATTATCCACTACTATTTGTTGTTAAACAGTTCTTCTATGCACAATTTTTTTCCGACCTACAATAATTAAATTAAGGTTTATGTCGGTTTTTATACATCGTTAAATGAGGTTTATTTTGTTTGCACAAAAACATTTGCGATTTTCAAATCAATTAAAATAAGTTCATTGAATGACACTTAATAGATTAAGTGGCAGTTCACTGGTATACAAAGTCCCATCGAGGGGTGTATGTTTTGGTGGTGTTTTTCAAATGCAATCGCACTGTTATAAAATATTTCCTGTGCATTAAAATTGAAAAAATTTTGAATTTCAGCTCCATTTAACATGTAGATCTACTTTAATATCCTTAAACATCCCTATTAGTCTTGAATCAAAAAAAAATCTGTCTGTTCATGAAAAAAAATCAAGCTTCTTAGTCAAATGCATGGTGAAAATTTCATTCAAATGAAAAAAGTCGATTAAAATTTAACATACTATCAGGCCATTCTGACTGGAAATGCTCCTGATTGACTTCACAACGCAAGTTGTCTCTATTACAAACGTAGCAGGCTGTACATTTAAAATCAAATTACTTATTATTTACAACTCTGAAATAATCTGTCAAAGTGAATGAATAAGCAAGAGCTGGTTTATTTAAAAAAAAAAAAAGATCATAATAATCTGTACATAGGCTTCTCCAAATGCTTAAGTGTGAGGTGATGGGGTGTGATATGTATGGGATATAATAATTGATGTACGCACACATCCCATTTCATTTTTAGATCACATCATTATAAGTATCTCTATTTATTTATATTTATATATTCATTCCACTTGGAACATATTTTCATGTAAGTACCTTGCTATTTTATACTAGCATGTCTAAAACTGTTGTCTAAGCTTGGAGCAAATTAAGTTATTTTCCGTGTAAAATGTGTGACCGCAAGATGTCGCGACTAAGAGCTATCAAAATTCATCAATATTTGACATTCAAGATATACTTCCGTTCCGTGCTTTAAAGACAACGCCTCTCGCAAACATGGCAATAGATCGACAATGGACAAGTGCTATTCCAAGAATCTCGAATCCGAATGCATTCACAGTAAATTTCAATTCATTAACAGCCACCTGAATGACCTGTTCCGTAGAATTTAAAACATTTTCCCAGCCTGAAATGGCCATTGTTTAAAAGCATTCATGTTACGTTACGCTTCTCTGTCTCTTCATCCATTGAAATTCGATAGACTGTAACGAAAGGATGCTAAAGCTGCATCTTAACATTGACAATTGGAATTTCATCGGTAATTAGCATCGCATAGCGATCCGACGTGTTGAATAAGAATTCGTTTGGAGATTTATTTTTCTTCTCAAGTCTGTCATCAGCAAATTAAGTCCTTTCGCCCTAGAAATTGCTTCATTTGTTGGGGTAATTCATCAGAGACATAATTCAATTACGTTCAGGATCTTTAAGACATCGAGCAGAGGAATCCACGGATAAATTGCACACGTGTTGCGCGAGTTATGATCGTTTCACACGCGATGTTCCAGACCAGTTCTGCCGTCGGACGAGGTAAATGAGGGGGCCTCAGGTGTGCTGCAAAAACACTCGCGACACGTAATCCTCCGGCTGCATAAATCATAAACTGTTCGTTTTGCACCATACACGTACACAAGCACCCGGTAGGCACCTCCTCATCAAACGGACATAAAAAAGCATCGAAGCCCCCGTGAAACATTTGCAACCCGTCGTCTCTATTCGGTAAGGGGCAAGTTTCGCGTCGAAGCTAGGTGCTTATTTCGGGTGAGTGCCGTCGCTTAAAAGCATTTTCCAATTTTGCTGTGCACTAATTAATGTTGATGAATGAATAAATGAATTCGGAATGAGGTGCCAACGACCAACGACTTCGCCGAACTTAGACGGCAAAATGGGTCCGGGCGAGGTGAGGCTTGAAAAGTCTCATTTTTTCCTAGCAGAAACGTCTTTTTCAGAAGAAGTCAATAAGTACCTAGCAACGGCAGGCCATCGAGCAAAGTACAAATTCCTATTTCGGCTTTTTGCCACTTGACACCCTGAAAGGCACACGGACCGAATGAAAGCCAGTCGTTGTTGGTGTGCAAAATAAGCTGCGAACAAGGCAGCCGATGAGAATTCGGTTGGTTAATTCATACAATTGAAGGTGGTGCTGATTGACCGCCGAGACAGTTCGTGATGAATGTTGATATAAGTTTTGAAAATTAACGAGCGGACAAATTACGTTTATCATATTTTCCTAGTTGGGGATGATTATTTTGATGATCATTGACTCCTCTATTACTCGTTTATAATTATGCCACCTTCGAAGCAACGTTGAAAATAGAAGGAATTTGTTGGTTTGTTTGGTGAATCTTTCGTAATTTTTTAGCAACGGATTTTGATGATGCTATTTTCTATAATATCAACAGAACCATTTATTACAAAACATGATCATGCACTTGGCTTGCCAATTACCCTGCCAATGGCTTACCAATTACCCTATTAATGTTAGCTGGAAAGATTTCCTAACTTTCTCGGGAAATTGCCCCACGTTTTCACTCATGACGTCGGGTTTACTAATGATCCGGAGTCTTTATTTTATTTTAAAGCAGCACCTCTCTTGGCCAGCTGTGAAATGTTTTGACAGCGATTTGTTTTCAAAGTACACAGATTTCAGTGTTGAATGTTTCGTTTTGATACGTGCAGACGAGAAAATAAAATTGATCCTGGACACCCGCTCAAAACACCGACGTACCCAGTTGGAAATATCGCAAAAAAAAAAAAATTAACGTTTCTACCGTGGTAGATGTTCTCAGGGGAGTCCGTATTCGCAAGAGTATGGCCCGGAAGATTCAAAGCAAACGCTAATTTGGAATTTTGAATCGGCAGCTGAAATAGAAGGTGTTGATGTCCATCAATGAAAATCCAGAACTCATGAATCGGTATGTAACCGACAAATTCGGCCCCAGCCATAGTTCCGTCCGGAATATATAAAACAAATTAATTGAATGGAATAAAGGGTGTTTCGATCAAAATTTGGGCGACTTTAACTTGACGCATTTCTTTTCATCGTGCATTAAAAAAATTTGCACATCCCTCATTTTGAAGATGTGTGCGTGTAGCATCATGCCTTTGTTTTGATTTTGAGGTTAGCACTCCAGTTATCAAAATGTCGTCGAAGGAAGAGAAGCAACGCATCAAAATTTTGCACGTGCATGGCGGAAATCCAAACTACTCTCATGTCAAGTTGGCGAATTTGTTGAATGTGGCTAAATCAACTGCTACCAACGTATTAAAAGTGTTCGATGAACGTTTGTGGACAGCATGAAAAGCTGGATTGGGGGGAAATCGAAAGCCGGAGGCCACAGCGACGACAAAAAGAGTTGCCGCTGTTTCGAGCGGAACCCCAAGCTCTCCATCCGAGATGTCGCAAAGAAGCTGAGAGTGGATAGAGCTAAAAAACGAGCGGGACTGTCGACTTACAAGAAAGTGGTGACTCCAAATCGCGACGATAAACAAAACACGTCGGCCAAAGCACGATCGCGAAAGTTGTACACGACGATGCTGACGAAGTTTGATTGCGTGGTAAAGGACGATGAAACTTACTTCAAAGCAGACTTTAAACAACTTCCTGGACAGGAATTTTATACGGCAACCGGACGGGGAAAATTGGCAGATATTTTCAAGCACATTAAACGGTCAAAGTTTAGAAGAAATATGTAAAGTGTCAGGCCATCTGTACCTGTGGCTTGAAGAGCAACGTTTAAATTGCGACCGGAACCGTCAACCAGGAAATTTATCTGAGCGAGTGCCTACAAAAATGTCTAATGCCTTCCCTGATGCGACACAATTGTTCCGTTCTATTTTGGCCGGATTTGGCATCTTGCCATTACGGAAAAAAAAGGCCATGGAGTGGTATGCTGCCAACAAAGTTCAAGGGGTGCCCAAGGACAAGAATCCTCCCAACACGCCAGAGCTCCGCCCAATCGAACAATATTGGGCCATCGTCAAGCGGAACCTTAAGAAGACTCAAAAAGCTGTTGTGAGCGAAAAACAGTTCAAGGCAAACTGGCGTACTGCGGCGAATAAAGTGGACAAGGAGACTGTATAAAATCTTATGGCAGGTGTTAAACGATAGACCCGGCAATTCGCATTCGGTAAAAAGGAAGCTTAGCTGAATATTTCTCCTGTTTTCTGTATTAACTGAGCTTGAAAAAGAAAAAGAATTTGACTTATTAATAAAAACTTTGATCGACTCACACACATTACTGTTTGACCAAATTTTGATCGGAACACCCTTTAGTGTAAAGAATTCAAACGTGGTCATGAAGTGGTTGAAGACTTGCCTGCTTCCCTTCAACATCGAGAACCGATGAAAACGTGGCAATGATTACGAAAACTCTGCCTTAGAGAGATTATTATTGATCTCAACATCGCATTTGGGACTGTTCAGCAAATTGTTGTTAATATTTTGGGCATGTAACGTGTTACCGCACGGCTTGTAACGAAAGAGCTGACTTTTGTACAAAAAGATCATCGAAAGAAGGTTGCTGAAGACACAATTTTCGAGCCTAAAATACCTCGTATTCACCAGATATGACCCCGTGCGACTTTTCCTTTTCTCCAAACTCAAAATTCCACTTCTGAGAAAGAGATTTGAATCCATTGAGGCTATAAGAGGAGACTGCGACGAAGGAGCTGAAGCCCATCCTTACAGCGACTTATGAAAAGTGCATGACTGACTGGGTCAAGCCTGTGGCACGTGCGTCCATTCAAACGGAACGTAAACGATAACTCAAACGATTTTTGTAAAAGTAATGTTGATGCAGTTAGTGCTCGGGGTTTTTATTGAGGTTTAACCGCATTTTCGATAGGATATTTAAATGCTTGAAAGAATTCTTCTTTTCCTATTTGAAAAACTAGAATGCTCACAGAACTGTCATGAACTGGGATGCTTCTAGGTTTCTTCTGGGATGCATCCAGATCTCTTATTCTGGGTTGCATATGGAAGAGGCCTGTAACACTTCAAGAATAACTCTGAGATACTTTAATGATTGTTCTGTGCTGCTGCCGAAATTTTTCTGAGAACTTTCCAGAGAACTTGTGAAATATTTCCAGAACAGTTCTAAAATGCTTCCAGAGTAGTTCTGTGTAGTTCAATGCAGTGAAATTATTGTGTAGATGCTTCCAGGATTTTTGATGACTGCATCCAGAATAGTTTTAATCCAAACTTGTTCTGGAGTGATTCCTCAATTGCTCTAAATAGCTTCCAGAGTAGTTGTGGGACGCTTCCAAAAAACTCGTGACGCATCCAGAAGAGCTTTGGACGCTTCCAGCATAGTTATCAGATGCTTCCAGAATTGCTTTGGATGCTTCCAGGGTTCAGCTGGGTTGCTTACAAATTTGTTCTGGGATGCATAAAGAAGAATTCTGGGATGCTTCCAGAATAGTTCTGAGATACTACCAGGAGTGTGCGGGGATGCTGCCAAAATCTATATGAGAATTTCCTAGGGAAGTTGTGAGATACATGCAGAACAGTTCTTTAATGCTTCCATAGTAGTTCAGTGTAGTTCTTAGCTATATGATGAGCAGTAGTTGTTTAAATTCTTCTAGGGTTTTGATTGAATGCATTCAGAGTAGTTAGGATCCAAGATTGTTCTGGAATGATTCTTCAATAGTTCCTCGAAGCTTCCAAAGGAGTTCTGGGATGTTTTCTGAATCGTTTAGGAACGCTACCAGCATAGTTGTGGGATGCTATCGTGTTAAGCAATGCTTCCAAAAAGCTCGGGAATCTACCAGATTTGTTTTGGGGTGCTAAAAGGATTTTGCTGGGTTGCTTACAAAATTGGTCTTGAAATGCATTAAGAAGAATTCTGGGATGCATCAAGAAAACTCTAGGATGCTTCAAGAATAGTTCTGAGAAAGTTCCAGGATTGTTCTGGGATGCTTTCAGAATCATTCCGAAAAGCTTCCAAAGAAGTTGTGAGATACTTCTGGAACATTTCTTAAATGAATTATGGAGAGTGTGAGCTGTTTAGTGGAATACCTGTAACTAGAAAATAAGAAGAATGATTAGTAATTTCCATTTAATTCCAACTACCTTTATTGCTTATCTTGACAGATACGCGTATTTCGTCTACAATGTGCAGACTTCTTCAGTGTCGTGTACTAATACTCGAGTATTAGTACACGACACTGAAGAAGTCTGCACATTGTAGACGAAATACGCGTATCTGTCAAGATAAGCAATAAAGGTAGTTGGAATTAAATGGAAATTACTAATCATTCTTCTTATTTTCTAGTTATTTCTTAAATGCTTCCAGACCTTCTGGGATGCACTCAGACCAATTTTGAAATGCGTTTGGAAGAAGTCTGGTGTAGTATACCTTATTTATTCCAATGAAATCTACTCAGCACTTTCGTATCCCACCGAACATTAAGTAACACGATACCAACAGCGCATGTTTATGTGATAACACAGCACTTTGACAATGTGGGAACGATCGCTTCAATCGCGTCCCACTGTAGAAGTGTTCCAATAAGCATGTTTTAAGTCAGGCTAGTTACTAAGCTTATAATAAATTATCACTACTACTCCAATCGTGGTGTGTTATACGTGTCTTCCAGATATCATACCCGCTAGTAAAGTCTTCGCAAAGTGTCTGCACGAAGTGTCGAGTTAGTGAAAATCAGGGGGAAATTTCTGAGATACCTACAGGATTGTGCTGGGATGCTTCCAAAATATTTCCAGCGTAGTTGTGAGATACATCCAAAACAGTTCTAAAATGCTTCCAGAGTAGTTCTGTGTAGTTATTAGTTAAACGCTGTGTAGTTATTGTGTACTGGCGTTCAGAATTTTTTCATTGAATACATTCAGTATAGTTCTGATCCAAGGTTGTTCTGGACTGATTCCTAAATCGTTCTAGGAAGCTTCCAGAGTAGTTCTGTGTTTCTTTTTAAACTGATCCAGGACGTTTCAAGCATAGTTAGGGGATGTTTCAAAAATAGTTTTAAATATTTAAAATAGTTTAAAATAGTTGTGGGATGCTTCTAAAAAAGTTTTGCGATCCCAAATGTGAAGGAATCTTCCAGAATTGTTTTGGAATGCATCCAAGATTCTTTTGGGTTACTTACAGATTTGTTCTGGGAGGTATCCGAAGTAATTCTGGGATGCATATGGAAGAATTCTGGAATGCTTCCAGAATAATTCTTTAATGCTTCCAGGATTTTTTAGCGATGCCACCAAAATTATTATGAAAAGCTTTCAGCGTAGTTTTGACATGTTTCCAGAACAGTTCTGAAATTCTAATTTTAGGATACTCCAATAACAGCTTTAATAATAATAATAATAATAGTTTATAATAGTTCTGGAATTCATTCAGGTTTCTTCTGAAATACATCCATAGTAATTCTGGGAAGCTTCGAGTTATTTGTTAAATTCTGTGAAGATACTTATGATCCAAGATTATTCTGGGATGATTCCTACATAGTTCTAGGAAGCTTCTAGAGTGGTTTTGGGTTGCTTTCTAAACTCTTTCAGGGGGCGTCCAGCAAAGTTGTGGGATGCTTCCAAAGTAGTTTAGAGATGCTTACAAAGTAGTTTAGAGATGCTTCCAAAAAAATCGGTATTATTCCAGAATTGTTTTGGGATGCTGCAAGAATTCTTCTGGGTTGCTTACAAAATTGTTCTGGGAGGCATCCAGAGTAAATCTCGGTTGCATATGGAAGAGTTCTGGATGCTTCAAGAATAGTTCTGAGGTACTTCCAGGATAATTCTGGGATGCTTTCAGAACTATTCTGAGAAACTTCCAGAGTAGATGTGAGATACTTCTGGAACAGTTCCGAAATGCTTCAAGAGCAGTTGTGGAATGCTTCCATAGTAGTTTTGCGATGCTTTCTCAATAGTTCTAGGATGGTTCCAGGATTCTTACATAATCGATCTGGATCAGAATCGATCCAGAATAGTTCAGAGATACTACCAAGATTGTTCTGGGATGCCTCTGATTTTTTTGTTTAGCAAAGCTTCTAGAGTAGTTTTGAGAAACTTTCAGTAACAGTTCTGAAATGCTTCCAGAATAGTTCGGAAATGCTTTCAAAGCAGTTATGCGTGTTTTTAAAAAAAAAATCAGTTACTTCCAGAACATCTATTGACTGTATCGATAGTTCCATCCAAGATTGTTCTAGAAAGATTCCTAAATAGTTCCAGAAATCTTCCAGGGTTATTCTGGGATGCTGTCGAAACTCTTTCAACAATCTTCCAACATAGCTCTGGGATGCCTTCAAACTAGTTTTGCGATACTTCCAAAAGTGTTCTAAGATGCTTGAGGCATTGTTCTGGGATGCTCATAGAATTGTATAAGAACTCTGGAATGCTTCCAGAATAGTTCAGACATGTTTCCAGGATTTTCAATCCAGTGTAGTTATTATTTTATTTTCAGGTTCCTCCAGGATATTCATTGACTGCATCCAGAATAGTTCTGAGATGATCCAAGATTGTTCTGGAATGATTCCTGAATAGTTCTAGGAAGCTTCCATAGTTATTCTGGAATGGTTTCTAAAGTATTGCAGGACGCTTCCAGAATGGTTCTGGGATGCTTAAAAAGTAGTTTTGCGATGCTTCGGAAATATTTATGGGATGCTTTCAGGATTCTTTTAGGCAGCTCGCTGGATTCTTCTAGGTTGCTCACAGAATTGATCTGGGGTGCATCAAGAGTAATTCTGGGATGCATCTGGAAAAATTCTGGAATGCTTCCAGAATAGTTCTGAGATACTTCCAGATTAGTTCTGAGATGCTTCAATAGTAGGTTTGTGATATTTTCTAAATAGTTCTGAGATGCTTCCAGGATTCTTCTGTGTTGCTAAGGTTGGTCTGAGATGCATCCAGAGTAATTCTGGGATAAGGAAAGAAGAATTCTGGAATGCCACCAAAATAGTTCTGAAATACTTCCAGGATTATTCTGGGATGCCACCAGAAGTTTTCCCATGGCAAATCTTAAGGGTTTACCGGGCTTCAAATGGTGAGTTGACAACTTCGAAGGAGGGTGCAACCGACCTCCAGTCGTCACAAGTTCCTACCTCACGCCTTCACGAGTCATATGATCACAAAAGACTGCCAGCTGAAACATGGAGACGCTGGTTGGCGTAGCCTGGGCAATGTTGTCAATCTGACAATAGCGAAGTGAAGGGATGCGACTGAAGATCGTGTACCTTTAAATCATATTGTTTATTTTCCATTCTCATTTTAATAACAATTTCAGCACGCTTTAGAATCATCTTTGTATTCCAAAACTATGTAAGACCCTGGAGAAACATGACAAGCATAAAAGGCTCATTTAATTTTTCATAAAATCATAAAATTCGAAAGAAAAAAATTGTTTTCGCAAAATTCATAAACGGCTGGCATGTGCTTCTAAGCAGTATAGGATTGTATATAAGTATTTTGTTTAGTGGTGTTATTATTAAATAAGCCATTTATTTCAGAAATCATCAAACTGTACTCTTCGGTTGCTCCAATTGCTATCTTTGAAATGTTACTAGAACAGTATGAAGACAAAATATTACAACATGTCTTATAAAATAATATTTTTTATTGAAATTTCATCTTTGATTTTTTGAATGACCTATACTGCTTCAGCTTTTCCAGGACTAGGAGGATATTAATACATATCTAATTTTTATTAATTTTTCAGTAACAATCCATTAGATGTCAGGAGGTGGCAACGGAGTCGGTGATAGGCTTTTGCAATTATTATTGAATGTATTTTTCATTAGCGTTTTGCAAATGAACATTTTACCCAATTCGAGTGGATATGATTCATACAGCGCTGTATTTATTTAGCTTGTGTATGATTTTACAGTTCAATCTTTGTCATTACTTTATCATTAGTCACAATATTATTATATTTGATAATAGTGGTTTTATTGATTTTACTTCATAGATGAGGTTATAAAATCAGCATCAAGCAGCAAATAGTGACCAGTGAATAAGAGTAAAATAAAATGATTAAATTTCAAAAGATGTAACAAACCTTTTCAGGATACCTCAAACCGAGATTTTAGTGAATTGCTGCTATCGCTGAAAACGAACGAAAACGTGCTTAAGCGCGAACCACAGAACTCTACATTTTAACACTTTACAACATTTCTTGCATATCAGGATCAACCGAACGAAGATCATATATAATAGATACGAATGCTTGTAGTATTTTTCATTTACATAAATGTATACACTATTATGTAAATATTTCATGGGAATGGGAGGGACCATCAGGGCACCCGATTAAAGCACTCTGGATGGGGAGAGTGGGAATGCCAACTCCCCATTGCTAACAGTTTGTGAATAGAGGGCGGGCTCTTCTCCCCGCCCATTGGGGCATCCTCATGTTAGATAGCTTGCTCTTTTGACCAATTGTTCTATCTTGTTGTTGGAAGGAGATTCTTTATATCCCCTGTGGATACCTATAAGTGATGTTGCATATCGATCCACCAACCGCTTTTTGGCCCTTCATACAATGGCATTATTAGGATAATCAGTGGTTATTAAAGCTTGATCAAGTCTAACAGAGAGGAGAGCCCATTGCTGTCGGACTAGTTTCCGTGCTACAATGGGTGGTAGCATCATACAGTTGCACGTTACTCGTAACTAGGAAGACGACTCCACCACCTGGACCCTACATATCGTAATTACTTGTGTGCACTAGAGACATTCTAGTAACATTGTAATACTTCAAGATGGCGCGTGGTGTTTTGAGTGTTTCATAAAATATATTCATCAACAACTCCGAAAGAGCAGTCCACAGAATCATCATTTGATATAAAAAATGGTCAATATGTACAATAGCAAATCAACAATCGGTTAAAACTCAACTCTTGCTCCATAAAAAAAAATGGAACTGAAATAACGCACCGAAGCTTCTTCACTCAAGTGCCAACAGCGGCCATCGTCGAATTTTGGCGCTCATAATAATTCAATTTTCCATAACAATAAATTTTATACATTCATCCCACTTTTATGCAATATCGCCCTTCGGAGAGTGATTATTTTCATTAAAAAGCATTTTTATTGCATGCTCCCTGGCACCGATGAGGAAAATCCCCTCCTCGCTCGGAGGTGCTGCCATTCCCGGTAAGCCGGAGGCATTCAGAGAACGCGCATTTTGTATTCTGCCCTGTTTTTTTTTCGGTCGAATAGTTTTATGAACTCCACTGTGGCGAAATTGTATGAGGGGACACCAAAACTTTCATTACGATTCATAATTTCTGATATTATTGTTTGCGTTGCTCTGCCTACATCACCGGAATTTCAATTACCGGCTCTGAAAATCAGTTTTTAATTACATTTCTCGCATACTTTCCAAAGGTCCACAAAATAAAAGAATCGCGGAATAACTGTTGTTCAATCGTCGTGTAACAATGTACTCAAGCTGAAAGTTATCGTCTTATGAATATCTATTGGGAAACTCAGTGGCACATGTCGTTCCAGTTCAGCAGCCATTCAGCTCAGTAGGACAAAAGTCAAATTATTGCATACCTTCTACGGATCACACGCCTCCTGACTCTAGAGCGAGCGAATGATCTATTGAGAGATTTCTTCCCCATCGTCGTCGGTTACACAACTGCTGCAAATTGAATCAATTGCACTTACTGGCTAAAACGGCAGCGGACTTCAGCCCTGCAGAAATGCATTCATTCTCTGTCTGTTATGCAGAGCGTTTTTCCTCTGCAAACAGTCTAACCGTGAGGAGGTGCAGGGTGGGCACGATTTGCTCGTTTACAGTTAAATGCTAAATTGAATGAAATTGATCGGTTTTCTCGTTTCTTCCTCGCTTGTAATTGATCCACATAGCAGGCTAACCCACATTCTATTTGAACTAGCATTGCTCTCTAGAATCCGTTTTCAAATGATCGAGAAACAAGCAACCGAAGACATCTTGAAACCACAGGGAAAACGGGTGAATATGAACACCTACATCGTTAGTAGATCGACTGTGCTAGTTGGTTGCCGCTTGTGATAGAGTGCATGACGAAGAAATCGATTCAATTCAATGGAAAACTAATTGAATAATAGAGAAGTAAATGATTGCTTCCAACTGAAGCACAATGCTATTGCTGGCGTCAGCGGTGATTGTTTGGTTGCAAAACTGAAAAGTTTCGTTCGTGCTGTTGCTGTGGGTTGGAAAATTGGAAAATTTCGAAAACCACGAGGGGTACGCTGATGACAGCTGGGATCATCGTTACATCACTTTAGGTGCATTGACGTGTCCCTTGTTTAGAATTCCCGAGGTTAGGCAGGACTTTTCCTCAAATACAAACTTTTCCATTGTTGCTTCACAGTAGCACAACAGGAGTGGCTCGATTCATTTGTGCCATTCTGCGGTGCTCTGCCATCGTCATCGATCAACGATACATCTCCTTTTCACAGAGGTGCACAGGTGCATTGCATTGCCCTGGGTCAAACGGTACACTGCAGCGCTGCTGAAATATTGGTTACCATTCAGGATTGGCACGGGCGCGTTCCGATAGAAACCTGCTCACAGCTGTTTTTCTTTCATCGCTCAGCACTTTTCAACCTCGACCGACAACGACGACGATGAGGACGTATTGTTCCGGAGTTATGAATGGCATATGGGGATGCAAGGAAGGAGGCTCAATTTGGCACATTGTGTCGATTTCATCCGATGATTTACCGGTAGACCGGTTCTGCTCAAACAAGTGTCCGAATCTTGGCTCAATCAGTGACACAGTCTCTAATCCACACATAACCACAAAATGGGTTCGAACCACGGAACGGTGGATCCCTGGAGGCAGTCGTAAACAAAGGCGCAGGTCGGAGAAATGGGTTAGCTGCGCGGGAATTCGGTTATTGGATTTCTCGATTGTGTTGTGGCAAGGCACGATTCGGATGGGGGAAATGACCGGTGGAAATTGTTGGTTCGGTAGCGAATGGTGCCTGTTTAGTTTACCGATACTTGCTTTCGTTTCGGACCGCTGCTCCCGGAATGTGGATCAGGCTGATTGCTGCAGAGTTTCATCGATTTTAGTTTATCAGAGCAATGTTGCATTCGATGTTGACGAAAATCGAAACATAATTCGAAACATCAGCACCTCTGTAGGTCGTTGTTTATTCTTCAGGTAGAATACCGAAGGCTTGTAAAACGATAACGATAGATTGGTCCTCGAACCCATTTGGTTCTTTTATTCGTATTATTTATGAAGTAATTATGACAATTTTTATGAACCAACACTGTTTCGATTCAAAACCTAAGTAACACACACAACGGGACCAACGGCTTTACTTTCCTTCCGAAGGAAGACGTAAGAAGATTTTTTCGCCTCAGAAAAACCACCGACGTCGACTGGAATTGAAACCAGACCCACTGGGGTGCCAAGTAGCAGTCAGGCTTACCACTACACCACCGACGCCGGCTATACGTTATGAGTTAATTAAGTCTAAGATTTCAGGGTTATTTGACATAACAGTATGTCGATGTATTTAGGTAAATTATTTATTAGATAGTTGACAATTTTCTGGTGGGATCAATCTTCCACCTCTTGGTAACTTGAAAAGCCCTTAACAGTTGCCAATTGTTAAAAAATGAAAACTTACTTGACAAGCGAGAAATTCGGCACCTTAATGAGCTGGCAGATTTTTATTTTGTAGAAAAGGTAGCACTTTTTGATTCCTAGGGGCATTGTTCCATAGGAATCGTCCCTATCCAGGTGTAACGTTTGCATTTAAAAAAAAATGGACAAAAATTGCCGATTTTTCAAGGGTTACCTTCACCTGCACTGACGAAACTATCCATCCATCAATCATAGTAGCCCATGAGTCAGCAGACAAAAATTTGACAGCTCTATCAGACGATCTCTAGCCGTCGAACTCTAGCGCATTCAAAGAACGGGACCCCGCCCCTGCCTGACATTGTGCGGCACTTTGTGGACGCCGGATACGCCCGTTCCGGCATCTACAACATCTTGGCACTATTAGACAACAATCAGAGCATCGAAAGAAAGCCCCGTTCCGGACCGCCGACGACCCTGAGCGACAAGCAGCTCCAAAGTATGCTGAAGAGGAAGACTGAAGGAAAAGTGTCAACATCGCTGCGTGCTCTTGGCCGGGAGGTCAAGTTCAACCGGCCGAACAGTGAAAAAGTACCTGGCGAACATGAACATACATGTCAGGAAGCGGAAGTCGCGTCCACTGGTTTTAAAGCTGCAGGCAATGACGCAGCGGCAGCGGCTGAATAAGATGGTCAACTCGATTTTCCCGGCAAATCGCGACGTGACGGTAGTATTGGACGACGAGACCTATCTCACCCTGGATGGCAACGACTGGCAGGGCACTTCGTATTTTACTTCCCCTACGAAGGAAGCGAGCTCCGAAGTTCATTTCACACACCAAGTTCCCCAAGAGGGTGCTACTGTGGCTGACAATCAGCGAGAAGGGGATGTCAAAACTGCTGTGAACGGGCCGTGAACGGGGAAATTTAAAGTACGAAATGCCTGCCGGAAGTTGCGTCGTTCATCAAGAAATACCGTCAGGGCGAAGACGCGGTGTTCTGGCCGGATCTGGCGTCGCCCCACAACTCGAAGCGATCGTTGGAGGAGATGGAGCGGCTGAACATCGATGTGGAACCCAAGTCGGCGAACCCGCCCAACGTCCCCCAGCTGCGTCCCATCGAGAATTTCTGGGCCAACCTGAAGCGTAAGATCTACTCCAACAATTTTTTTGCGAAAACTGAGGAGGAATTGATAAATATGACGAAGAAAGAACTCAAAAACATGCCTACACGCATGTTTTCGTCCGCCATGGCGAATGTTCCGGTTAACTGCCGGAAGGCCGCTCGCAAGGGCGTAGAAATTTTTTGCAAGTAAGCTTAAATAGCTTAAATAATTACCTTCCATGGGAAATTTATCAAAAGCAACTATCTGTCTTAGCTTTTTTTTATCACCATCCAAAAAAAGTCCATTTTTTTAATGCAAACGTAATAATGTTAATGCCGGGGAAGTTGAGATCATTTTCTGAAGAAAGCTTTGTTTCACAAAGAGCAAATTTATCACAATCGGAATTCTGAGCTATAAATTTGAATGAGTCTAGTATGAGTTCTAAACTACAGTTCCACTATAGTACAGTAATCATATCACCGACTTGGTTTAATGAACTACACACTACCAAAATGCCATGTAAATTTCTGTCCTCTGAGACCAACACATGCAAGCGTCCTTTAGCACATAAAAATGAGTTGAAAGAGATGAGAAAATAAATTCAATCAAACACATCTTTTGTCGAATTGCGTATGTGTCAGTTTGAGGAGACATAATTTTACACGAAAGCTTATTTTACGTTCCCCGACTTTTTACAAATCACGTTATGAATTACGTTTCGTGTAAAATTCATAATTTCTAACTGTGTAGCATTTTTAATTATTTTGTCGATTTAGGGTAATGGCGGGAAGCTCTTACTGCAATCAGGAATGAACTATCCATCGAAGGATAAGATTGACGCAAGGTGAGCCCAAGAAACATTTAACTGCCTAAGGTATGATTCCAATGTCGGAAGCAAGGCCGAAATTAAGCTTCTAAGAGGGTTAATCGAAAATTGCTGGTGCAGACCTAAGCATTTCTGTATAAATCTGCCTGGAGCGTGTAGTTATGAATTGCTAGACGTTATGGGATTGCTTTTTGTACTTTGGGCACTCCTTTAAAAGGGTGAGGGTTCTCACCACAATAAATGCAATTCTGCGCAAATTGTAATTTGTTGCTGCAATGATTGGCCGAAAGTACGAGTCTTTTTCAGTTCGTACAATTGTATACTTTCTGTCTGTAAGGAGTGTATCGAAAATAAGCTATCCACAAACTTTCTTTCAAATTATGTTGAAAACCGATATTTTATTCATACAAAAAATTGATCCTTTATTGTACGAGGTTAAACTTGAACATAATGAAGACCGGATGAAATTTAAGTTATTCCTTCACGAATTTTCGAACTTTGGATCGAATGCTCTTCATCAAGTTCCGGACAAGTGTTGCATCGCATTTTTTGGACGCTTGAGCCCAAATTTTTTTGAACTCCTGCATGTTCCCAGCTGCCTTACCAGTCTTCTTGAAGACCCTCTTCACGATTGCCCAGTAACGTTCGATGGGTCGAAGCTGAGGGCAATTTGGTGGATTGATATTTTTCTCAACGAAATCTATACCCTTTTCCGCAAGCCAATTGAGAGTGGTTTTGGCATAGTGAGCCGACGCTAAATCCGGCCAAAACAGTGGAGGTGTACTATGCTTCTTATATAAAGGCAACAATCTCTTCTGGAGACACTCAGATCGATAGATTTCCGCATTTATAGTTCCGGTAGTGTAAAAAATGGTTGACTTCAAACCACAGGAACATATTGCTTGCCATACCAGTACCTTTCGACCGAATTTCTCCACTTGAATCGACCTGTTCGCATCGCTTACATCCTCCCCAACGACGGCATTCCGACACTCGTTCCTGCTTTTTTGGCCAAATCACGTATTGACATTGATTTGTTCTTCATGATTAGAGATACCACTTTCTGCTCCAGTTTCGGGTTGGAAGAACCGGGTTTTCTGCCTCTTCCTGGTGGCTCATCCAAAGAATAGTGTTCCCCAAACTTATTAATGATGGTTTTAACACTTGCATGATGAATTCCAAACCGCTTCGCCAATTTTCGCATAGTAATACCCTTCTCACTTAGCCATGTGTCCAGAACCTTAATTTTCACTTCCTTTTCAATACGCGACATTTTGAAAACGCAGAATTTGAACCGCACAAACAAGTAAACAAAAGAAAGCTGACAGTCAAACGCACAGCATGCAGTGTTCAGAGCATAAAAAACCATCACAAATACATGCGTACAACGCAAATGTATGTGGGTAGCTTATATTCGATACACTCCTTATAAGCGCGCACCGGTAAAAAATCTCCATCGAATGTTGCATACTTTGGGGGAACTGAACCGGCGTATGTCACCCAAAACAAGGGTAAAAGTTGATTTTTTTTTTCTTTTTCCAACGATGCTGAATGAAGTAAATCCAGTATAGTTACAAGCTCACGAGAAACTTTAGAGTTCTTAGAATAACAAGAAACTCGTTTCAAGTCCTCGATAGTCAGACTCGCATCTGAAATATCACCGTCTATCTGCACACCTCACTAGGACACGTAGATATAATACTCAATATTGATCAATCTTCATAGTCAGAAACCTTGCTATTTTATAGTTTGGCGCTTCTATACGCAGTTTGTTAAACCTTTCGTTATGTATCGAGACACCGGGATGCCTTTGCAGTAATTGTTTCGAAATGTCGAGTGTTCAACGGATAATTATTGGGCCGAAAAAAAAAACTCATGGTCCCTTCGAAAATAGATGTTAATGCCTAGTTCGTGTTACTTTGGCCCGTTTGCCAGCTGCTGCGTGGGAAGCGATCGATGATTTATTGCGATGTTTTTAAACTGCGATGGTGTTTTATGTTGCACTCTACAGCGACAACACTCGGACTATGTGGAACATTACTTTCACTATGCACTTTGTAATACTGCTCGGTAAGAAGAACCAACGTCTGCCATATCCATTTCTCAAAGGTACTACTCATACGAATGCAACAACATGCCACATGCTCTCCCCAATATTTGATTATGCAAACGAAAGATGTAAAGCAGTGCACCGGCGAAAATTTTTTTTGAATCATTGTGAACAAATCACAATGAAACAGGACCTTTGACTACTCCATAAAATCCATACAATAGTGGAGTTAAGCACAGCTATAAAAAGGTGCTCATGATGTTGAAAAATTTCAAATGATCGCGAGCTTAACTCTACTCGGTGAGTGTTGCAAGTCAACTCAATAACTTAATAAACCTCCCAAAATCTTCAAAAAACCACACATGATAAATAAACCTTCAAACAACCACAAAAACATCTAACAAACAGACTCTACCATTGCACCATCCCAAACAGTTGTAACAGTTTACATTATCCCGTTCGCTGTTGTTCATCATTAAACAGAAGATCCTCCTGCCGACTGACATCATTCAATCTATTTGCCCTTCCATTTTCTAGTTTTGTTTGAAATAAACACCCATTCTGTGCCCGACCCGTTTTGTCGACTCAGCCTCTTTGACTGGAGTGCGCTGAACACATGCCGCGGCTGCAGAACAGCATCACCCATCAGCACCCACCGTGGTCAGTCGTGTTTATTGAGCGCTCTCAACACCCGTCGATGTCAGCAAATATTTATCCCAAACAGATTTGACATCGTTTGTTTATTGAATTTATATTGAACATGTGGAAGTTCGACATGAGCTCTACAGCAGCAGAGGGCGCAACTTGACTCCCTGTTGCGGTTTCGTTTTGACGGCACTCCTGTTTGAGTGTGTGTGTTCGCGGTGATGATCACCTAGTGCCTTTGAAGATTATGCATCTCCGTGTTTAATATTAATTCAATGGATGAGGTTGAGGTGATGATGCGACCTAGAAGTTATTCCAACACGCCCGTTGTCAACGACGACAGCGATGATGAACTGAAAGAATGATGTGAAAACGAGATTCTACGCTCGCACTGCTGGTGATAAATATTTTCGGTCGCGTGTATCCGCTTTCAAAGCGTGATGGCTAGGGTCTAATAAGCACTCTGCGATGATAGGTTTCCCTAGATCGAATGTGGTACGAAGGGGGTAATCTGTAAATAATTTACCATCATGTGTGCCACTCAGGATCGTTGGCACATGAGGAGGATTGCCTTTTTCGGTTGCGATTGTCTAAAATTGTCCCATTCATCGAGACAGACGTGTGTGGTGACCTACTGTCTGACATGTTGAACTCAGCTTCCATGGGATCTAAATTAACCTTTTGCTTGTGTTTACAACTACCTCCTTTGGCTGGGTGGAATATGGCTCGCGGTTGCATCTTGTCAGCTCGTAGAAGGGCAGAATGCGGTGGAGAAGTCGCGAAACTTGTGGATTTCCACCTTCTGTTCAAATATATTTGCGCACTGGAGTCGCGAAGTGAAGCAACAGAGCACGTGTGAAAATCAACACCATTACCCGACCCAAGTTGACGTTGACGGCCGTCGTCGTCGTCGTCGTCGTCGTCGTCGTCGTCAACGTTTCTCGTGGGTCGTGTGGTTTAAAGTTTACCCTGCGTCACATTTTCTTCTACGGCTTCTTAATGAGGGTTATAACAGCTGAACTGGAACTTCAAGCTTTGCTTCATCTTGGAGGTCGGAGGTCTTTAAGATTTTTCAGCCATTTTGCATGTAGTGTGAAATGGACAATTAATTATATTCTAAGCAGAAAATCTTCTTAGATCACGTTTCGAACTGACCTACCTCTATCGGTATGTAGGTTTGTAGTTCCATATGCTCTAGCAAGGCTAAAATTAGACTCCTTAAGTACACAACAAATAAACCTGTGCACAGATGAGTGATCATTAAGCAGATGTGATGATAAGATGGGAACAGGAAGGTAATTATTTAAAAGTGTTGCTTAAGTCTGGTTCAGTACGAACCCGGGAATACACATGCTGTCTAAAGTTCCTTTGTAGTTCGCTGGTAGTGTAGAAAATCAGTTAAACAAATTATAAAGACTGCAAGTTTTTACCAATTCTGTACACAAAGATGTACAACACGATGCTCCATCATGTTTCAGGTAAATGCATAGTGAATTTATTTAAGAATTTTCCATCAATATTTACATGGTGAACGAGCCCTATGCTGTATGGTGTAGGGTCATTAGGATATTAAGCCAAAAGCCAGTAGACCAAACCGAAAGAAGACCAAATGGAATATCAGGTCAAACGCTATTTGGCAGAATGCCTTTATGGTTCATTAGGTTTTCATCTGTTGGGCCGAAAGCCATGAGGTCAAATGGACCAATAGGCCGGATTTTGAATAGTGAAAAATTTAATTTTAGGAAAATAAAACAAATGATCCTCAATGGGAGTTTTTTCATTCTTCCAGTCGCGAGTAGTTCCAAGGTGGCCAGACAATCTTAATTTATAAATACCCGCATTTTTCCCGAATTTTCTCCGCATTTTTGCCTAATTTTCCCGACTGGGAAAATGAGTTGATATAAATTGGATTAATAGATATTTTTGAAGTTTTTGAGGAAATTGTTCAATCGGAAATGCTGACTTGTTTCATTTAGACAAAATGTCGGATACCAGCGGCAAATCGTGCTTCTTGCGTATTGCGTAACCTGCAGTGGTCTCTCATTTTGCAAACGAGAACAAAAATCGCTCTATAGAAGTCATTGATCTTTCAAGTTTCTAGAAGCATAAACATCGAAGAAAAATAGTAAAGCATTCAAGGTTTTCGAGTGCAAAATAATGTACGTGCGTTACGTGCATAATGTATCAAGGGCTTCGTGAAGGTCTTTGACAGTTCGTAGAAGATTCTCTGAGCTACCAAACTCTTTTCAGTTTAGTTCACCAAAATTTGTCCAAGCGCTGTTCTTTTCTCTGGAATCCGTCAAGCACCGTCTTTAAAGACGGCATTAAGCATAGCTGCCCAAATTCTTTATCTACGAATGTTTCTAGACGCAGCGCCATATGCTTTTAGGCTATGTCCTTGAAATGAGTTATAACATCAGGGTTATAAGATGACGTAGCGCGTTAAAGGGTATGTTAATGGAGATTTGTTGAGTAGCTTCTTCAAAAAAAAAAAACACAGTAAAAAGATCGACAGTCGTTGCGGAATGCCAAAACGTCTTTGTTGGAAATTTTTGCAAAGTCTCTCGCTTTCTTGATTGCCGATTCAGAGGCAAAACCGATTTCGACATTAAAGTCTGGCAGAAGATTGCTCTCCGTCAATACTATTTCAATTAATGATGTTGCGTTGACTGTCAGATACTCGTGCTCAACCATTTTCTCCATAGAGGCTCTCACTAGTCCCGTCAAATCGTCAAAAAGAAACGAAGCCATAGATTCGGTCTGGGAAACGACTCGACCATTGCTGCAGACGTGATGACAAAATTCAGCTTTGGTCCCAGCATCTTATTGTCTACCATATCCGCCACAACAGCGAACACTTTTGATCGGAACACCGACGGAAAGGTCCGTTTGAAATTCGGATGACTTTCCTTTGTAACCTTTGATGAATTTCTAATGTTTTTTTTTTCACTTCACTTGTTTGGCAAATAATAAAAAAAAAATACCAGAAAACTTGTAGGCAGTTCAAACGAAAAAATATTGCTCCCGGAAAAAAACAATTATGGGCAGGACGAAATGATTTCGTATGCTACACCCTAATAAATTGTTGCATGGTTCAAAACATAGATGGCGCGCTGATTATGACTAACGCCGTTTCACGCAAAACGTACCTATACGCGGAAGTTCGTTGAAGCAGCCACTTGGCATACAAAAGAAAGATCTAGAGGCTGATCTCATACAGGCTTGGGGTTTTCTCGGTCATTTCGTTTGCGGAGCGGTTGGTGAGCAGAACGCGCCGAATAAGTTTTCTTGAATATATTTCCAAGTGGTGAGAAACGTAGTGATAATATAGTGGAAAGTTTCCGTTATCGATACTCCTCGGAACTCCCCAATCCTTCTTAATTATCGGTCGTGATATTTTGGATGGAAAGAGGTATCTTTTCGTGAAGCGATTAGTCGAAATCAGAGATTTGGCTGTCTCTCGCTTTCGCATCCGCAACCGTGCCAGGCTTACCAGATCACTGAGTCCATGCTTTTTAATAGTCGGGCAATTCAACTGACAGGCAGTCTCTCCTGGGAGAGTGGCGCTTAAGCTGCCTTGTTTGCCAAACCAATTGAGTCAGGACGGGGTACACGGCCAGCCATTTAAACTCAATTTTGAGTCGTTTTCGACTCACTTTCGTCATTAGTGGAGTCACTCAAATTTGAGTAAATGTTACTGGTATTGACAAGTCGACAAATCAAAAACATCGACTACAATGAGATGGATGTTTTTGATTTGTCGACTTGTCAATCCCAGTCACATTTACTCAAATTTGAGTGACTCCATTTTTGACGAAAGTGAGTCAAAAACGACTCAAAATTGAATTAAAATGGCTGGCCGTGCACGGTTACACCTTCAGCTTTCTTTCTCCCTGCTTGCTGACTTCGTCCACAAGTCTTCTCAAATGGGGCAATATTTGTATCGCTCTTCTAGCAACTTGTTCATTTTCCATCCAACGAACTTCGCAGAATTTCAGTGGAAAAACCTGGAAAAAACACGATTTTACATAATTTTAATCTAAAGCTCTCCATAGGTAATTCTAGTGATCAAAATTATCGTCATGCATCAATTGGTCGACATTTTAGTCTATTTAACATGAGTTGAAAAATGCACAACTCATTTTTTAAAAGCTTTCGTTTCTAAAAAAAAAAGCCGTGTAGCCAGATCTTCTAAGCGGTACGTTTTTGAACAGACTGAACAAAGCCAGCAGAGAATGGCCTAGTTGATGTTGTTGTTTCGTATTTACATGACTTTCAGCCTGAGGCTGGTTCGTCACGCCAGGGAAACGACCTGGCCTTACGTATCGAACCCATCAACACATGAGCCGGGACCAATGGCTTTACTTCCCACCCGAAGGGAGTCGAGATCAGAGATATTTAATCTAAGAAAATGCCAACGGGGCCGACTGGAATTGATACCAGACAGACCGGGAAGAGAGGCAACCACGCTAACTACTACATTAACGGCGCCGTCTATTCGACCTAGTTTCGTTCGACCTAATAGCGTTCGTCGTGATGTCATTTAGCCTACTAGAATTTAGCGTAGTGGCATTTAGCCTAATGGCCCCACGTTGG
The DNA here is from genome assembly GCA_024533555.2 of Aedes koreicus. Taxonomy (NCBI): domain Eukaryota; kingdom Metazoa; phylum Arthropoda; class Insecta; order Diptera; family Culicidae; genus Aedes; species Aedes koreicus. The sequence continues at coordinate 65,128 of JAHHFK020003587.1, read as the reverse complement.
GCGCCAATTGTAAGTTGCGGCTTACCTGCCAGCTTTTCGCTAGTCCGATTTATCCCGACGGGCGTCTGCAAACGGCCCCACCCCAAACACACTCTTTTCCCTCCCCTAATTTGTGTCGCAATATAAGGACTACGTCTGGCGGAACTCGGAGAACACTTCCGCCAACTCACGACGATGCTCTGGATGGCTCACCCAGCGAGTGCGCATCTTGGAAATGGCACAAGGAACGCACTTTTCCAACCGAAATACCGGGCCGGGTCAAAACGCATCCTTCTTAAACAGTCCGCAACTTTAGTGTCCTTTTTCCAGATCATCCTCCGAGTCTCTTGTGAGATCTTCTTCCATGGCCATTTCGTTTCCGCTGATGACGAAGAAGGGACCGAACCCAATAGAGGAGTCAATACTGATATTGAGAACCTTTCCAATGTCGGCAACATGGACATATGTAAACGATCAATGATGTATTGTAAGGCAGTAATGTTGCAAAACTATGTTTATTATGAAATGCTATGATGATAATTGTTGACCATGTCTCTACTGTCAAAGGAAAAACATATTTTCAAGCATTATTCTGTTTTCAGAGAGCGAGTGATGGCGCTATAACCATATACCATATGGGGCTTAAACTCTAGTAAATGCTTAAATCTCAACCGTTTAAAGCAAAATGGAGCACCACTTAACCTCTTTAGGCTGAATGCTCCCAACGACCATTTTTGTTCCAAACACCAAACAGAGCATTCTATTTGAATTTTCTTTTCGACTAGGGTAGCGGGATGTAATGTTAGCCTATCACCTTCATTCGGCCTATGTGCCAAATATGTCATTAATTTAGCGATAATCAAAAAAGTCAAGTTCCTATTAGGATGACCGATATAATCCAAAGCAATTGAGATAATATTAATCAACTTATAGTGGTTCACTTCCGCGTAATTTTCGATTTCTTGAACTTTTGTGGCATCATGATTTCACTGGTTAAGCTGAACTGATGATCTTCACGATCTTCAAATGATCTAAATTTGGCTTAATTGAATCGATAAACCGAGTAATGCAGTCTAGGTATACAGAAAATGGGTCCTCTCTTAGCTCAGTCGGTAAAGGCGCGGCTACAAAGCAACACCATGCTGGAGGTGGCTGGGTTCGATTCCCGGTCTGGTCTAGGAATTTTCCGTTAAGGAAAATTTCTCGACTCCCTGGGCATAGCGTATGATTGTACTTGCCACACAATTATACTAATCCAAAAAAATGGTACTTGGCATCGAAAGCTCTCAATTGATAACTGTGGAAGTGCATTTAGAACACTAAGTTGAGAGCAAGCAATACGCTAATTGTGGAAGCAATAAGCTTGAAATGCTAAAGAAGAAGAAAGAAGAAGTATACAGAAAATAGATACACGTTCCAAACTAACTGTTCACATACTGTTGCATGGACGTGGCCAGGTGAGCGATCGAGGAGTGTCTTCGTGGAGATTATTGAATGAAGAAACGTATCGGTAATTGGTTCCGTTTCATGGTGACATGCAATGTCTTCAACGGAATATTCCTCATTGTAGTTCCATCCACGAGTTGTGCAAACGTCATTGCTAGTGCTAATTCACAGTGTTTTTGCGCACTGGACACTGCTGACGAGTTCGTCTTGAACTCTGACATTGAACCTGCCTTTATGAGCTTCCGCTCAGCGATTGCCCAGTAGCGTTCGATCGGTCGTAGCTGGGAACAGTTCGGTGGGTTGATGTATTTTTCAAACAAATCAACGTTGTTATCAGAAAATCGCTGTACAGTTGATCTGACATAATGGGCAGGGGCCAGATCCGGCCAGAAATGAGGAGGAATCTCATACTTTTGAAAAAGTAGAAGCAAACTTTTCTGCAAGCACTCGTTTCGGTAAACTTCAGCATTTATTGTTCCTTTTGTTTAGAAAATAGAATATGCAAATTGCTTGCCAAACGAGCAACATTTCATCGAATTTGTCCATCACCACAAGCGTAAAGTCTGTCCACGTTCAATTTCGGACACAAACAAATGTACACATAATTCAACAAAAACGATTGTTTATTACACAATAACAGAGTTAAACCTAAATTAGAAACAGTTGATTACGATATTAATCCTTCTTTCTGTAAAATTCTCGAGCTTTTTGTGGTACACCCGCCATCAGGTTCCGTACGGTATCGTCAGATACGCCTGCCGTGACGATTCTCCATCTTCTCTTGAAATCAGCGGCACCATTTGCTTTCATCTTAGTTTCAAAGAGTTTCCGCTTAACTAGAGTCCAATGATTCTCTATTGGATGAAGCTCTGGACAGTTTGGTGGATTGGCACGTATTTGACCTCTTGTACCTTACTTCCATTCCAGGACGGATTTCGCATAGTGACAAGAGGCCAAATCAGGCCAAAACAGAGCTGGAGAGTCGTGGCTTCTAAAAAACCGAAGACACCGCTTTTGCAGACGTTCTTTCTTGTACACATCCTTATTGATAATTCGGTAGAGACGAAACTTTTAGATTTTCGACCACAACTACGTATGGCCTGCCAACTCAAATACTTCTTCGAGAATTTGGATACCTTCCTTGTCCAGGAAATGCTCGGCAAACGGCGTTCCTTTGGATTGCGGTATAAAAAACCAGATCCGGAAGCTGTTTAAAGTCTTCGAGTACGTTTGTTTCGTCGTCCATTATGATACAAGAAAATGTTTGCAAAAAATTGGTGTACAGCTCCTAAGCACGACTTTTTGCAGCGAAATGTTGCTTGTCATCACGGTTTGGCATCTTGTTCACTTTGTACGCCTTCAGTCCTTGCCTCTGCTTTATTTTTTGTACGCATGATTTTGACTTCCTAACTTTGCGAGCCACATTTCGCACAGAAAGATTGGGAATTTTCTCAATAATTTCTTCTTGTGCAGTTGTCGGGAGCATACTTTTCGATTTGTTCCACTTCCAACCTTCCGATCCACAGTCAAGCGCTGGTCAAATGATTTGCAAACACAAAACGCGGTACTTTTCGGTAGCTTTAGTTTTTTGGCAAGACATTTTTCGGATTTTGCGGCTGTTCGTAAAAAATGCGTTTGCGCACCTCCATTTGATTCGGCGCCATTTTACTGAATGTATCAAGAATGTAAACATTTTGTACCACGAAATAAAGTGAAGAGTTTCAGCTGTCATATAAGTGAAACGTTTCAGCGATCCGCGAAATAGCTCGAAATCTACTCTCAAAGAAAAGTGTCCAAAATTGAACGTGGACAGGCTTTATTTGAAATTGGGTCACTCTCCTCAACCAATTTGGTGTAGAATTGAGGTCCCGGCAATGTTCTGGAATCCTCTCTTACGTACGTTTCGTCGTCCATCAAAACACACTGGTAGGGATTGTCCAAAATACGGATGTATAGCTTTTGAGCCCTAGTGGAGGACCAACGCTCCCTTGGTGTCTTTGAACGGAAGGTGCTGCGTACGACCTACGGTGGAGTGCAGATGGAAGACGGAACGTGGAAGAGGCGAATGAACCACAAATTGCATCGGTTGCTGGGAAAACCTCCCATCGTACACATCGCAAAAATCGGTCGACTACGATGGGCTCGGCATGTCGTAAGAATGTCGGACGACAGCCCTGTTAAAATGGTTCTCGAAAACGAACCGACGGGTACAAGAAGAAAAGGCGCGTAACGAGCTAGGAGAATCGATCAAGTAGAAGGCGACCGGCGGACCCTCCGCCGGCAGCGAGGCTGGCGAAGTACAGCCGTGGACCGATTACAATGGAGACAACTTCTGCGTACAACAGAGGCCACACCGGCCTTGGTCTGATTGGTAAGGTAAGTAAGCTTTTGGGCCCTCATTTTGGCACGAGACTTCTGCTTCGGAGACTGCTTTGGTACTAAAGGGTGAGACGGTCAAAATTTGGTCAAGGGAAAACGCGTGTAAATCGGTGAAATCGTTTATTTAAAAAATCAAATTAAATTTATTTTTCAAGTTCAATTAGTATAAAATTCAGGAAAAATATTCAGTTAGGCTTCCGCTTTTCCAAATCCGAATTGCCGGGCCTTACGCATGACCCCTGCCATCAGATTTTGTACAGCCACCTTGTCCACCACCTTCGAAAATATCTGCTACCTTTCCCCTTCCTTTTGCCGTATAAAACTCCTGTCCCGGAAGCTGCTTGTAGTCGGCTTTGACGTAGGTTTCGTCGTCCATTACCACGCAGTCAAACTTCGTCAGCATCGTCGTGTACAGCCTCCGGGATCGCGCTTTGGCCGTCGTATTTTGTTTATCATCGCGATTTGGAGTCACTACCTTCTTGTAAGTCGATAGTCCGGCTCGTTTTTTGGCTCGATGCACGGTTGTAGACGATACACCCAGCTTATTTGCGGCATCTCGGAGAGATAGGTTAGGGTTTCGCTTGAAACTACCGACAACTCTCTTTGTCGTCTCAGCGGCTTCCGGTTTTCGATTTCCCCCCGATCCAGACTTCCTGGCTGTCGACAAACGTTCCCCAAACACTTTAATTACATTTGTAACGGTTGATTTGGCAACTTTTAGCGATTTTGCCAACTTTGCGTGCGAGTAGCTCGGATTTTCGCGATGCGCGAGCAAAATTTTGATACGCTGCTCTTCTTGCTTGGACGGCATTTTGACAACTGAAGAGTGAATTCCAAAATCAAAATAGGAGCAGCATTCTACACACACACATCTTCAAAATGAGGGGTGTTCAGGTTTTTTAAATGCAAAATTGAAAGAAATACGTCAAGTTGATATTGACCAAATTTTGACCGTATCGCCCTTTAACTGATAGCAAGATGCTAAGAAGCAGACCGGAAGATTCAATGAGCTACCTCTCTCTGAAGAAGACCCACAAATTGTTGCAGGGGAGAAGATAAATAATCAATTTCCAAGTGATTTTTTCTTTGGGGGAAATTTTGCTAGAACAGTTAGTTGAGGACTGCAATAAGATAATTCCGATATGCCAAAAGCTTGAAATGCCAAGGAAATATATCTTTGAGATGGACTCGCTTTTGAGACGAGCCTTACGTAGATTATTATTACTCATAATAGGTAGCGCTTATTTCTCAAAATGCAACCTTTGACAACATTCATTTAATCAACCCCTTGATGACCGCATGATTTCCAGACCACTAGAAAACACCGACCACCGTAAAAAAAATGAAACGAAGCAGGCTGCTGGTTGCTAGTTTGAATTGTAAATAAACGGAACAAACCAAGCCAGCATTCCGTCCACCGCCATCCGTTGGCGCCCCGTGACTCGCGAGTTGTGTCTTCCACTGTTTGTTCAAGAGTTAAGACCTTCTAGAAAAACATCAACAAAACCAACAACGGAGAGAGCAGACATGGTTTTGCTAATGTGACGCTTATCTATTCACTGAGGAAATGGAAATATTGTAATTGGATTAGCCCGAGCTGATAATGATGCCGGGAGGGAGCTTTGGCATGATGGAAGAATTTAATATTTATAACCAGGCTCAGACTCTGGCCCAGGCGAGAATCTCTATCCATTCCCGCTCCCCCCCCCCCACCGAAAGAGCGAAGAATGGATTGAAGGAAAAATGCATAATTTATTGCTGATTTAAGGCACCGAGTCTTGAGGAACGAGCGCGCCCGAAGGGGTATCAGCAATGGAGTTCTTCTATTAAAATTTTTCTTCTTGTAAACAAAAATTTCAGATATTTAACGGTGGAAATGTTCGGGTGAGCCACATTCTCCATGATTAAAGTCGTGAAACTTCCTCCGGGGCCAAGAGCAACAATCGATAGGAATAAAGAACTCCCAAAGCTCTGCGGCTGCATCTGATCTTGCCGGTCGGCCGGTCGGTCGATGTGGATCAACCAGGAGACGGAACACGACCGGCATATCTTACCGCAAAAGAACAAAGCCCGGAAAGCCGCGCTCGCATTCTCAGCCACGGAAAACCAAAACCCCTATCGCTATAGAAGGAACGGAGTGAATGGAAAGACACACAAAGAACGGATGGAGAAAAAAGAAGCAATTTCAGCTTAATTGGATTAACCTATAATGACGTTATGGATGGAGGCAGCAGCAGCAGGCAAATTTAAGCTTTTTCGCCAATATCGTCGACTTCTGAGCAATGATGAGTCGAATCGAATGGATGGTTTGAGGTCGTTTCGAAAGTTATGCAGTCGAAGGAGGAAAATGGAGAAGGAGTCATCCTGTCGGAGGTATGTGTTGCTCCATTCAAAGGCAAGCACACCGAGTGTTATTTTGAGTGAATCAAGGAGTAGTGGAGGTAAGTTTTGTTTTGTTTTGTGGTAAGTTTTGAGCCCAGAATTAGCAGTACAAAGAATGGTGTTTAGTCAATCATGCATCGAAATTTTAACTTCCAATAAAATCAAGGAAAGCCATCCCAAACCTTGGACCCGTGCCAGCAATTAGACGGCCGCACCATGTCCTCTCTATGCGCGTACGGCAGAGACGGCGCCCGAGTTAAATGGTGAGGAATAAATTTTCAATTTCCCGCAGATTTGATTTACGATCCGGGTCCGCACCGGCGCATCGTCGGTCTAATTTGTTACCGAATAAATCAGAGGCCTAGCCGTAGCCATCTTCCCTGTACTAAAATGACCATGCTTGCCATCTCAGCCATACTCGATTGGACAAACGAGACGATGAGCTGACTGAGCTCATATTAATAATTCATGGTAGTTTTTTTTTTTTTAAGGTTGTCTTCCGTTTCGTTGTCGTCGTGAGATGATAATTTGTGAGTCAATTTCCTACAAAAATTGATTGCCATCAAAATTGAGGGGAATCCTCAAAATGAAGTGTTATATTAATTGATATCATTCAAAGTCGTGATACACGTGTCGGTTGTACGGGAACTTGTGTTATGGAACAATCAAGAAAATTCACCGCTACCATCGCTAATTCGAATCAATTTCCCCACCCTGACGGATCTAATTAGTGACAATCGGACAGAACTTCAGTTCCAGTCGGATGGAGCCAAGGCTTTATTGGTTATAGCTGCTCCCCTAATGTCATTACCGGTTCTTGCAGATGGCCGTTAGCCACGAGCCAATCAATTTGCGAGCGGAAATCTCACTCCTCCCATGCCTCCTCCGGTGTCGAACCGAATAATGTATGGTGGCTAAGACGGTAGCAAATGAGAACTTCGTCTTCGAAGTGACCGTTTTGCTGTAAGTAAACAGTGTGGTAGAGATGGTTTTGTGACAATTCGATAGGGAAATTCTAATTTTCGATTGCGCGAACTCATCGATTTCGATCTCGAATGCACGTAAGCCCATTTTCATTAGCAAGCAATTTTCGCATCAACCCAAAAGCAATCAAAATCCCGTTATGGCGCCCAATTGTCGGCATCAGACCCGCTTCTTCGGTAGTGGATTTAAACCGATTGCAGTAACGAGCAAAAGATTGCAACTGCCGGATGATCTGATCTCCAAAGCCTGCTGACGATGCTGCAACTCCTTATTAATCGGACCAATTTGCATGCAAATGCTCCCCGGTGGTGCTTAAATTTTAAGCTTTGCTGCATCTGGATCTCGTTCAAGATGTCACCACCACACCAACGGGTGATGAAAAATTCCGCTCACTGCACGAGAACTGAATTCGACACAGAGCGAAAGGGAGATCCACCGGGTGGGGCAATTTGGGGGGTTTCCACCCTCTCCGTCGGCAGCCACAGCATTTGCATTCCATCCTAATTTTCAACCGCAGTCGGGAGTAGTGCTAATGAGTGCTAATTACGGTTGTCACTTTTCCTGACACACAAACGAGCACACGCGCACACGCAATCATATGTGTAGGGGTACTCTCGGGTGCATGCGGATGAAAAATTATATTCAATTTCATAGATCAACGCGCATTACATCGTTTGTGGGGATTGATTGTGGATTTCATAAAATTAAAGTATGACGTTATCAGGGTGGCCACTCAAATTAGAAATTATAATTGACATAGTGAACAGATTATATAATACTTCGAAAAAAGTGTATTCGCGGAAAATGGCACGCACAAAAATGTTCTCCAAAATACGGCCTCTTATTGGAACATTTTCTTCTGAAACAGCAAAATAAGCCAAAAGGACTCAACACGCACACACCCCAACGTCGTGCCCCCAGAGGTACGCGCACCCAACTTATCACCCCACACGTACCCCCCGCCGCCTCGCACGCTAGGGAGCGGCCCACGAATCTAATTCCCGCCGGCTACCCACATAAGGCCAAAACAAAAGGAGGGACCCTTCAACTCCTCCCAAAACGCCGTCCATTAACCGCCCAAATTAACCCCCTCGCACCCCCATCACACAGAAACTATCCCAGGTTAATACATAGGTCCCCGGAAACTTACTTTACAGATAAAATCGGCGTGTCCATGCCGAAATAATCATCACCCCCGGGAAATTTCAAGGTCCCCACCCACCCCGCAAAAAGAGAGGAAACGATGGTTCCCCCGTGTCCCCCCCACCCCCCCCCAATTACCCCAGGAACAGAAAACCCAACCCCCCATTAACTTTTCCACAACCGGCCCGCCTTAAGTAAATCCCACAAATGTTTATAGGACACGGCCCCCAGATATTCAAAAGTAAGTTCCCATATAAATCTATGGAAATTAAACCGGCCAAATATAGTCCCCGGAAGGTTACTATTATAGGAACCAAAAAGGCTCCCAAAAATCATAGGAACGAAAATAAATTTGTTTCATTCCCCCAAGTCCATCGCCCCAAATAATGCCCTCGACCTCCCATTTCCATCCCACGCCGGAGTCCACACCCCAAGGTAATGCGGCCAACCTAAACGGTCCATACTTATTCCAGGGGGAAATAATGATGGCATACTAGGGGGCTAACCCTACATTGGGTTCAAAATTCTGATTCCAGAATAAGTTGTCATAGTTTGGACCCGTCACTGACTCAGGGCCATACAGAGAAATCTCATGGGATCAAGAACTACAAACTTCGTCGGATTCCAAGAATCTGACCACACCCATGCTAGGTTGCAAGTTCAAATCATTTTTCTGCCCATCCGTGGCCTCATGTGAACCTGCTCTGGAGTAATCATTCTAAGTTCAAGTCACTGGGTTGTCATATGACAATCACACATTTTTTTTTTTTTCTTGCGAATAAGACGTAATCCGGCTGTAAATTGAGCAAACAATTTCCAATGTCCCCATGCTTCAATGAACAGTCTCCTCAGACATGATCTGGAATGCAAGCCGTACAAGAAACAACGGATTCACGGGTTGATGGAGCGTCAAAAGCAAGCCAGGGTCTTAAGAAGCAGAACGGAGCGGCACGGTGACTGCGCGATTTTATTTTCGGATGAAAAGTTCGTCCTCCTCCAGGACAGTCATAATCAACAAAATGATCGTTTGTATGACAAAAGCCTTGCCAATATTCCAAGAGACAAACAAGTTGTAGAACAATATCAGAATGTATCGAAAATCATGGCGCCCCTTTCACGAAAAAGAAAACTTCCCCTTCTTTTCATAGAACCTAACGTAAACATCAACACTGAATATTACATCGAGCAGGTTTTGAAGAACCAGCTTCCTCATGCTTCAACGCTGTATGGGAATACACCATAGTGTTTTCAATACATGTAATGGTTTGTATGGGAATACACCATTCTGTTTCCAGCTCACAAGGCAAAGAAGACAAAAGCGTGGTGCGCGGAAAATTTGCCCTATTTCATCACAAGCGAAAAATGGCCTGCATCTTCACCGGATCTCAACCCACTTGACTACTTTGTTTGGGGTTACATACTCCTACAAAAGGCTTACTTAAGATCGATTCAAGAAACATTTGGTTGATATTTGGGACCGAATTCGTTTGCCCAAAGTTATCAAGGAAAAGGGTTAGAGATTAGAATTGAATTAATACGGTTTATTTCTATAACATGTATATTTCAAATGAAAAATAAATGCCATGATTTGGTAGATCTGTTTTGCTGTAATCCCATTTTGTTTTAGTGACACCTATTGTGAGACACCCTGTAGTTATCTTGCGATTCTTACGACGTGCTGTCTTTCTGATAGCCCAAAAAAATTTCAAACGAGATGCTCCTGGAGCATAAGAAGGCGTCAGCGCTTAAGGGCCCGGCGTACAGAGACCTGGCAAAACAGGCCTTAGGTGAGGGTGTGGAGGTGCGCGCCCTCGTCTCACAGGTGACGATCCAATGTAAAAACCTGGATGAGATCACCGAGGCAGACGAGATCTCCACTGCACTAAAGGAACAGTGCAAGGTCGAGGTGGTCTGGGACCCAGGTGGCAACCCTGAGGATAGCGGTAGTCGACGCAGACGCGGCGTTGAAAGTGGCGAAGGTGAAGGTGGGATGGTCCATATGCCCACTAAGCCTACACCAGCCGCCGAAGGCATGCTTCAGATGCCTAGAGAGCGGGCACATGTCCTGGGAGTGCAAAGGCGCAGATAGGAGCAACATGTGCAGAAGGTGTGGCAGCACTAGCCACAAGGCGCGGGATTGCAAATGTCCCCCCAAATGCTTGATGTGCGCCGGGAAACCGGACGATAAACACGTCATGGGGGGGGGGGGGTAGGGGGCAAGTGCCCGGCCGCTAAGGGTATTTCAACGAGCCAACCGTAATGCAGGTAACCCAACTAAACCTGAACCATTGTGAGGCAGCCCAGCAACTGCTGTGTCAGACAGTTAGCGAGTCGGCATCGGATATCGCCATAATCCGGCAATGGAAACTGGTTTGCGGACAGGTCCAATATGGCGGCATTATGGACGACGGGCAAGTACCCAGTTCAGGAGGTTGTGTCTACCACAAACGAAGGCTTCGTGGTTGTAAAAGTGAATGGAGTGTTCTTCTGCAGCTGCTACGCACCGCCAAGATGGTCGATCGAACAGTTTTCCAATATGCTCGATCGGATGACAACGGAGCTAACTGGCCTGAACCCGTTGGTAATAGCGGGGGACTTCAACGCTTGGGCGCTCGAGTGGGGGAGCCGCCTTACCAACCCTAGGGGCCAGATTCTTCTGGAGGCCTTGGCTAGGCTCAATGTGGACCTAGACAACGTGGGTACCAAGAGTACCTACCAAAGAAACGGAGCGGAATCGATCATCGATATAACATTTAGCAGTCCTGGGCTGCTTAATAATTGGAGGGTGGATGATGGCTACACCCATAGCGACCACTTGACGGTTCGTTGTTGTATCGTCCACAATACAAGGCAGCGTTCGGAAGGAGGAGCATCCACTCCATTCGCCCGCAGATGGTGGACGTCCTACTTTGATGTAGAGACTTTTAAAGAGGCGCTTAAGATGGAACGAATCTTACGCGAAACCCAGGAACCTTGAACGTCTCGTGATGGCACTTACACGAGCGTGCGATGCGACCATGCTGAGGGAAGTCAAACCGAGGAATGGAAGATCGCCGGTGTATTGGTGGATGGAGTCGATCGCCGACCTCCGAAGAACATGCCTCCACGCAAGATGGAGGGTGCAAAGAGCGCGGTCAGAGGGGCGCTAGTCGCCGCGAAGGCCGCACTAAAGAGGGAGATAAAGGCCAGCAAGCGAGCCTGCTTCGAGGGTCTGTGTCAGAAGGCCAATACGAATCCGTGGGGTGACGCCTACCGGGTAGTAATGGCCAAAACCAGAGGATCGGCGGCTTCAACCGAGCGTTCATCAGAGCTGCTGCAGGTAATCGTTGGGGGACTATTTCCGAGCCACGATCCAAGTCCATGGCCCCCCGCCACCGTAGATGTGTCCCATGACCTGCGTTCCAGTATCCCAGACCTTAACGCTGTCATAGCGACGGAAGGGTGGACGGCTCAGCCGAACACCCGTGATCACGTGGGAACTGACAACGGCACAACGGGGGCCGGCGACGAGGCGACGGTGACGAATGAAGAACTCATGTCTTCCGGGACGCCTGGAAAATTCAGACCCTTGTGTTGCTACCAAAGACAGGGAAGCCACCAGGAGATCCATCGGCATATAGACCTATATTTCTGTTGGATACAGCGGGTAAGGTGCTCGAGAGGGTAATTCTCAACAGACTGACAACATACACGGAGGGTATAGGCGGTCTGTCTAATAATCAGTTTGGCTTCCGGAAGGGGAGGTCGACGGTGGATGCCATCCTGTCCGTCACCAAGACGGCCGAGGTGGCAATCAAGCGCAAGAGGCGAGGTGTACGATACTGTGCAGTGGTCACCCTTGACGTGAGGAATGCGTACAATAGCGCCAGTTGGGTGGCTATCGTCGACTCGCTCCAACGCCTTCAGGTTCCTGGGTACCTGTACAAGATTCTCGGAAGCTACTTCCAGAATCGCGTACTGGTATACAATACAGAGGCAGGCCAGAAACGTGTGCAGATCACCGCAGGCGTCCCACAAGGTTCGAGCATTGAAGCGGAAGACGGAAGGGACGCGAGGTCGGTAGGACCGGCCAGCCGGTAAAAAAGTATTTGGCCAACAGGGAAATCGTCATGAGAAAGTGGTAGTCAAGGCCGGCCATGTCGGAAGTACAAACGGTCACCTAAAAGTAGCAGCAGAAAGTGGTCGTCAAGGTTTTCTTCACTGCGAAGGCCAACGTGGTTGTGATCATGGACGACAAGCCGGCTATTTCACGTCCCCCAGGAGGGAGGTGAGCAATGACGTGAAGTACATCTCTTACACGAAGATCCCGAAGAAGGTCCTCTTGTGGCTGAAAATCAGTAAAACGGGGAGGTTTACAGCACGAAGTGCTTACTAGAAGTTGCGACCTTCATTAAGAAACGCCATCCGAAGGACAATGTCGTGTTCCGCCCGGATCTAGCCTCAGCACATTACGCGAAGCGGTCACTGGAGAAGGTGAATCCATTGAAAATTCCAATGGATCCATTGAAAGCGTATGGCTGACCCTGAAGCGGAGGATCTTATCGAACATTGTTTCTTGCGTAACCCAAAAAAGACCTGACGAAACTGATGAATAAGGCAACCAGAAAGTTGAAGAATATGATAACATTCTTCTTTTTGACGGCTACGGCCAAAATTTCGGCCATCTACCGTAAGGCCGCCCAACGGGGAGGGGAGTCTTTTTTGTAAAATCATGAATAATGCAGGAACTAAAGGTTCTTTTTGTACCTTACTGTTGGTGGGTCGGCTCAAGCTAATCCTTTATAATAGAGCATCGGAGACGGTGGTTTCATTATCGTCATTGCTGATTCATGTTGCTTACTTATGCAGAATGAAGAGTCGATGAGGTTTATTTTATCTGTTCTCTTTGATAAACCATCACATCAGAGACCTACAGATCAAGCTCGCAGACATAATATCACATCTATTACACCTTTTTCTATCAGCCATGTCGCAGTACATTTATGTAAACGCATTGACGTTGGGTGTGATACTGGCAGTTTTAGTCGCATATTCATTCCTAGGAAGAAGGAAAATAAGGTTTGAAAATAAGGTTTGAAAAGTGGTTTGAAAATTAAATTTGCCTGTTTCATTTCCGATCTGTGCAAACTGTTTTAACTATAGATCCGGATTCACATTGTGACGTGCTACTATTCTAATGTATTAAAGTTGTGTGACAAAGTGAGAACAGGTGACCGGTGTGATAAGTCACTAGAAGGAAACTATAACACGACTAGAAGGACAAATGATCCATCGCTAAAATCAAAATAAAACTCAACTTAAATTCTTCTTCGGAAATTTTAGGAGCACTTTTTGTGAACGGTTTCATTTCAGATCGCTTAAAACTTGCTGCATTCTGTTCCTTAATTAATTTTACACAAAATCAGGTGAGTAATCTGAATTGATGCCTGGCCTAAAAATGCTTTTGACTTAATTGAAAATAGACAAAAGTAAATTAAACGTTGGTCAACGTTGTCTATAAGCTCAAATTAATCATATTTCTAACTCAAAATGTTATGAACCGTTATCATTAGGCCAGGTGTCAGATACCTGGAATATTTTTTGTTCCAACACCCGGAATCGAATTCCATATAAGCCATCATCAGCGATGAGTGTTGCCGTAAAATCGACACAAGCGAGCAGCAAATGTAGCAAGCAAAGTATCGACATTGACACTCTGTCACCACTGTATTGTTTGTACCTATATGGGAACAGATTTCCATTACAGCTAAATGAACACAATCTGCCGGCAATCGGTTTCAAGGGAAGAGCAATACCGAGCGGTAACGGGTGGAACATCATTGAAGCATCAGAAGGTGTGGAACATTAATTGAATCTGGAACCGTATTAATTGTCGGGCTGACACCTTCGATTGTGATATCGAATGTGGTGGCTGAAAGTTGATTTATGCCATACATTGCTACCAATCCGGACCTTCCACTCCGGCTAGCGAGGTTGAATATCCACCATTCTTTTCATCACCACCGGAACGTACCCTGCAAAGAGAAACAAGAAACACAATCATTCAAAGGTTCATGACAGAAAAGATTAGAAAGAAAATTGCTCCAGAATTAAGTTTATCATCTATCGTTCGTGAAATAGAGAGCTCTCTTTAAACAACTGCCTCTGCGTGCTTTATCGATAGCAGCATACCTCATCGAATAAACCATTTCTCGATTTCCTTAAAGCCAAACAAAAAACTCCCCAACAAGCTTTCAACTTCCCAAAGGCATTCGGAAACCCTTTCGCCCGGGCCGTGGGCCTTCAATTTCAGCGGGTTCGTGTATGTGTATGTATGGTAGCCACCATCCCTTCATGCCCTTGGCTTGGATGCAGCTCCACTTAATAGCAAGATCAAATTGAGCCACCGATCTGAATTCACAATATCGCTGTATGAAGGGCCAAAAACGGAGGGGTGGACCCGTAAGCAGAGACACTCACGCGAAATCCACGGGAAATTAAGAATCTCCTTCCAACGATACGATCCAACAATTCGAATAACCCAATTCGCAATACTTATTAAGCTTTCTACAGGATGGCTTGTTAAGAAGGGCGCGTCACTCTCACTGAAACTGTTGGAGTAGAATTCGCAGGATCGCAATCGAATCGGTAGGATAAAGAAAATGATAATGCTCGTTCCCTCCTAGACTCAGGCAGTCAATCAAACCATCGTCCAATTTCAGCTTGAATGATACCCTGATGCTCCTTCCCAACCCAGTATTTATTATATATAATGTACATAATATGTCATAATATGCAATAAATGTAGTATGTAATAGAGCAATGAAATATACTATAATATTTAATTAAAATATGCCATGGTTGGAATTCGTCATCCTGTAATTTAAATATGGTTATAAATAAAATAATATGATGAAATAGTTAAAATTGTAATAATAGGCATATGATAATCATATGCAGCTTGGTGCATCTTTACAGCTCAATCAGTGGCAGATGAATATAACTCTGGAATGTGAAGGTCTTATTGCAACTAAATAAAATATAAACCATTTAATTATACATGAATCAAAAAAATATGTATTTATTCATGACATATAGATATACATAATCAGCAGAATTGAAGAGCATTTATTAATTTTAATAATATTCAATGATTTAAATTCATAGAAAAACACCTTTACATACAATGAAATAAAATATCTGTACATACTATCTGGAATCAATTTCCTTGTAAACTTGAAGCAAATGAAATTTAATTATTATTATTAATCTTTTAGTAAATATTTTCAATATGATATACTAATATATATAATGATGATATGATGAAAACAATACGATGTTGTAATAGTATACACATAAAAATTAAATGCACCTATTTGTCTTTTCTGCTGTGATGTTAGATGATTGAAACTCTGAAATGGCGAAAATTTCCAAAGTGATATAATGAAAGAAAGTTGATCACCGGGCAGCCAAGCAGAATAGCAAAGAAAATTTAAGCAAACAATTAGCCGAAATAACTTTCATATGATTATGATTACTGCCCAAAAACGGAAGCTTAATAAATCCACAAAAAAGAAAAAAAAACAGAGAGAAAAAGAAAAATGAAATTTGAATTCTCCGATAACTCTTGCTTTCTACTGGGCCCATAAATAATTCTTTATATCTGTGCAATAGAAAATGAGAGATCATAAACAATTTTAGTTTTTGAATTATTAAACTTTTCTTGAAATTTTATTTAGTAGAATTTGTCGTATGATCCTTTCTAAACAAAAACGTCAAAAACCATCCTATCTTTTCAAATACATATCGTGGGTTAGGTCGGCTAAAACTTACGACGATGCATAAATGCGAACCTGAAAATAGCTTTAAAAATATTGTGAAGGGATGTTATAATATAAAATGATAGTAACAATTATATTTGTACTGTCTGCATGTCTGTAGACTGATGTCCAGCTGCAATTGTAGACGTACTTGCATTATCATTGCCACGAAGGAAACAAAAAAATTAAAATTATTAAACAACACTTGGGAATTCCATAGATGATCTGAAATTATACACCGTATAAAGAATACTTCCATTTTTTGTGGTAGGGTAAGATTTCAGCATGCCACCTTTCTACATCGCGTTGGTGGAACTGCTTCCTAAGGTATAGCTGACGCGATACAGCGTTTATTACTCAACCGCTGGATGCCAGGAGCTGTTTGAGCTGCACCTCCTTGGTGGACAGACGCTCGGAACGCACCTCCTCAATCTAGCTGAAGTCAGAAGGACAACAGTGCCCAGGCTGCACTACCAGCTAAGTACGCAACCCTTAGCTGGCGGTCTTTGTCATCTCTTGACCCGTGGAAGCATGAGGTAGGAACTTGTGAGGACCAGTGCTATGTTGCGGGGACGTACGCTCCATCCCAGTTGTCTACTCACCATTTTGCAGCCCACTAGCTAACTGCTTCCAATTTTCCTCATTCATTTCATTATATTTATTGAGATCCTGACGCAATGAGTCCTTTCATGTCATACTAGGTCTACCCTCCTTCTTTTTCTTAAAATTAAGTTTGTATGCCAACTTTATAGGATGCCTATTTTCTCTTCTTAGAATATGGCCGTAATAGCTAATTCTTCCTACTCTAGCTCTTCTATTTATAGTTTTTCCTTCTAGTAGTTGTGCCACTTGTTGAATTCACCCCAAACTCTACGAAGAAGTCATCCTGATTTTCATCAGCAAGTTCGGACGGAATAGCATTGCGTGTACAACTCTGCGATTTCTTCGACATTTCGATAAAAGAATTTTGTAATCTTATTCACAACGAATGAATCAAATTTTGTTAACCAATTCCATGACAAAACCAATCTCTCCTAAACTCAGGCAAATAAACTAAAGAATTTCATAAGACACATGTTATGAATGGCACATGTGACAATCATTAGCGTGTCTTATGAATTTGTTTTCGTCTAACGCGCGGTTGTTGTTGTAGGCGTTTGGTATTTCCTAATTTCAAACGTTGATAGACGTGTGATCACGACACTTGACCCGAAACATCAAGGTTTATGGTTCGATTCCAGGTTACTACACTTGTATATTTTTCTAGCACCACTGCAGCAGCACTTGTTGTAAATCAATTAAAACAACTTGATTGTCACTCAGTTGAGTTGCAATCGAGTTGCTGTAACCAATAACGTCGGTTTTGTGTTGTTTGGGCATTATATTTCATAAGGCAAATTAAAGAAACTCATACTGATTTAACATTGATTTTTCATGTGTGTTGCCTAACTAATCCCGAAAGAGGACAATCCAGGACAGGGGTGCGCCCCCCAACCCCGCCCCCCCCACCTACGTAGACCTGGTTCCCCCTGCTCACCCCACTGATCCCATTTATATCCCCCACTCCCCCCCCCCCCCCCCCACACAAAACACGCGATTTGTTGAGCGGATTTCACATAATGAAATCATTAACGACCAAAGTATCCTCGGGTGGTGCTGAAACGATGAGCTTGGAAATCAATAAAAGCATAAAGTTGCCAAAAGGCACGAATTGCTTCGAAGGACTCTAATTTCACCAAATCCTTCAATCGCAACTTTAAATGTATTAGCATAGATTGCTCTCTTTAGAGGGTTCAAGTTGCTTGATGCAGATATTGGTTCCAGTAGTTAAATAGTTTGTACGATGTAGTTGAGCAAATTGAAAGTTAAGAAAAGTTGAGTTTTTGTTTGAAAATGGAACTTTGCGTGAATGTGTCCGTGAAAAATTTGATCGGATTTCATGCCGAAAAAACTGAGTTTAAACGCAAACCCAACTGTTCCGTTCGGGATGTCGCGAAAAAGCTGCACTTGACCAAAAGTTTCGTGCAGAAAGCCATGAAACGAGCCGGGCTCCGTTCATTCAAAGTTCAGAAAGCTCCAAACCGCAATGAAAAACAGAATAGGACAGCTAAAACACGTGCGCGTAAGCTGTACACACAAATGTTGACGAAACCACACTGATGCATCATGGACGATGAAATACACGTAAAAGCGGACTTTAAACAAATTCCCGGCAACCAGTATGTGACTGCGAAAGACAAGTTCGATGTTCCAGAGTCTCTCAGGAAACAGCAAGTGTCAAAGTTCCCTAAGAAACTCATGATTTGGCAGGGGATTTGTTCGTGTGGTAAACGGAGCAAGTCTTTCGTGACAACTTTAACTGTAAATGATCAAGTATACATGAATGAATGCCTGAAAAAACGACTGCTTCCGTTTCTCAAAACACACAACGTCCCTACAATTTTTTGGCCGGACCTAGCCTCTTGTCACTACTCCAATGATGTTCTGGAGTGGTTCAAGACGAATGGTGTCAATTTCGTGCCGAAGGATCTCAATCCCCCAAAACTCTCCAGAGTTGCGGCCAATTGAAAAATATTGGGCTATAATGAAGCAAATGTTTTGAAGGAAATATCTTCTCATCAACATGAGACCCTAGGAGTGGACAGCTATTTCTGCTGAAACCAACGATATGAAGAGAAAGTATTGATAGTCCCGTTAGAGTACGGCAGGCTGTGAAAATTGAATAGAAGCCGTTGAAATTGAGCGGAGGGCTATTTTGAAAGGCAGTACCCGATCAAGCACACAATCTTTTAGGTTGTTTCTCTTGTGGAACTTATTCATTCTAATTTTCGTGTTCTGAAAAACCCTCACCGTCTCTGCAAATTTTAGTTAGTTGTTCTACTTATATGTGTTTTCCATTTGTATTGTCAAGATCGAGAAGAATAAGAGGGACATCTCGTACAGACCCACCAGAACCACAACCGGAACCGGGTTCGGTGTTGGAACTGGATTCAAAACCAGAACCAGGTTCGGAAGTTGATCTTGGTTTCGGAGAAGGATCTGCGTTAAGATACAGAAAATGGTTGACAAGCTTCTTGGTTGGATAAGTGCACAAGAAACCGAACCCAGATTGATAAATAACAGCACGAGTAATCATTAATTTTGCATCAAAAGTTGGCCTTGATGAAACCAGGACGAATGTTCAGTTAACAATTGATGTAACAACTGGATAAGATAGAACCAGGGGTGATGCTTGTTCTTTGGCCAGTGTGATTTTTACCGAAAGAAAAGTTGAATGGGCGATTGACATCCTTTCTTTTGTGACACATGCTTTTGAAATTTTATCAAATCGACTATCACTTTAGAATCTTCCTTATTTCTTTCCTAGGAATTTGCAGCCTTCCATACGAGATCCATCCCTCTGCGCTCTAGCTATGAAACAACCCTCGTTCTCGATCTTGTAGCACCCTCACGCTGAAACCCGGAACATGCAATCCTCTACGGCACGAAACTCCATCCACAGCCCATGGGCGTAAATTTTCGACTCAGCCATCAGAACGCGCTACTCGAATCAATCGTCCGTAGCATTAAGCTGTTATTAATAAAACATTATCTCGTCGTCCACCGTCGTCGTCCTCGTCGACGTCGTCCGCCGGCCTGCAGGAGGAGGCGGTGCGGATGTGAGCTACACCATCATCGCTTTGGTTTCGATGAGCGCGTTGGGAAGGCCAAAAGGCGCTTGAATAAATTAATAAGAAACAGAACATCGACAGCAACCTCAACCGACGCGACGCACCACAAAGAAGTAGAAACGAGTTCATATGGATATGGGGGTTTGAGGTTACATGTCGTGGAGTGGTTTAATAAATTATAGGGCCAACCAACGACCAGCAAACGGTATCCTACGTCGGTTGCGGCCCTCCGAATGGTAAGCAAATGTGTGGCGAGTCCCGGTTAGCCCGCTGATGATCGGTTTGCTGCATAATTGATATCGCTTGGTGTGGCGGGAGCATGCCAGTTACGCGCGGTCCAATGTAATTGCTCGACGAACTACATACATGTCGGTAATTGGGTTCTTTCGCTGTCTAGGGGTGGTTGTCATATGTAATCGACGGGTTTTAAAGGGAATGGAGTTCCAACGGTTTATGATGCGCAATTCAGAAAACGGAACGATATAGACATGTCATGACTTTCCGTTTCCATCACCCCGTCAACGACTGCAATCAAGATGGAAACCTCAACAACAACAACGACGACGACGGAGCAACGATGACAAGATAAACCCGGAAAGCACTTCAAATTGGATCTATTCGATTCCCCTCGCTCGGATTCCAACTGTGAATCGAAATATCCAAACTGATTCAATCTCGCTGATCCACTCGCACAAGCCCGGCAACAGCAAATCGATGCCCAATTGAAGCTCGAGTTGATTGGGCTCTGCGCATTTTTTTATTTTTTTGGTAAGTCCCGCTCTGATTGAAGCATATTGATATATCTGCAAGCAGCTCTCGGATATGTGCTGAGTTAATATCGAGCACTCGGCAGACAGTCGTCGTCATCGGACCAAATGCGGTTCACCGAGTGAAGAATAAACAAAAATCAACCGACTTTGCCGATTCTCGCTGGATATCAGCGGTTTTCATCTTGGCAGCAGCAGCAGCAGTAACATCGTTTGATCCCTCTACTACCGGAGCCTTGCTGGATGCGCTTCAATTCTCAAGTATGTAATTTTATAACCCGGCAAACCGTTCCGATCTGCAGCATCCACACTGGACTATGCTCGGCTGATGTGATGAAGTTTGTTTCACTTGCTTTGTCTTGTTCGTGGGAATGGGTAGCAGAGTGAAGGAGATAAACTTATACTTTGTAACCAGCATGTTTCAAATGTTCCTTTCGAGCAAGCCATAAGCGGGAGCAGATCATTGAATTAAGGGGGACAGGAAAAAGTTTAGAAATAAGTGCATCATGAAGTTGCCCATGTTCGGTTGCATCTGTTTCCATTTAACCAGTCACATGTATGACTTATCTGAAAGCACGCTACTTACGGCCTAGCAATGAGTGTATTTCAAACGGTTAACTCGATGTTCTAGATACACTATAAAAATTATTAATTGAGAGATTTTGTCAACATTTTTATGTCCAGAATAGATGATATGAATCCAACCCAAAAGATCTCCTCGCTGAAACCGGAATCTCCACCTATCATGCGAGATCCTTACATTCCAATTTGATATACCATGACGAGCTCCTCGTTCGCATAGCCCGCCCATCTCTAACTCCTCCATTGAATCCCTACACACTTGAACATACATGCCGTTAGACGTTGGGTTAATCCTCGCTGCTGTCAGCTGCCCCAAGAACCAAGAAGGTGAAACTGATTCCGATGTTCCGTCACTGATGGGTAGAAGGATCGCATTCTTCCTTCGGACAACGCCATCAGAAGCGTTTGGCTTGACTGGGTGTTGTGTTTTCACTGCTTATATGTTAATTAATTCTAGCACGCTCTTTTTTTCCACAGAAACAAAAGTGGCCCCAACGAGGGGTCCGACAATATTTGTGAACTACTAATTACGATTATTTTTTTTCGATTTTTTATCCTATATGAGTTCTCACATCACGCATTTGTTTCCTTTAATTTTTAAATTCAATCACACCACCTTTGGATGACCCCTATTGAGCCCACTTTATCGCCTTCTTACGAACCGAATCTCTCGTCCTAACCAAACGCAAAAAAAAAGTACAGCAACCACATTTGGCTACAGTTTCCGTTCTTCCACCGTACGTTACGTGTTCGAATAGATGGAGAAGGAATTCCAAGCCGGTTACTGTCAAACAGCTTTTCATTCTCCGACGGAAACCTGAGCGTGATATCCATGTCTTAGGGATCGGAACGAACCCTAAATACAAAACACGCTGATTAGCAGGAGCACTGATGCAGCAGTCAGTGTCTCAGATTCCCAGCCGGGACGGATGAAGTGCATTCTTAAATAGTGATGGTGGTGGAGTCGTGGAGAGGGTCTGATTATCCATAAACAACGAGATCAAATGCCTGATTGAGCTGGCGATAGTATTGGGCGAACATCACCCATTGAGAACACATCTCGCACAAACTTTTCAAAGGGAGCTGAATAACAATGATGCTTTCCTCTCGATCTCTTTCAATAATTACGGCGTCGTTATAAAATTTGAAAACGGTTTCTTTCTACAGAACAAAACAAAATGGGTACGGGTCAGCATATTATGACTAGGTCTTAGCAGATTGTTCCGGTCCTTATTTACTTGTATATTATCTGCAACTTTTAATTTTCAAGGGCGGCTGGTTTGACCTTCCCCAACGCCCTGTCTTGCCGGAGAAACTGTTTGAAGTCCAACGTTGGCACGACGACGATGGTCAGCCGCTCCTAACATGGAAAACAGACGCTGTTTTGAGCCACCCCTGACATGCAGAACAGACGCTCAGAGAAGCTGCACAATCTTACCAAATACCAGTGTGTTTCAGACTTCCATCAGTGATTTTCTTTAAAAAAAATCAATATTTTTTTCAAATTTCTCCCTTTTTTGTTTTTTTTTTTTACATTTAAATGCTATTTAAATGCTAGAAAACAACTAAAGATTTTTTTCATTTTCTTTAAACATTAAAAGCATCCATGAATCCAAGCTCCACCGAAACTTATGAGGAGAAGAAAGAGCAGACAAGTGAGAAGCGGAGGAGAAGAAGGCGTGAAAGAAAATGTCGAAGGTGCAAAAGGCGTTGATCCAGATGCAGTAGAAAAAGCGGAAAAGGTACGAAAATCTAATAAATATATGAAACCGAAGATTACGAAGGAGATGAAGAGAGAATATAAAGCTGATGGTGAAAACAGTGAATTCAAAAATTTACGGAAAAAAAAACTGGAAGAAAGAAAACATTGGAAGGTGAAGCAATAGAATTGAGAACGTCGAACGAAAAATAATGAAAGAAGACACAGTGAAAGTGAGTCAGAGAAGATTATTAAGAGGATGCAGATGAAGGCGGAAAGTAACATAAGACGAGGATGGAGAAACGGAACCTGATGAAACAAACGATGTAGTGGAAAAAGAGGATCCTGTAAAAGCGAAGGTAAAATATAACACATAACTGTATAAATGTGTATAGATTATTGAAAATAGGACTGAAGGCGGAAACAGATGCGGAGGAGAATGAAGAAGAAGTAAAATAAAAATTGGAAAGTTGGAAAGAACATGAAAATCTATATATGTAAAAAAAATTCTTCAGTCTGTCTGTCTGTTTGTCTGAACCTTATAGAATCGAAAACTACTGAACCGATCGGTGTGAAATTTTGTATGCAGAAGTTTTTGGGGCCGGGAAAGGTTCTTATGATAGTTTAAGACTCCTACCATCTCTGTAAGGGGGGCTCCCATACAAATGAAGCACAAATTTCAGCATAACTCGAGAACTAATTAGGCAGAGGAAACCAAATTTAGCATGTGGGAGATTTTGGAGGCAAGAAATGTTTCTATGGTAGTTTGAGACCCCTCCCCTCTCTAGAAGGGGGGGGGGTCTCATACAAATGAAAATGAAATTTCTGCAAAACTCGAGAATTAATAAAGTAAATGGAACCGAATTTGGCATGTGGGGATTTTATTGGCAAGAAATGTTTCTACTGTAGTTCGAGACCCCTCCACATAAATCCCATACAAATGAAACAAAAATTTCTGCAAATCTCGAGAACTAATCAAGTAAATTTGGCAGGTTTTTGAAGGCAAAAAATGTTTCTATGGCGCTTTGAGACCCTTCCGCCCTCTGAAAGAGGGGGGCTCCCATACAACAGAAACACGAATTTCTTTATAACTCGAGAACTAATCAAGCATATGGAACCAAATTTGGCATGTGGAGTTTTTGGAAGAGAGACATGTTTCTATGGTGATTTGAGACTCCTCCGCCCTCTGGAAGCGAGGGGGGGCTCCCATACAAATGAAACACACATTTCTGCATAACTCGAGAACTAATCAAGCATATGGAACCAAATTTGTTAGGTGGAGGTTTTTGTAGGAGAGAAATATTTCTATGGTGGTTTGAGACCCCTCCGCCATCTGGAAGGGTGGACTCCCATACAAATGAAACATATTTTTTTGCATAACTCGAGAGCCAATGAAGCGAACAAAACCAAACGTTGCATGAGATTTTTGGAAGCAAGAAATGTTTCTATTGTAGTTTCAAGACCCTGAGCTCACACAAATGAAACACAAATTTCTGCATAACTCGAGAACTAATCAAGCAAATGAAACCACATTTGGCAAATGGGGTTTCTAGAAGGCAGGATTTCTATATATAAAAAAATGAATTTCTGTCTGTCTGACCTTTATAGACTCGGAAAGTTATGAACCGATAGGCATGAAAATTTGTATGCAGGGGTTTTTTGGCACATTTGATTGTTTGAGACCCCTTATTCCTCTGGATGTGGGGGGGGATCTCATACAAATGAAAAACAAATTTCTGCATAACTCGAGAACTAATCAAGCAAATGGAAACAAATTTAGCATGTGAGGGTTTCATAAGGCAGGAAATATTTTTATGGTTCTGAAGGGGGGAGGAGGCTCTCATAGAAATGGAACACAAATGTC
The DNA here is from genome assembly GCA_024533555.2 of Aedes koreicus. NCBI lineage: Eukaryota > Metazoa > Arthropoda > Insecta > Diptera > Culicidae > Aedes > Aedes koreicus. The sequence goes on along the minus strand of JAHHFK020003587.1, from coordinate 40,433 downwards.
TGCATAACTCGAAAACTAATCAAGCAAATGGAACCAAATTTGGTATGTGGTGGGTTTTGAAGGCAATGATTGTGTGGCGGTTTGAGGCCCCTCCCTCTCTGGACGGGGGCTCTCGTACAAATGAAACACAAATTTCAACCAAACATGAGAATTATCCAGGTAACAAAAACACAAAATGTGTATTTCTCGGGTAAGAAGCATGTTCTGATAGAAGTTTGAACACCTATTCAGTCAAAACAAAAAAAATCATTCCGAAAAACAACCATAATCGTGCCAGTTCTATTAAATTTTCTTTCATGTAGTTGCAAGCGTAGCAGCGCTCGCACTGGGTTCAGCTAGTACAGTATAAATTAATGAATGGTTGAAAATAATCAGTGAAACGGAAGAAAATGGAAAAAGATAGGCGGAAGAAGAGAAATGGAAGAAGAGAAGCGAAAAAAGCGAGATGAAACAAGAGAATCAGAAGAAGTGAACACGAAGAAGGGGAACAGAAGAAGAGAAGCGGGAGAAAACAAGCAGAGAACGAGAAGCGGAAGAAGAGAAACAACAGAAGGGAAGTAAAAGAAGAAAAACTAAAGAAGAAAAACTAAAATAGAAAATCGGAAGAAAGGAAGTAGAGAAGAGAAGCGGTAGAAGAGAAACGAAAGCAAATTGGCAATAAAGACACGGAAAAAGTGAACCGGAAGAACAGAGGCGGGAGAAGAGAAGCTGAAGAAGACAAGTGAAAGAAGAGAAGCTGAAGAAGATAAGCGGAAGAAGAGTAACGGAAGAAAAGAACCGAGAGAAGAGAAGCAGAGGAAAAGAAGCAAGAGAAAAGCAGCGAAAGAATAGATGTGGAAGAAGAGAAGCGAATGCATTGAGGCGGAAGAAGAGAAGCGAATGCATTGAGGCGGAAGAAGAGAAACCGAAGACCAGGAACGGGAGAAAATAAGTAGAAGAAAGAAACGGATAGAAAGAAGCGGATGAACAGAAGTGGGATACGATAAACGAAAAAAAACCAAGAGAGAAGAAACGGAGCAGATGGAACGGAAGTAGAAAAGCGAAAGAAGAAAAGAAAAACGGAAGGAGAAAGATAAAACAACCAAACAGAAGAGGAGAGGAGGAAGCAGAAAATCGGAAGAAGAGAAGCGGAAGATGAGAAGCGGAAGAAAACGAGCGGACAAGAATAGCGGGAGCAAAAAAGCTCACAAAGAGAAGGTCAAGATGGATAGGTTATAAAGAGAAGCTGAAGAAGAGAAACTGAAGCAGTGAAGTGAAAAAAAAGAGAAACAAGTTAAGAGAGACAAGACAATGCAAATGAAATAAATTATAGAGTGAAAACAAATCAATTCATATTGTTTCCTAATTAAATTTTGTTTAATTTCACTGCGACACTAGTTGAACAATTAAGAACAGTAAAATTACCATTAAATGAAATGTCCCCATTAATTGTATTGTTACTTTGTAAGGCCATCAATTGAGGAATAGCTAAAGTCTTTTCTAGGAAAATTCAAGAACAATAAATATACTATCCACGATAGAACTTGTCCTATTTTTATAATATTATAAGGCTTGCTTCATTTAGAATTGGAACAAACTTTTGCTCATATTGTGGCGCTCCTGGTGGACGGATTTGGAAGTTCTTGGCGCTCACGTGTCGGGAATTTTGTCAGCTTCACGTATGTATTTTTGACATTCCGACATCGACTGTACTTTGTAAACAATCAACATGGAAGCCGAAAGAAGGGAAACAGTTATGCACAGTTATTTGGAAAATCCATTGTGGTCTGCATCTAGGCTAGCTAAACAGCTGAAATTGCCCAGAAATACCGTATGGCGCGTTATCAAACGGTATAAGGAAACATTGACGACGATTCGGAAGCCTCAAGCCAATCGTCGGAGTGGAACTGTCGACTGGAAACTGCGTGGTAAGATTTTGAAGACGATTAAGAGGAATCCCAATCTGTCGGACCGTGATTTGGCCAGAAAATTCGGTGCTGCCCATAGTACCGTGAGGAGAACTCGACTCCGGGAAGGAATCAAGTCGTATCGAGCTAGCAAACAGCCAAATTGGACCATAAAACAGAATAGTGTGGCCAAAATCCGTGCTCGGAAGCTATACGACCAGGTGCTGACCAAGTTCGACGGGTGTCTTCTGATGGACGATGAAACCTATGTCAAGGCTGACTTCGGGCAAATCCCAGGTCAAAAATTTTACTTGGCACAAATTTGCACGAAAATTCATGATTTGGCAGGGCATTTGCAGCTGTGGCAAAAAAACGAAAGTTTTCGTAACAAATAAGACAATGACGTCGGAACTATGCCAAAAAGAGTGTCTCCAAAAACGAATTTTGCCGTTCATTCGATCCCACGACCATCCCGTAATGTTTTGGCCAGATTTGGCAAGCTGTCATTACAGCAAAGTCGTTCAAGAATGGTATGCAGAGAAAGGGGTCCAGGTTGTTCCGAAAAACCTTAACCCACCCAACTGCCCCCAGTTCCGCCCTATTGAGAAATACTGGGCAATCATGAAGAGGAGACTCAAGGCAAAGGGAAAGGTTGTCAAAGACATCAATCAGATGAAGACCTGGTGGAATAAGATAGCTAAAACGATGGACGAAGAAGGTGTGCGCCGCCTAATGAGCCGTGTTACAGGAAAAATTCGAGAATTCCTTCGAAACCGTGACGAATAATTTTATCCGTATTTTTTATTAAAAGTATGAAGAAAACGCTAAATTTGTATTAAAAAAGATCTTGAATTCAATAATAAATAACTAAAATACAGGCAATTGTTTTTGTTCCAATTCTATCTGAAGCAAGCTTTATATACCGTTGATTGAATTGTATTTTTTTTTTGTTCGGGTAATTCAATGAAAATCCGTCATTTCTCATTTCATTCGAAGTCGCCCACTACTAGTTGATGTTGCTGAAGCCACAGCACCAGAATGTAGCTCCTTCAAAGAGCGACAGTGTGGTGTTTCTTTTCTCGTTTTTACGGGTGCTGAGCGCTGCTCTCTTCTGACTCTTCCTATACGAACGGGTACAGAACAGGACACCAAGATTCCTCTTTAATGATTAACAAGTCACGTATTCGTGTCGCACGGGGCAGTTGGTTTCTTCTGTTTGCAGATAAGCAAGTGCATGGCGCTGGTGCTGAGAAGAACTCAAAGTTAGAAAGAAACGAAGTTAATTTGGCAATAATTGAATCGAAATTCGGACAAGGAACAGCACTATTCGGCTTGATTAAGTTAGAAATATCGTTGAAAAGCAACACGAACTCATTGATTTGGACATCTTATGGAAACGTGCTTGTGTAGTTTTGAATGAACGGAAAGCTTTTTACGGGATAGTGCTTCAGATTCAATGCTCTCCCAAACTAAAATTCAAGGCAAAACTCTTCAACTTATTTTCCTTCAGAGCGAGTAGCCAATTGAGTTCTGAATGCTTTCTTGCGTTTGCGGTGCCACTAGTGCCGACCATCGTTGTACCTTCAAACTCTCGAGAGGTGCCACTCGATCCCAACCCCTAACGACGACGATTCTGAGCATTCAACCATCTTGGATATATTTAGGAATCGAATCGAGTCGATTTATGCTTGCTGGCCTGCAGTCACTATACACTACAAAGCCACTCGAGATGATCGAGAGCGGTAAAATGCTGTATATTCTCATCACCATCATCATCATCATCCTCATCATTGCCGGGAAATTGATTGCTTATTGCGGTTTCTGCCTGTCGGCAACAAACAGACACCGAGTGCCAAGTTGACGTGCCGTTAAGGTGATTCCGTTTGGTGCTTGTAGTGCCCAGTCTCTTGAAATAAATTCTTCCTATCGTAGCCAATCCTAGCGAATGGAAAGTAGGCCATCATCCATCTTTGGTACAACATCATAAAATGCATTGAAATGCCTGACCAACCGATCCGGAATCAGCATAAAATGTTTAACGACACGCCACTTACTCCAGGCACACGGGATGACTCCTTTTCTTAATCAAATACATCAGCATCGCGAAAGCCCGAAAAGGCCCAGGCCCATCTGAGACGAATTTTGGTTTGCCTAATATTGTCCGATAAAATAACGAATAAAAATAACCCGAGAGAGGAAGTCGGGTAAACAGCCTGACGGTCCCGGAGTTCAATCAGCTAACTAGTTTTCCGAATTGATTAGGTCAGTCAGTGGATGCTGATTGATGACGGAGGAGAAGACATAAAACTTTTTTTTTCCTCGGAGCCCTGACTGTGGGTGCTTTTTGGCTAGATTGTGGGTGGGTGAGAGGATTTTTTATGAAGCACTTGAAGAAGTTGTACGGTAGTCTCAAACATACTATGGTAATGTTAAGAAATTGGTTCGGCGGATCTTCTAGATTTTTACGAAGCTGGTCCCCCAACAACGTCAAGAGCGATACAGTTTTACTTGATTTTAAGGTACTTTGAGCAAATTATGTGGCCTTGAGTAGTTTCTGGTTTATAATTATTGTACAGGAACACCTCGATTGTTCGTACATGACTCTACGCTCTTCCTCTTCCTCTTCAAGGAACAAGAAACAAACTAAAGGTTTTCAAATTAGACTTTTTTCAGTGATACGCGGAATATTGCACGGAGTTTATTTGCTTATATTATTAAATAATCTGAACATGACGGCAACCTCCAGTATCCTTTAATATTTTTTGATTAAGGCCAACGAACGGGAATGGCATAAATTGATTTTAAATTATTACTACACAGTTCGAACAAAACATGTAAATTTATGACGACTTAGATGTAACAAATTTACCTCCGTCATATCCAATAGAAATTTAAGTGTGATCTTAAATTTACAGCACAGAAAAATGTGAGCTGTATATTTACTCGGACTTTATGAATAAGCGCTGTTCATTTAAAATCTTCTTTAATATACCGGTCTAATTTGTTGGGATTCGAAAAAGCAGATTACTTGTTGGTTTGTTTTTTTCTTCAAAATAAAATGAACAAGTTATTGATAGTAAAACAATTTATGGCCTAATGCGAAGTTTTCTACAAGGATTTGTGTTCAATAGTTTTCTACTGCGTTATAGTTTTCTACTTTCTACTGCGAACTCCAAATCGTAAACCGAATCATCATCTTCAGCATCCCCAAAGTCTCTTAGCTCTCGCTTTCTCTATTTGAGGTGGGTTTTTATTGGGTTTTTATTTATCTGTGTGAGGTCGAATTTGTGGAAATATAGATTACGTAATCTTAGTCTATTATAAGTTGCAAAAAGCTTTGTTTTAAACACTGGAAAAGCACAACAAACTGGTTTGTTTAGATATATGATTCTGAGCATGTTTCATTATTTTTTTTGATATCCGTGCCTTCAAATTTACACATAGACAGAGAAAATTTCCGTAAAGGACCACAAAGAGCAGTCAAATGGCTCTTTTTTAGATGCTTTTGCTAAAAGATCTGTGCGATTTGAAAGCGAGTTCACATTTTTCGACCAGGCACTTGTAAACACTCAGGTTTTGGTGAATTCGGACGGGGTTTAGGAAATCCAACACACTTCCGCTGCGATACAATTACATACACATACAATTTTTTCAAACATTTTCCAAACGTACTTAAATACATTCCACTTTTCACTCCCGAACCTAAACGTACACAATATGGCGGTGACAGTTTTTTGATTCTGACATGATAAGCTGAGCGGTGATGCTGAATTGCGTTGAGCTCACAAATTTCATCAGACAAGTGTAAGGAGTTTGACCATGTATGGGTAAGATTTCTCATTGGAGGTCAAATTCACATTTTTGCGTCAGTGTATTTCCCCCAGAACACGCGAGGAAAGAGTCGTATGAAATTTTTTTTAGTATTGCTGGTGATATTGTTTCGAAATTTGATTCTGAAGCAAATGTTCACATATACGGAGATTTTAACCAAAGAACAGCCAATTTTATTGTTGATGACGAAAATGAATCTTTTTTGATACCAATTGTAGGGGACAACGAAACGCTTCATACTTTGTTTGATAAAAGTGCTGAATTAGGGCTACATCAAGTAAATACCGTGAAAAATAAAAACAACTGCTACATCGATTTGTTATTCACAAATATGTCGGGCGATTTCTGCGTATCCGAGTCATATTCGCCCCTTTGGAAAAATGAAGTATTTCACACTGCTATTGAGTACTCCGTATTTATACACGAAGAAAACCCAACGAAGGATAACAATTTTAACGAATCATTTTATGATTTCAGCAAAGCAAACACTGCAGTAATCAAAAATAAATTAAATTGTGTTGATTGGCAAATTTTAACGCGTAATCGTAGCATAGAAAAATCAGTGGATGCATTCTACGAAATAATGTACGAAATTTTAGAACAAACAGTCCCCAAAAAGCGAAGAAAGAAAATCAATAACAGAGCACCAGTGTGGTTCAAGCAGAAAGCACATAAAGCATAAGGAGTGTATCGAAAATAAGCTATCCACAAACTTTCTTTCAAATTATGTTGAAAACCGATATTTTATTCATACAAAAAATTGATCCTTTATTGTACGAGGTTAAACTTGAACATATTGAAGACCGGATGAAATTTAAGTTATTCCGTCCCGAATTTTCGAACTTTGGATCGAATGCTCTTCATCAAGTTCCGGACAAGTGTTGCATCGCATTTTTTGGACGCTTGAGTCCAAATTTTTTGAACTCCTGCATGTTCCCAGCTGCCTTACCAGTCTTCTTGAAGACCCTCTTCACGATTGCCCAGTAACGTTCGATGGGTCGAAGCTGAGGGCAATTTGGTGGATTGATATTTTTCTCAACGAAATCTATACCCTTTTCCGCAAGCCAATTGAGAGTGGTTTTGGCATAGTGAGCCGACGCTAAATCCGGCCAAAACAGTGGAGGTGTACTATGCTTCTTATATAAAGGCAACAATCTCTTCTGGAGACACTCAGATCGATAGATTTCCGCATTTATAGTTCCGGTAGTGTAAAAAATGGTTGACTTCAAACCACAGGAACATATTGCTTGCCATACCAGTACCTTTCGACCGAATTTCTCCACTTGAATCGACCTGTCCGCATCGCTCACATCCTCCCCAACGACGGCAGTAAAGTATTGTGGACCTGGAAGGGTTTTTGAGTCCTCCTTTACATAGGTCTCATCGTCCATCAAAACGCATGCATCCGGACGCTGCAAAAGACGCGAATACAATTTCCGGGCCCTTGTTGCTGCTCGCTTCTTCTGTTCTGCACTTTGTTTCGAGATTTTCTGCTTCTTGTAGGTCTTCAGGTGGTTTCGCCTCTTGATACGCTGGATCATTCCGACACTCGTTCCTGCTTTTTTGGCCAAATCACGTATTGACGTTGATTTGTTCTTCATGATTAGAGATACCACTTTCTGCTCCAGTTTCGGGTTGGAAGAACCGGGTTTTCTGCCTCTTCCTGGTAGCTCATCCAAAGAATAGTGTTCCAAACCGCTTCGCCAATTTTCGCATAGTAATACCCTTCTCACTTAGCTATGTGTCCAGAACCTTAATTTTCACTTCCTTTTCAATACGCGACATTTTGAAAACGCAGAATTTGAACCGCACAAACAAGTAAACAAAAGAAAGCTGACATTCAAACGCACAGCATGCAGTGTTCAGAGCATAAAAAACCATCACAAATACATGCGTACAACGCAAATGTATGTGGATAGCTTATATTCGATACACTCCTTAGAAACGAAATAAAAGTGATGAAAACCTATCTATCTACCTGCCCATATTTGATCAGCTAAATCTTGAAATGAAAATAGCATACAAAGAACACAACACAAAAATAGAAAACAATGTAAAATCAGATCCTAAATACTTCTTCAAACATGTTAAAGAGAAACGAAAATCTCAGAGCTTTCCTTCAAAAATGCATCTAGATGACAAATGAGCGTGATCATCAATATTTTTCGTACCTCCCTGAACCAATGAGAGATATTTCAGTCTTTAGTTTATCCGATAAAGAAATCTTACGTGCCCTTGAATCATTGGATGCCTCAAAGGGTGCTGGACCAGATGGTTTACCTCCTATATTTCTCAAATCATGTTCAAATTAATTAGTTGAGCCTTTATTTTTGCTTTTTAATTTTATCACTGAAGTCCAGTATTCTTCCCGCCATTTGGAAGAAATCATTTTTAATCCCAATTTTCAAAAGTGGTACAAAATCTGATATAAAAAAATTACCGTGGGGTTGCTATTCTATCTTGCATCCCTAAACTATTTGAATCTACTACAGGGTGCGGCAGAAAATAATGCGAAAATGTTCAAACTTGAGTATTGGGTTGATCCGTGTAGCTAGTGACTAATTTCTGTCGAAAGTGTATTTGTTTATGTTTACTTTCAAGTGCTGCATCCAAACATTCCATTTGTTTTATTGCAAATTCGTCAAAATGTTCGAGAAAGAAGTGACCACCAGTTTGTTGCTCGCCCAGAAGAAGCCGAAAGAGATTGCCAAGGTGGTAGGGTGCCATTTGGCAACAGTTTACCGCATAAAAAAGTCCCTGCAGGATGGTCCTAAGCAGCGGAAGCCGGGAAGCGGACGTCCGCGCTTTGCACGCACGCCGAACGTGATCAAATCGGTCCGTGCAAAAATTGCTCGCAACCAGGTGCGTTCCATAGCCAATATTTCGGAGAAATCCATGCGGAGAATCATCAAAGAAGACCTACATGCATCTTCCAAGGCTAGAGTGAAAAGCCACTTGATTACGGAAGAAGAAAAAAATGATAATCCTGTTCTCCGACGAAAAGCTTTTCAGCATCGATGCTGTGGCCAACAGCCGCACGGACCGGTTCATTTCACCGCAGAAAATGGACGAAGTGTATATCGGTATTTTAAAGGACCAAGTGCTTCCCTGGGTGATGGCCAACTTCTCCGAGGACCAAAACGTTGTCCTACAGCAGGATGGAGCGCCGTGTCACAGGTCCAATCGAAGCCAACAATGGTTGAACGATAACATGATGTTTTGGCCGAAGGATTTGTGGCATATGTTGAAGCGATTTGGGCATATGTTGAAGCACGAGCCTGAAAAACATCACACCCTAGTGTGAAAACCCTGAAGTCAACCATAACACGCACATGGCAGTCAATGTCGGAGGACTACGTCCGAAAAATGGAGGACACATTGAATACATTTGTTTAAAAGGACTTAATAAAGATAACTGCACTCGAAAATGTTGATATTATTGCTTGAATTAGTTGAAAATGGGATTTGAAAGAAATAGAACAAATTTTCGCATTATTTTCTGCCGCACCCTGTAGTGTCGCAATCATTATCGATTAACGCTTTATTTTGGTTCATTTTTCTCTTTGTGGAGTCCTGTAAAATTGAAGATTATTTATCTGAGAGCTTAATTTTAGTAGCATGAGTCTAAGATTCATCTCGGATCCAAACAAAACTTCGAAAATTTTCAAAAATACTTCAGAGTAAATTGAGCCTTGATAACAATTGCAAGAATAGCTTCAAGTCTACCGATAATACCCACTCTTAGCATTGATGATTAAGTACTTACAACCAAATAAAATATTTATGCCAGTCTCAGTCTTACCTGAAAGTATAGAAAAAAAAGTGATATTAGTTTAATTGTTCAAAAATCAGTTGAAAATATGATTTTCATCATAAGTTCAATCAAATAACACTTTCAAATCGAAGGAACAAACTTAACACTGTACTACATTTATTTAAGAATCCGAAACTGAATATGAGAAAAATTGGTTTAAATTTTTATTGATTCTGGATACGAGCCTATAGTACTTCCGTTATACAATCTATTACAATCTCAGATTTTTCTAACCATTTAAATATACCATTCAACATATCAACACGAGCCTCGCATGACCAAACGACGAACTGTGCCGCAGTGAAATCAATCAACCTAAGTAACCCCTCCCCCACCGTCCCTCCCTCTTACCCCGTGGGGAATTACTTGCGACAACAATCGCTGTCATTCCCCGTGCCCACGATCCCCACCAACCGAACACCCAACCAAGCTACCGCTTCAACGAGTTAATCAAAACGTCAAGCTCAATCACTTTCCTTGGGTCGAGCGAGTGCACGTGTTTCTTGGTACACCCAATCAGTCGCCGCCCGTGTGAGTATTTTCCCTCTAATTATCCGCCCATATTTGTCACTTAGGTTCATTAAATCGATTGACATCCAAGGGAGCCCTCCGCCGACTTCGGTGCCAACGATCACAATTTTCTCTTCGTTTTAACGAACCGGAAAGTGAAAACCGCAATTGACTTCCCTCCCCCCCACTACCGTGTCAACCGGATGAAATCGATTGCAAACTGCGGGTGGAGAAATGCTACACAGAGAAGACACAATTTCAATCCTTCCGCAGCCAATTGCCATCCTGAATTAATTGAAATGTTCAAAATAATTGCAGGCCGTTTCCTTCGTCAAAGCCTATAAAGTGTCTAGACCACCGCAATCGAATGACCGTCCGGTGACAATCGTAACTCGATGTCTCTCCCCCGTCGACAGTAATCTCCGCAATTCTCGCGTAACGTTTGAAGAGGTTCGATTCTCTTCATCGACTTGCTCTTTGGTTTAGTGGTGAAAAATTGATTTTGCGGATTTGCTTGCCTGAATTTTCTCAGGTCGAGAGAAGATGTTGATAGCTTTTATATTGAGCAATTAATCCCATAGAAAATGCATTTCCAGCCGCGTTATTCACAGAATTCGATCAAAATCGATCAACGAAGATAAACACCCTTTCCAACTGTTACACGAGAGTTCAACACATGTTAATCCAAACCTCACCCTCTCTCCGATCGATCCGATCCCCCGGTCAAGCGTAAAGACAGCCAGCAGAGTCGATTCTCACCCGAAAATTCTTCCCAAATTCGCTACGGTTATTTGTTCAGAAAGAGGATTCTTCGAGTCGAAACTTAGAACTGTGAGACTCAACCGATCTTCGATTCGTCATTCAATTGATGACTTGCTATTGTTGTAGTCCACGAAAGCCGTGTGAAAAGGACGTGGTGGGAACGCATGGACAAGCAACTAGCCAACTCGTTTGCGGCGATTCAAATGAGACTTGTCGTCGTCGTCGCCATCTCCACGCTAATGATGAATTATGAACAGAAATTAATATCACACAATTACGATCAATTATATTATTCGCTGGGCTGCGAAGGCTTCTCTCCGCTGCAGTTGATTTCCTCTTGATTGCCCGTTGTTGTTGATGGTGAGGAAGGGCGCTCATAGTCGCATAGGATAGGGGAGTGAGTTTCTTTGTTTCACAGCTATAACCGAGGAATTCCTGATGGGATGATTTATGGCTTTTTTCTCGGCTCTGCATCCTCCCGGAGTCGGTTTTGGTAGGAAGGCAGGTTAGTATGAGCGGATTTATTCTAGATTGATGGAAGCTCAAGCTGTTGGAGTTTTCTTTTTAGGTTAGGTTTGCTGGTGAGAACTGAGCGATGGACGCGCGATAAGAGGCTGATGGGGATTAAAACTGTTTGGTGAAATGACAAACTGTCCACCTCGGATGTCGGAAGTGACTTTGATCTGTTGAGATGTCGTGATTTGGAGAGTGAATTAGGTTGTCTATCTTTGGTAGGTTGGGTTGGTCGATTATCATTGTGTGTACCTTTATGCAACCTGGTTTCTTCAAGAAATTGGTAGAAATTGGCATTCTTTCTACAATTTGTGAAGGTTTCTCGAGTTAATAATCCTAACGAATGGAGAATTAAATTTGGACAATGTTCAAACCAGTAAATGTTAGTAAAGCAGTATATAATAATTGCCATTTTCCGGAACTCAACCTTGTTTGCACAGATTGTACTCGAAAAAAATGCAACAGACAAAAATGATCACCAAAAATTTATTTTAAGTCGGATATTTTTGAATTTCTCAGGGAATAAAGAAAAAACATATAAGCTATGATTTAGCAAAGTTGGTTTATTTAACCGCCTCTCCTACACACTTAGAAATTTTGAATTTTACTCGAGACATAATTCCTATTTGTAAAAAGTCGGGGAACATAAAGAAAGATTTCGTGTAAAAATATGTCTCCTGAAACTGACAAATACGCAATTCGACAAAAGATGTGTTTGATTGAATTTAATTTCTCATCTCTTTCAACTCATTCTTATGTGCTAAAAGACGCTTGCATGTGTCGGTCTCAGGGGACAGAAATTTACATGACATTTTGGTAGTGTGTAGGCTAAATTAACGCACCTTGGACTTAACGCTACCCATCAAATCCTGTGCAACAATTGCGCCATATTTTTACACACTTTCATCCACTCGTTCTTCAAATCCTTGTCGTTTTTGAAGACCTTCCCCGTTTTCCGGAGCATGCCTTTCCTAATCTCCCAGAATTTTTGTATTGGGTGAAGTTCCGGCGAGTTTAGCGGATTTGCCTCCTTCGGCACAAAACCAACATCGTTAGCTTCGTATCACTCCATCACCGGTTTCAAGTAATGGCACGATGCCAGAACCGGCCAAAACAGAGTGTCACCTTCGTGGAACCGGAGGAATGACAGCTGACGCATCTGGAGACATTCTTCTTTATATTATTGGCCGTTGAAGGTGCTGGTCATTATGTACGGTTTGTTGAATTTGCCGCACCCACAGATCGAATGCCACACCAAGTACTTCTTGGCAAATTCGTCAACCTTTTGCATCTGAAACTTCTCCGGAACATCCAGGCGGGACTTGTCGACGAAAAACTCCAGGCCGGGCATCTAATTGGCTTCCGCTTTAATGTACGTCTCGTCGTCCATTACGATGCATTTCGACCACCGTATTCTGTTTATCGGTTCGGTTAGGAGTCTTCCTTACCTTGAAGACATGAAGTCCGATCCGCTTCATTGTCTGCTGGACGAACCACACGGAAGAATCGACCTCCTTGGCCACGTCCCAAATCGAATGGTTCGGACTGCGCTTGAAGTAATCCCTCCCCTTCCTTACGTTCACAGGGTCGTCTTCGCTTTTCTTCCCCCGCTAGCTCCCCCCCCCACCCTCCTTTCACACACAAACCCCCCAACCACCCCCCCCCCTTCATTCCTTTCTATATACATTCTCATTCACCAATAAATATTCCCCTCAGTGTCCACGTTAAATTTCGGACACTTTTCTTTCAGTGTAGATTTTGAATTATTTCACGAATCGCTGAAACGTTTCACTTATATGACAGCTGAAACTCTCCACTTTATTTCGTGGTACAACATGTTTACATTCTTGTTACATTCAGTAAAATGGCGTCGAATCAAGTGGAAGTGCGCAAACGCATTTTGTACGAACGGCAGCAAAATCCGAATTTATCGGTACGCGATCTTGCCAAGAAACTAAAACTACCGAAAAGTACCGTGTTTTGTGTTTGCAAATCATTTGACCAGCGCTTGACTGTGGATCGGAAGGTTGGAAGTGGAACAAATCGAAAAGTATGCTCCCGACAAATGGACAAGAAGGTGGTAGCCATTATTGAGAAAAATCCCAATCTTTCTGTGCGAAATGTGGCTCGCAAAGTTGGGAAGTCAAAATCATACGTACAAAAAGTGAAGCAGAGGCAAGGACTGAAGGCGTACAAAGTGAAAAAGGTGCCCAACCGTGATGACAAGCAAAATTTCACTGCAAAAAGTCGTGCTAAGGAGCTTTACACCAATTTTTTGCAAACATTTTCTTGTATCATAATGGACGACGAAACATACGTACTCGAAGACTTTAAACAGCTTCCGGGTCTGGCTTTTTATACCGCAATGCAAAGGAACGCCGTTGCCGAGCATTTCCGGACAAAGAAGGTGTCCAAATTCCCGAAGAAGTATTTGATTTGGCAGGCCATATGTAGTTGTGGTCGAAAATCTAAAAGTTTCGTCTCTACCGGCACTATCAATAAGGATGTGTACGAGAAAGAATGTCTGCAAAAGCGGTTGCTACCGTTTATCAGAAGCCACGACTCTCCAGCTCTGTTTTGGCCTGATTTGGCCTCTTGTCACTATGCGAAATCCGTCCTGGAATGGTATAAGGTACAAGAGGTCAAATACGTGCCAAAAACAGCCAATCCACCAAACTGTCCAGAACTTCGCCCAATAGAGAAGTACTGGGCTCTAGTTAAGCGGAAACTCTTCGAAACTAAGAAGAAAGCAAATGGTACCGATGATTTCAAGAGAAGATGGAGAATCGTCACGGCGGGCGTATCTGAGGATACCGTACGGAACCTGATGGCGGGTGTACCACAGAAAGTTCGAGAATTTTACAGAAAGAAGGATTAACATCTTAATCAACTGTTTCTTATGTAGATATAACTCTATTATTGTGAAATAAACAATCGGTTTTGTTGAATTATGTGTAAATTTTTTTTTGCTGCTATTATTTTGGTGTCCAAAATTTAACGTGGACAGACTTCCAAACACTTTTTGACCCAACGTTTTCAAGCGACGCTTTTGCGGACCAAGCCCCCCGAAACAGCTGGTTCAATTTTCTCGTTTTTCATTTGCATGATACCTATCGCGGCTGGATAAGTTTTCACTGCTTTCCCGTCACAGTTGAACTTTCCGCCCAGATCTCTATGGGATTTTGCAACTTTACTGGCAGTTGCTGTCTTGAGCTGACGCTTTGCCTTGGGTGCACGGTTTTCCAGAAACGGACTTCCTGGCAGTAGTTTTCCTGGTTTGATATGTTAAGGGTGGAGTGCACTCTGGCGGCCTGAGGAAATGATGATTTTCGGGATTTTTTATCAATAAATGTAGGACAAAAATGGAATACATATGTTTATTCTGCCGTTTTCCGGCTACAAACATCTTTTTTTTTTGACTAAATTGGGCTACTCCTTCAGCCGCTACACCAGGTGCAGAGTGGTACCTCCGACATCAGGGGACATCATAGTGGCCGCACCGTTGGAGCTAGAACAAAATCGATATTTTCCCCTTAATTTCCGATAAATTTCCTATCACCGTACGTAACATTTTTTGATTTATGTGATGTATGATGATATGTACTACCACCCATTGTAGCACGGAAACTAAGTCCGACAGCAATGGGCTCTCCTCTCTGATAGACTTGATCAAGCTTTAATAACCACTGATTATCCAAATCATGCCGTTGTAAGAAGGGCCAAAAAGGGGTTGGGTGGATCGATATGCAACATCACTTATACGTACGTATCCACAGGGATATAAAGAATCTCCTTCCAACAACAAGATTGAACAATTGGTCATAAGAGCGAGCTATCTAACATGAGGATGCCCCAATGGGCGGGGAGAAGAGCCCGCCCTCTATTCACAAACTGTTAGCAATGGGGAGTTGGCATTCCCACTCTCCCCATCCAGAGTGCTTCAATCGGGTGCCCTGATGGTCCCTCCCATTCTCATGAAATATTTATATAATAGTGTATATATTTATGTAAATGAAAAATACTACAAGCATTCGTATCTATTATATATGATCTTCATTCGGTTGATCCTTAAATGCAAGAAATGTTGTAGAGTGTTAAAGTGTAAAGTTCTGTGGTTCCGCGCTTAAGCACGTTTTCGTTCGTTTTCAGCGATAGCTGCAATTCACCAAAATCGTGTTTTGAAGTATCCTGAAAAAGTGTGTTAAATCTATTGAAATTTTACAAAACTAACATTTATACATTTTAATTAACTGTTGCCATGGTCACTATTTGCTACTTGATGCTGATTTTATAATAGCAATCCCAGTTAGGCGGTGGGTCTACGAAACGTGCCTGCATTTGTACGAACTTCTGCTCGCCTGATTCGACCTTCTCTTCCCGGGAACACCGCCGTTACCACAGCTCGAGTCCATCGATTTCGGATACTTCCATCGACGATGAAGGCAACATCACCCACCTCTATGACCTTCGTTTTCGCAAACCATTTTGTCCTTCTTGTAATGGTAGGCAGATATTCTTTTATCCATCTGCGCCAGAACAGATCCAGGATGTGTTTCCTCAGTAGGAATCTTCACAATTTGCTTTACTCCATCTGAGCTAAGCAGGATAAAATGGTTTGGCCTCCTGGTCCGATCCTTCTAATGGCATGTATGTTATGTTGAGAAGCCGTAGTCGAAGCAACACGATCGCCCTAAACTAAAGCATGCCATGATATTGTTAGTCTGTAAGAGTTTGAGAAATAAATTTAGTTCTTAGTTGACCATTGACTGGACTGGTCACTTTTACTTATACGACCTCCAAGAGGTTACGGGCCCAGCACTAGGTGCCTAGCAACGCGAGTCAACAGTGAAGAAAAAGTTTCAGCTGACATGGAGAAGATCCAGATTATTTTTATAACGTCACGATACTATAACATAGCCTGATACACAATATCCCTCCATAATGCCCGATTCGTGACTGCTCCTCTCCAATCCCTTGGGCACCTTGTACCCCCTAGGTCTTGCTTCACCTGGTTTGACCATCTTTCTCGTTGTGCCCCACGTCGTCTTGTACCAACCGGACTCCCGTCGAACACCATTTTTGCAGGATTTCTCGCAACATGTCCTGCCCAGCGTATTCTTCCAGCTTTTGCCACCTTATGAATACTGGGTTCGCCGGCGAGTTGCGCGAGCTCATGGTTCATCCTTCGCCGCCATAGTCCGTCCTCCTGTACTCCACCAAAGATGATTCTTAACACCCGTCGCTCAAAGACTCCGAGTGCTCGCAGGTCCTCTTCAAGCATTGTCCACGTCTCATGCCCGTAGAGAACAACCGGTCTTATTAGCGTTTTGTACAGGATGCACTTCGTACGGGAGCTAAGTCTGTTTGACCGTAGTTGCTTGTGGAGCTCATAGTAGGCACGACTTCCACTGATAATCCGCCTCCGGATCTCACGGCTGTTATCGTTGTCCGCGGTAACCAGTGAGCCGAGATAGACAAATTCATCGACTACCTCGAACTCATCGCCGTCGATCGTTACACTGCTGCCCAGTCGGGTCCTGTCGTGCTCGGTTCCGCCTACCAGCATGTACTTCGTTTTGGACGTATTTATCTTCAACCCAATCTTCTCTGCTTCGCGCTTTAGTCTGGTGTACTGCTCTGCCACCGCCTCAAATGTTCTGCCGACAATATCCACGTCATCGGCAAAGCAGATAAATTGACCGGATCTGTTGAAAATCGTGCCTCGCAAGTCAAACGCTGCTCGTCGCATAACACCTTCAAGAGCAATGTTGAACAGGGGGCAAGAGAGACCATCACCTTGACGAAGCTACCTGCGGGATTTGAAAGAACCCGATAATCCATCCGATATCCTCACACAGCACTGGGTTCCATCCATCGTAGCCTTGATAAGTCGGGTCAGCTTCCCCGGAAAGCTGTTCTCGTCCATGATCTTCCATAGCTCATTTCGGTTAATTGTATTATACGCGGCTTTCAAGTCGATGAATATTTTTTCAAAAAAAATAAAAAAAAAAAAAATACCCTTTTTTTTAAAAATTTTTTTTATAATAAAAAATTTTTTTTTATAAAAAAGTAGCGTTTTCTACATACTTTTAAAAAAAATTACGGATAAAATTATTCGTCACTTTTATTTTTGCTGACCTAAGAGTTATTGCTACCGAGTTAGGAATGGGAAGATTTAAGTGGAAGGGAGTTAAAGATAAATGGGCAAAAAACAATATGTAATGTTTTAATCATCTTCAGAAACGTCAACAGTGGAGCAACCGTGGCTCAACAATTTCTAATTTCTAATTTTATTTCTTCTAACCGCACCTGAACCGTTGCGCCACTGCCTATCGTAGTAATTTTAAATTTTACAACAAACAGCCAATGAATCAAATCCCCATCGATTAAGATTGAAGCTCGCCTCTTAAATCGCTTACTTTTAACTGTAAATGCCCAAAGTCAGGGTCAACCTTCACCAAAGTTCATCTCGAATTTCATCTCCAATCAAAATGACGGGATGAAAGAAAAAAAAAAGCAGCCACGGACAAAACTGGGCTACATCATGAAAAAAAAAAACTGTGCGCAGAGGAATGGTTCCACGAAATAATTCAATAAAGAATGCCTCTCGAATCGCAAACCCAGCGCTTGCCAGCCTGCCAGTCATTAATCAAAATCAGATTTCTTCGGGGCTAAATTTTTATCCCCCTGCCCAGCTGACTGCAGAAGATAAGTATGCGAGCATTTCAAGAGTTCTTTCGGGGCTGCTCGGTGGAGAAAAGTCTTCCAATGCACCTGGGAACGTAGATTATGAATTCGAACTTTGGCAGTCCCATCAATTACAACTGGAAATGTATACTTTTTCGGATAACTGAACCACCTTTGATCAGTGGACAAAAACGTGACGACGTGCACATCGAACAATACAATACAATCACCCGGATTTGATTTGTTCCAATCTGACAGGTTCAATGCCGAGCTAAGCATCGACGGTATCCCGCGGGCACAAGTCCTTCCATTGAGCCAAACCATCGAGCATTCGAGACAACGCGATAAGAAAGCAGAAATGTATCGACCGGGTTCAAGTTCAAAACTCGCGTGCCGCGGAGGCGGGAGAACAGGGAAAGCAAAAGTCCGACGGGTCGCTTATAGGGTGATGATGATGATGATGATGATGATGATTATGATGGTCGATGAAGTGTCAGAGATATCGTGGACTGGCCATCATCCGGCAAATGGCATGAGTCAACAGATTTTGGAGGAGATTTTGTTTTCCTCAACTCGACTTTTGGTCTCCAGGCCCGTACGAGCGCGGTCCCTCAGTTCGATCGGCTTGAAATGCGATGAGGGCTCGCATTACTTCTCGGGAAAAGTTGTTGACGTTAGTTTGTCTTTTTCTGATTCTACGGTCCCGGGAGGGGTATTCGGTCGGTTTGTTTTATCGCATTGATGATATGAACTTTGAAGTGATTCGGCGGTGGAGGAGACGAAACAAAGGGCTCTCTATTGGGAACGTTTGAACGCTTGTAATGTGCCCCTTAGAGAGCGTTAATTTCGGATATGATGATCAAAGTTTATGCGATGGCAAAGTTTATATCGATACGATCTCGGAAGTCTGAAATTTTGGTATCTTCCAAATGGGTGGAACATTTAAAATGATAAGTTAGGAAAATTGGGTTCTACCGGGAAATCTACAAAAATTAACGTTGCATTCGAAAGAAATTGATGCTCCTGATTATTAAAAAGTATTTGAAAATTAGGCAGCAGTCAAAACAAGCAAATAATGTATTACATTTTAGAGTCTCTCACGGAACTAAAGCATTTCCCAAAAACAAAAACGAGCCGTGAACTAGTTCCCGATTACGTGATTCAATTCGCGATATATTTTTGCTTGTTCTTGACCTCGTGACAGTCGCTCGCGAAATTTATTTTTCCCGGTTGAATTATTGACCTTTTTATGGAATTCCTTCCTTTTTCTACTTTTAAATAGTTAACTTAAAAAAACGGAATCTTCATGTTTTTACTTGTTCGACGGTGTGTTTGGTTGCCTTCCAGTTACTGATTTTTTTCGACAGAAACCGCTCGAGCTCTATACGAGAAATGACATACTCCGGCAACGTTGGTGTGGACAGCGGATTCAATCAGTATTACACGTCTTCGGAATTATACTTACCTTACCAATCAGGCTAAGGCCTGGGTGGACTCAGCTTTACACAGAAGTTGTCTCCATTCTCTGCGGTCAGCCTCGCAGTCTGCGAATGGTCCCAGGTCGCCTTCTACTTAACCCATGCATCTTGCTCGTTGCGCGCCTCTTCTTCTTGTGTCCGTCAGATCGTTATCGAGAATAATTTTAACTGGGCTGTCGTCCGACATTCTTATGACATGCCCAGCCCACCGTAGTCGACCGATTTTTGCGGTGTGAACGATGGGAGGTTCTCCCAGCAACTGATACAAATCGTGCTTCATTCGCCTCCTCAATGTTCTGTCTGCCATCTGCACTCCACCATAGGTCGTACGCAGTTGGTCCTCCACGAGTATTGTCCATGTTTTGTGGCCGCAATGATCGTGACCGTAAATGATCAACTTTGTAGTTTGGCGTTTGGCATAGTTTGATCTTTGCGTCCTACGGAGTCCAAATGGGGTTCGATTGCCTGCCGTAATGCGCTTTTGTATCTCTCTGCTCTCATTGGCAGCTACCAATGAGCCAAGATGCACGAACTCACCTTCCGTCTCATATATTAATTGAAATTTTCTATAATTTAATGATTTTCAGCGGTATGGCCGCAGCCCCCTTCCATCTGTTGATTGTGTTTTTATTATTTAGAAAGCTTAATTATGATCAGATTGTGCGAAAATACTTTTTTATGGTATGGAAAATTATAAGTTTTTTCAAAGGTAGATTTACATTTTAATATGAAAAGTTTTGATTTCATTCTAATGCCTAATTTAACTATTTTATTTCTTCCTAAGTTATTTATTATTTACTTGTAGAAATTTTCAATTAATTTATTGACAATTTTATGCTTTTTCCATGACAAATTACCATTTTTACATTATTTTTTGTTTTTACTCTTATTGTAAATTTGGTTTGTGTTTTTATAGACGATTTCATTTTCTTATTGCAATTGTTTGATGTTTTATTGCTCATAGACTCACTACAAAAAAGTATTGCGATGACAGGAAACGGAACAGCACACCAAAATTTTAGGTTTACTTTTCTTTATATTTATGCTATATTATTTCAGATCATCCCAAGTTTTGTGAAATAATTTTAAATGAATTTTTTTTCTCGTAGATACATTGTCCAAACCTTTTAGGTTCACAGATAGAATTGTTATTATCATTCTTATATTCATTCACTTTAGGTATATTTATCATTATAATATTAATTTACTATATTCTATTTATTACTATATGACATTGCATATGTATTGGGAAGGAAGGAAGCATCAGAGTATCACTCAAGCGGGAATTGGACAATGGAGTGGTATGACAACCGGCGTGTAGGAGGGAACAAACAGTATCATTTTCTTTATCCTACCGATTCGATATCATTTTCTTTATCCTACCATTTTCTTAATCCTACCCCCCAATGCCATGGTTCCATTAACTTGATAAGTTCTCGAGTTATTCAGAAACTTGTGTTTCATTTGTATGGAAACCCCCCTCCCACCCCTTTCCAGATAGCGGAGGAGCCTCAAACTTCCATAGAAACGTTTCTCTCCTCCAAAAACCTTCCCATGCCAAATTTGGTTCTATATGCTTGATTAGAGCCCCCCTCTTACAGAGGGCGGAGGGGTCTTGAGTTACCTTAGAAACATTTCTTGCCTTCAAAAACCTCTACCTACCAAATGTGGTTCCATTTACTTGATTAGTTCTCGAGTTATGTAGAAACTTTTGTTTCAATTGTAAAGGAGCCCCCCCCCCACCAGAGAGAGAGAGGAGGGGTCTCGAACTATCGTAGAAACATTTATTACCTTTAAAATCTCCGCATGCCAAATTTGGTTCAATTGGCTTTATTAGATCTAGAGTTATGAAGAAATTTCAGTTTCATTTGTATGACAGCACCTTTTCTAGGAGAAGGGAGGGGTCTCAAATCACCATAAAACATTTTTCGCCTCCAGAAAACTCCACATGCCAAGTTTGGTTCCATTTGCTTGATTAGTTGTTGAGATATGCAGAAACTTCTGTTTCATATGTATGGGATCCTCCCTTTCTAGAGAGAGGAGTGGTCGCAAACTACCATAGAAACATTTCTTGCCTCCAAAAACTCCCACATGCTAAATTTGGGTTCCTTTGCTTGATCAGTTC
This sequence comes from Aedes koreicus, assembly GCA_024533555.2. Lineage (NCBI taxonomy): Eukaryota > Metazoa > Arthropoda > Insecta > Diptera > Culicidae > Aedes > Aedes koreicus. The sequence goes on along the minus strand of JAHHFK020003587.1, from coordinate 18,827 downwards.
TCGAGTTATGCCGAAATTTTTGCTTCATTTGTATGGGAGCCCCCCTTTCCAGAGAAGGGAGGGATTCCAAACCAACATAAGAACCTTTCCCGGCCCCAAAAACTTCTCTATACAAAATTTCACGCTGATCGGTTCAGTAGTTTTCGAGCCTATGAGGTTCAGACAGACAGATAGACAGACAGACAGACAGACAGACAGACAGACAGACAGACAGACAGACAGACAGACAGACAGACAGACAGACAGACAGACAGACAGACAGACAGACAGACAGACAGACAGACAGACAGACAGACAGACAGACAGACAGACAGACAGACAGACAGACAGACAGACAGACAGACAGACAGACAGACAGACAGACAGACAGACAGACAGACAGACAGACAGACAGACAGACAGACAGACAGACAGACAGACAGACAGACAGACAGACAGACAGACAGACAGACAGACAGACAGACAGACAGACAGACAGACAGACAGACAGACAGACAGACAGACAGACAGACAGACAGACAGACAGACAGACAGACAGACAGACAGACAGACAGACAGACAGACAGACAGACAGACAGACAGACAGACAGACAGACAGACAGACAGACAGACAGACAGACAGACAGACAGACAGACAGACAGACAGACAGACAGACAGACAGACAGACAGACAGACAGACAGACAGACAGACAGACAGACAGACAGACAGACAGACAGACAGACAGACAGACAGACAGACAGACAGACAGACAGACAGACAGACAGACAGACAGACAGACAGACAGACAGACAGACAGACAGACAGACAGACAGACAGACAGACAGACAGACAGACAGACAGACAGACAGACAGACAGACAGACAGACAGACAGACAGACAGACAGACAGACAGACAGACAGACAGACAGACAGACAGACAGACAGAAATCCATTTTTATATATTTAGATATATGTATAGATAGATACAGATTTTGTTTATATTTTCAGAGACGATTTAATTTTCTTATTGACATTGTTTAGTGTTTTATTGCAGTTTTAAGTTTTTTAATGTTTAAAAATCATTAAATTATGAATACTTTCAATAAATTTATAAGCATTTTAGTTTTTAGATTGTTGCATTGCTTTCACCCATATTTATCTCTTGGCGATTTCAATTCATTTTCTGGAAATTTCTTTTTTTTTATAGGACGTTTGTTAAGCTGCAATTTCTTGCACGATAGTACATTCAGTTAGAATAGTTACTTTGGATTGCAATTGGTGCATTTTAAAGTAGATCAAGTTCATATAACCGTAGGTAAATTCCAGATCAAAGTGTAAATTCAAGTTTGAACAAAACTTTGAACATTAGAAATTTTACAATGTTACAGTTCGTTTCCTCTGGGCTCCAAAGTTTTGAAAGTTCACAGATCGTTTCTTCTGAGTTCCGATCTTTTACTCTGAATGACTCTTGCGGTTCGAGTTTATATTTTTTGAAGAAAAAAGAGTGCACTTTTAGCGGCACGATAAAGATTAGTTATCAATTGCAATTGACAATCGACAAGCCCTTTTGCCAGTATATCTACGTGGTCACGCACACCAGCAGTCCCTCAAGTGGTAGCGCTCATTCGTTCATCTTCATCGGCCACTATCACCGATCATTGTATCATCCTCGTTGCGTTCCACTCCTCGCTAGTATAGGCGGCCACACATTTCCATCGACCGGCAGCAGCGTACTATCAAGGGCCAAAAACTGTTGTTACTCGCTGTCTACATTCCACCAGACCGTAGCCAGGATGTATGAACCATTGATACACATATTGCTTCAGCGCAAGAGCTTTGTAACAAAGGATCCTCCAATGATTTGGTTCTGGTTCGTGGATATTACAACCAGCCACTACTATCTTGGTCATTATCAGTTTCAATTGACAATCGACAAGCCCTTTTGCACAGTATATCTACGTGGTCACGCACACCAGCAGTGGTCAAGTGGTAGTGCTCATTCGTGCTTCCGCACATATAAGGAAGGCACATATTGCTTCCGCGCAAGAGCTTTGTAACAAAGGATTCTCCTATGATTTGGCTGTGGTTTGTGGAGATCACAACCAGCCATCTTGGGCCATCAGACTATCTTGGGCGAGAGGAGATGATGGGCTTCGCTATGACAACTCTTCTCCACTGCGTGGCGCAGCTGCTAGCCTGGTCGATGGTTTCGACCGTCTAAACATGTCTCAAGCCAATCAAAATCGCAACTATCTTGATAGAGTGCTTGATCTGGTGTAGTTTCCCTTTGAGAATGTTCTCAACGTATCAACAGCTGTTGTCCCTTTGCTGACCGTTGACCCTAACCATCCTCCATTGGATATTCCCGTGCCTATTCCTCGCATGCAAACTACTGTTCCTACACGACGTGAAGCAAGACCTTTAAACTACCGCCGACTTGATTTTGATTCCCTAACAGAATACCTGTCCAATATGCACTGGACAGAACTGCTCAATATACAGGATGTTGACGATATGATAGAGCGCTTCTGTGACATCTTGTGCAGATGGCTCAATGAAAACCTCCCTAGGATTCGGTCACCTGCTAAGCCGCATTGCAGCAACCCAAAACTGCATAGGTTGAAACGTGAGCGAAATGCTAAACAGAGGTTACTTTGGAAGCAACGTTCCTTTTCTAAGCAACTTGCAAGTGACGCATACCGTCTAGTGAACGCTAGTCTGTATAAATCACATGTTATGAGTGTACAATTTGACTTGCGTGGATATCCAAAAAGTTTCTGGAGTTTTGTGAATTCTAAGAGGAAATGCTCTTCCAACCCGTCAAATTTATTTCAAGACGAATCAGAATCATCTTCAGCTCAAGAATGATGCTAACTGTTGGCCAAGCATTTCACGTCTGTGTTCTCCACTGGTCTCTTCATTAAGTGTGGCCCTCAGCCTTTAGAACCATCTCGAGTCACATTCTACCTCACAAGGAACATCGGTTGGCAAAATTAAACAACGGAGGTGACAATCGGTAGTGAATCCGTCGATACACTTCCGCCATTGGAAGTACAGGGGATGATCAAAAAGGAGAAGACTAGCAAAATTTTGTCCAGATTCAAAGTGATACAGTTCGGTGAATAATTAACCGATTTTGATTAAACTAGAAGCGTTCGACGGAGAATTTATTTTTGTTTTAGCATGTTTATTCAAAATTTGATTTGACTTCCGGGCACCGGAGATAGCATGGATAGTTTGAGGTTATGTCAAATGTGCTAATTTTCTGCAGCTCGTTATTTTTTATGTTACTTGAAAATCGGAAATATTATATTTTTTTCAGAAACTAGAATTCATAACAAGTCTGTCAGTGGTTGAAGATTGTGAATCGGCCCATAAACAACCGAGATATGGCTATTTCCGTAAAATGTAGTTTTTTACCCTATTGCCTGACACTTCTAATGTTGAAAAACTCCTTTTTAATTTATCTGTAACTCTGCGTACCCTTAACCAAATTAGATGCAACTTTTTCCATACGATCACAAATTTATCCTAGTTTTTGGAAAAGTAGCGGACATTTCGTTATTTCCCGTAGTTCCGGATTCATTATCGGGAATCGTGAAGGAAGTACCCTACCAGTGGAATGGCCAGAGTTAGAACTGTATCAAACCTGGCTTGCGACACATAAATAAATAACAAAATAACTCAAAATTAATAACTCAAAATTAATTTAAAAATAACTCAAAATTAATTTGGCGTACGGAACCATCGACCTGGCGGAATAGAACTCAAATTGGGTATTATTTTTTATCCGTGTACATGTTTGCATAGAAGAAGACAAAAGGTGACAGGATTAAGTGCTTGCGCATGGGACAAATCAAGGTTAAGTGCTGAAGTGTGCAGTTCGAAATGCCATTAGAGCTTACGGAATTTCAAGGGGGCCGTATAGTCGGTGCTCGAGAAGCCGGTGCTTCGATCGCTGAAACATGCAAACTGGTTGGTGTTGCCAGGGCCACAGTTTGCCGGATAATGTCGGAATATAAAAAACATGGAAAAACATCGCCTGATAAAAGTAGCTGTGGACGGAAGCAGAAGATGGATGACCGGCAGCAACGTTCGTTGAAGCGCATAGTCAAAGCAGACAGACGCATTAGTGCTGTTAAAGCAACTGCTGCTTTGAACAATGCGCTTCAAGAACCAGTTTCTACATCAACTGTCCGAAGGGAGCTGCACGACATGAATCTTTACGCTCGTGCGGCCATTTCTAAACCGCTAATAAAACCGCAAAACGCGGTAAACAGGAAGCGCTGGTGCAAGGATCATAAGGAATGGACGCCAGATCAATGGAACCAAGTTGTGTGGTCGGACGAATCATCTTTTACCTTGTTTCCAACTACAGGTCGAGTGTACGTATGACGTACTCCTGGAGAAGCCTACAACCCTGGCTGCCTTCTGCCAACCGTTAAACATGGCGGGGGGTCAGTTATGGTATGGGGTGCAATATCGTGGCATTCTCTTGGGCCTTTAGTTGCTATGAAGGGAAAAATAAAGGCCAAAGATTATCAAGAAATATTGGATGACCAGGTATTTTTTAGAAAACCTTCACAATATACTTAAAATAACACAATTGCCCAACAGGTGCTGCCAATGATGAAGACCATATTTTCTGATGGCAGAGGAATCTTCCAAGAGGAATCGCTCCAATCCACACTGCTCAAATTATAAAGGCGTGGTACGAAGAGCATGACACAGACTTTCATCACCTTGATTGGCCAGCACAGTCACCAGACCTCAACATTATCGAGCCACTTTGGTCTACATTAGAAGCACGCGTGAGAAGTGTATTTCCACCACCATCGTCTCTAAAAGCGTTAGAGAAGGTTTTGATCGATGAGTGGTATAAAATACCTATCGAAACAATCCGAAAATTGTACGATTCCATCCCTAGGCGTATCCTAGCCGTTTTGAATGCGAATGGTGAACCCACGCCTTATTAAACGCGATTTTCCTTTGAAACGATCTATCTAATTAAAATAACTGAATTATTGTTAGCATACCCGAACTTTTATATATTTTCAAAACTATGTTTGAATAATTTGCCATTGAATCCTGATGCCCACAATAGAAACCTCAGATTCGCCACCAGTGGTATTGGTTTGTAAAATCATGAAGTTTGATGTGTTGCTAGCCAGATTGGACATCGTTCTAAATCCAGCCACTTCCCTGGGGGAACCCGGATCCCGGAGCGTCACCAGGTCTGACCAATGTGACCGAAAACTCTCAGGTTGAGCACCAGTAATCTTGATTTGTAAAATCATGAAGTTTGATGTGTCGCAATCCATAGTTTGGAATCGTTCTATATCTCGCCAATTCCCCGGGGGAACCCGGCATCCGCAACGTCACCAGGTGTGGCCAATGTGACCGAATACTCTCAGGTTGACCACCAGCGGTATTGTTTTGTAAGATCATGAAGTTTGATGTGTCGCAAGCCAGGGTTTGACATCATTCGAAATCTGGCTACTTCCTTGGGGGAACCCGGAATCCGGAACGTCACCAGGTGTGGCCAATGTGAAAGAATACTCTCAGGTTGACCACCAGCGGTATTGTTTTGTAAGATCATGAAGTTTGATGTGTCGCAAGCCAGGGTTTGACATCATTCGAAATCTGGCTACTTCCTTGGGGGAACCCGGAATCCGGAACGTCACCAGGTGTGGCCAATGTGAAAGAATACTCTCAGGTTGATCACCAGCGGTATTGTTTTGTAAGATCATGAAGTTTGATGTGTCGCAAGCCAGGGTTTGACATCATTCGAAATCTGGCCACTTCCCTGGGGGAACCCGGAATCCGGAACGTCAACAGGTGTGGCCAATGTGAAAGAATACTGTCAGGTTGACTACCAGTGTTATTGGTTTGTAAAATCATGAAGTTTGATATGTCGCAAGCCAGGTTTGATACAGTTCTAACTCTGGCCATTCCACTGGTAGGGTACTTCCTTCACGATTCCCGATAATGAATCCGGAACTACGGGAAATAACGAAATGTCCGCTACTTTTCCAAAAACTAGGATAAATTTGTGATCGTATGGAAAAAGTTGCCTCTAATTTGGTTAAGGGTACGCAGAGTTACAGATAAATTAAAAAGGAGTTTTTCAACATAAGAAGTGTCAGGCAATAGGGTAAAAAACTACATTTTACGGAATGGCCATATCTCGCTTGTTTATGGGCCGATTCACGATATTTAACCACTGACAGACTTGTTATGAATTCTAGTTTCTGAAAAAAAATATAATATTTCCGATTTTCAAGTAACATAAAAAATAACGAGCTGCAGAAAATTAGCACATTTGACATAACCTCAAATTATCCGTGCTATCTCCGGTGCCCGGAAGTCAAATCAAATTTTGATTAAACATGCTAAAACAAGAATAAATTCCCCGTCGAACGCTTCTAGTTTAATCAAAATCGGTTAATTATTCACCGAACTGTATCACTTTGAATCTGGACAAAATTTTGCTAGTCTTCTCCTTTTTGATCATCCCCTGTATATCGTTTTCATGCCGACGTGATCTACAAAAGCTCATTTGAAGCACAAAAAGGAAAAGTTCCAAATACACCCTTCAGAAGGAGACCAGCCACGCCTGCACAAAATTGTATTTCCAAACATTTGACGCCTTCAAAGCTTTTCGTAGAAACATGACTTCCACTTACTTCGAGGAAGACTTAAAGCCTAAAACACTGCTTAAACAACTAAAGGGTGGAACGGTCGAAATTGGGTGAAACATGATTAAGTTTACACTGATTAATTTATAATATAAATGATCAATATTTATTTCTTTTTGAAGTTCATCGTCTACAAAACACAGGAAAATTATTTGATAAGGCTTCCGATTTTCCAAATGCGAACTGTCGGGCTTGACGTTTTCATCAAGTTCTGTACCGCTATTATATCTACCTTATTTGATGCTGAACGGCAATTTTCCTTGAACTGTTTATCACTTCCAACTGTTTTTTTTTAGTTTTCTTGAGGTTTCGGTTTACGATTGCCCAATATTTTTCAAATGGGCGCAGTTTCGGCGAGTTTGGAGAGTTTTTCTTTTCAACTTGGGTACGATTTGCACACTAACGACTGTTCCAGAAAGTATAAGCACACCTTATTTTAACGGTCACTTTGAATATAATGAAATATTTCAACATGTTTTGGCTGCGTCCTTTTGTTTGCACATTTCTGAACGAGTGCTCAGTTTTGTATTACCTATCAAAATGCGCAGTCTTACTCCGGAACAACGAAAAAGTATCGTGCCTAAATGGTGCACTGTGAGTGGACTCTCCTTGAGAAAATTGGCCAAGGAAGAGGGTCGCTATTTTTCAATGCTGAGCAGAGGACAGATGTGCCTGATGATGTGCGGTTCATCCGAACCGAAAAATTTGGGAAAAAGGTTTTGGTGTGGCAAGCCACTTGCTCCTGTGGCTTGAAGAGTTCTTCATATGTCACAACGGGCACAATGAACGGTGAAAGTTACAGAAGAGAATGCATCAAAAAATTGGTTCTACCCATCTACCGAAAGGGTCCTCTATTGTTTTGGCCAGATCTGGCATCTACTCACTACACTTTTGCTACGTTGTAGATGCTCAAGAAGGAAAAAGTCGATTTTGTCAAAATATGCCAAAATCCCCCAAACTGCCCTGAGCTGCGTCCTATTGAAAGATACTGGGCAATAATTAAGCGGCATCTTAAAAAAGATGGAACAGACGCAAGCTCTGCTGACTGCTTCAAGAAGATTTGGTCTGCAGCACAACGAAAAGTTACGGAGAAAGTTGGGCAGAATCTAATGGGAGGTATAAAGCGAAAAGTCCGAGCATTGTTCAGAAATAAGAAGTTAATATTCAAACTCACGTGGATTCGGTCATATGTATGTTGATTTTGATATATATATATATATATATATATATATATATATATATATATATATATATATATATATATATATATATATATATATATATATATATATATATATATATATATATATATATATATATATATATATATATATATATATATATATATATATATATATATTATAAAGCAAATGACAGTCCTTAACATCATGAAGATAGCAATTCGAAAACTTATTTCGGTGTCAACATGAAATTAAAACCAAAATATGATTTCACTTCACAATTGTTCAATGTGATAACAAGTAAGTTTTCATCTTGCTGTAATATTGCGTTAACTTTTCTTTGAGAAAAACAGTTTTATTTCCACTGTCAAGTGAAATACTCGTTTTGCTATCAAAAGGAAAAAATGTACTGAAAATTGACGTTTCAATTTGCATTCACTGATAACGTTTGCATTAAAAAAAATGGACTTTTTTCAGATGGTGATAATAAAAAGCTGCTGCTTTTGATAAATTTCCCATGGAAGGTGATTATTTTAGCTTACTTCCAAAACAATTCTACGCTCTTGCGAGCGGCCTTCCGGCAGTTAACCGGAACATTCGCCATGGCAGACGAAAACATGCGTGTAGGCATGTTTTTGAGTTCTTTCTTCGTTTTATTTATCAATTCCTCCTCGGTTTTCGCGACAAAATTGTTGAAGTAGATCTTACGCTTCAGGTTGGCCCAGAAATTCTCTATGGGACGCAACGGTGGATGGGGCGTTGGGCGGGTTCACCGAATTGGGTACTACATCGAAATTCAGCCGCTCCATCTCCTCCAACGATCGCTTCGAGTAGTGGGCCGACGCCAGATCCGGCCAGAACACCGCGTCTTCGCCCTTATGGTATTTCTTGATTAACGACGCAACTTCCGGCAGGCATTTCGTACTATACATTTTCCCGTTCACGGCCAGTCCAGAGCGAAAGAAGAGCGGCTTTGACATCCCCTTCTGCTGACTCATGGGTTACTATGATTGATGCTGCATGGTTAGTTTGGTCAGTACGGATGAAGGTAAACCCATGAAAAATCGGCAATTTTTGTCCACTTTTTTAAATGCAAACGTTAGTTCGATCAGTTTTAAATTTAATGTCACTGGAATAAATGTTTGTTATCAATTTTGATCTTCTGCCGTTGAAACGACCAAAACGGCGTCAAACTGAGTAATCATTATCGGCAGCATTACAACATCATAATTAGTTTTCTATGGGATCACAGATTCTACTCGGGAAATCACCCCTTCAGTTGCCCTCGGACATCACCAGCACCAGCAAATCAGAGTTTTCGCAATCCATGTTGAATAATTTACTCGGTGCTAATGAAAGACGACACTGATTTAGCCACAAATTTCCCGCTCCAGCTACAGAAAAGCGCAGAGAATGAAATTCTTCTGCAGACGACTCTAGCATACGACCGGCGAGTGTGTAATTATTGACGTGTGGATGTAAAATTACTGCAAAATCAGGCAGCAGCTGTGATACGGGGACCTGTCCAGTCTGCAATTTTTCACTGCAGTCAGGTTGAGGTTGAAGAAACGAGTATTTACCAACTCATACACAATGCAGCCAGTTCGCATCAGAGATTAAATGGTTTCGGCGGTGCTGCTGGCGGTCGGTGATTGGGTTGACAGTTGGCGCAGTCCTGGGCAGTGCTTTTCAGCTCCGATCGGTGTTTGTGGCAGGAAGTATTACAGTTATCACAGCCGATAACCAATTCCATTTTGTGGGATTATCGATTATCTATTGAAGCGGCTAATTAATTGTGTTCGGTGGCGGGAATAGCGTGGAAGTTTTGTCCAGATCGAAGCGCACTAAAAAACTTATGACAGTAATAGCGAGGAATAGTAGTTTTGCCTGCTAGTATGTCAACAATTTTTGAGACTCTCACTAATACTATCTTACCACTCAAGCCGTACAACCTAGTTTTTTTTTTCTTCAAAATTATGCTCCAGGTGTCAGTTGTTGTTTACAAACAGATTGGTGTATTTGAATTTGTTGGGATTAAGAACGATTTTGTGAAAAATGTACGACAAGAATGAAATCCTCAGATTACTTCACGCACAGAAGTCAGTTTCGGATATCATGACTCTTGTAAAGTGTGCAAGAGCGACTGCTTTTCGAGCCAATGCATCAATTGGACTCCCAACAGTACCAAGAAACCCTGGAAGTGGTCGGAAAGGATCCTTAAGGACGCCAACATTGATACCCGCCATTAAGATGAAAGTAACTCGTAATCTCTAATGTATCAGAAACAACGGTAAGAAGAGTGGTGAAACATGACTTAAAAGGAACACCCAGAGCTTGAATTAAAAGACACCTTATTACTAACATAATTAAAGCAGCTAGACTGGAGCAAAGCAAGAAACTGTTTAGTGAACCAAAGAAATGGTCCATCGTCATTCTGTTCAAGGACGAGAAGCTGTCGACTGCGTGCCACCAACCGGTATATAAGTTTGAAGAAAGCATCTGACGTGCCAGAGAACATCAAATTCACCTTTCGGACCAAGCATCTAGCAGGGATGATGGTGTTCTGATTGTTTGCTTCCGATGAAAAAAAAAAAAAATATTCCGTTTCAATCCAAGAAGGCCTGAAAGTGAACACAGATGTGAACTTAGGAATTCTTAAGGATCATGTTTTGCCTTGGATTTCATCTACCTAAGGCAGGAATGCGAATGTTTTGTTCTAGCAAGACGAAGCCCCTGACCATACGTCAAAGAACACAAAAATGTGGTTCAAGAATAACATGACCCAATTATGGTCCAATGAGATGTGGCCACCTAGCTCGTCTGACTAAAATCCTCTGGATTTCAGTGAACGGGTGAAAAATGAAGCACGTGTATGTGAACTAAAACTTAAACTCTCTACGGACATCCATAACAGAGCATTGAAGAGAAATGGCATCTGATCATATTTTCAAGGTCTGCAACAGCTTCAGGCGTCGTCTGGAAGCGGCCATAAATGCAAATGGCAGACGTATTGAGTGAAAATGAAGCGAAATCTTCAACGATCATTTCATGCTATAACAGGTTATGGTTAATGTAAATAATAAAGATACTAAGCTCGAAAGAAATTAAAAATGTTTTTTGTCTTATTATTTTGTGACGCATACTGTAATAGACGAATGCACGAATGGATTGTAGTTCATGCACTGATACACATTTTTACAGGCGGGTAAGGCCATGTTTACTAGAAATGAACCCCAGATGTCCTACTCCCCTGTCAAATTTTCAATAGTGCATAAAATCAAATTCAACCATGCACTCTGCTATATATAAATGAATCCGGTCGACATTATTAGAATTGTTCAACGTATAGCGATTGAAATTATAAATATATTTGAGAAACTCTCTAGTTACCTTGCAATCAGGCAAGCTTGTAGGCATGTGTTTTGTGGAATTGGATTCTGAACTGATTCACTATTGTCGATAGAAAAACACGAGGGAAAACAATATAAAGAAAATTTAAAATACTTAAATTGAATTATATTTTATAGGCAGTCACTAATTTTACATTTCCTAGACTGCGTAAAGCAGAACGCCTTCGTTTTGAGTTATATTCGAAACGTATAACGTCATTATTTCTTCGCATCTTCAAAATCTTACTCTCGGCGAAGATCCTCTCACTTAAGCAAATCATTCTTTCGACATTGACGCTTATTTTGTCGTAGATCTGCGGCTATGTTTTGTAAAGCGTTCTTTTGATGTGGATCCTTCTTTAGAGGTAGATTTTCCCTGTTTTGTAAATTCTTCGTTCGACGTTAATCCTTCTTTTGTCGTAGATCTGGAGCCGTGTTTTGTAAAGCGTTCTTTAGATGTTGATCCTTTCATCGTAGGAGCTCCTGCTTTTGTAAAATCACCCTTTGATGTTGATCCCTCTTCCGACGAAGATTTATGCCCTTGTTTTGTTAAGTGATCTTTCGACGTTGGTCCTTCTTCCGATGAAGATTTACGTCCGCGTTTTGTGAAGTGGTCTTTCGACGTTGATCCTTCTTCCGATGAAGATTTATGTCCTTGTTTTGTGAAGTGTTCTTTCGACGTTGATCCTTCTTCCGATGAAGATTTATGTCCGCGTCTTGTGAAGCGTTCTTTCGACGACGGTCCTTCTTCTGATGAAGATTTATGTCCGTGTCTTGTGAAGCGTTCTTTCGACGTTGATCCTTCTTTCAATGTAGATTCTCCTTCTCTTGTAAAATCACCCTTTGATGTTGATCCCTCTTCCGACGAGGATTTATGTCCGTGTCTTGTAAAATGATCTTTAGATGTTGATCCTTCTTCCGATGAGGATTTATGAACGTGTCTTGTGAAGTGATCGTTCGTCGTTGATCCTTCTTCTGACGAAGATTTATGTCCTTGTTTTGTGAAGTGTTCTTTCGACGTTGGTCCTTCTTCCGATGAAGATTTAGGTCCGTGTCTTGTGAAGCGTTCTTTCGAAGATGGTCCTTCTTCCGACGTGGATTTATGGCCGTGTTTTGTGGAGTGATCTTTCGACGTAGATCCTTCTTCCGATGAAGATTTATGTCCGCGTCTTGTGAAGTGTTCTTTCGACGACGGTCCTTCTTCTGATGATGATTTATGTCCGTGTCGTGTGAAGCGTTCTTTCGACGTTGGTCCTTCTTCCGATGAAGATTTAGGTCCGCGTTTTGTGAAGCGTTCCCTCGACGATGGACCTTCTTCTGATGAAGATTTATGTCCGTGTCTTGTGAAGCGTTCTTTCGAAGTAGATCCTTCTTTCAATGTAGATTCTCCTTCTCTTGTAAAATCACCCTTTGATGTTGATCCCTCTTCCGACGAGGATTTATGTCCGTGTTTTGTGAAGTGTTCTTTCGACGGCCCTTCTTCCGATGAAGATTTAGGTCCGTGTCTTGTGAAGCGTTCCTTCGACGATGGTCCTTCTTCCGAAGAGGATTTATGACCGTGTTTTGTGAAGTGATCTTTCGACGTTGATCCCTCTTCCGACGAGGATTTATGACCGTGTCTTGTGAAGTGTTCTTTCGACGTTGGTCCTTCTTCCGATGAAGATTTACGTCCCCGTTTTGTGAAGTGTTCTTTTGATGTTAGTCCTTCTTCCGATGAAGATTTATGACCATGTCTTGTAAAGCGTTCTTTTGACGTTGATCCTTCTTCCGATGAAGATTTATGTCCGCGTCTTGTGAAGCGTTCTTTCGACGACGGTCCTTCTTCTGATGAAGATTTATGTCCGTGTCTTGTGAAGCGTTCTTTCGACGTAGATCCTTCTTTCAATGTAGATTCTCCTTCTCTTGTAAAATCACCCTTTGATGTTGATCCCTCTTCCGACGAGGATTTATGTCCGTGTTTTGTGAAGTGTTCTTTCGACGGCCCTTCTTCCGATGAAGATTTAGGTCCGTGTCTTGTGAAGCGTTCCTTCGACGATGGTCCTTCTTCCGAAGAGGATTTATGACCGTGTTTTGTGAAGTGATCTTTCGACGTTGATCCCTCTTCCGACGAGGATTTATGTCCGTGTCTTGTGAAGCGTTCTTTCGACGTTGATCCTTCTTCCGATGAAGATTTATGTCCGCGTCTTGTGAAGCGTTCTTTCGACGACGGTCCTTCTTCTGATGAAGATTTATGTCCGTGTCTTGTAAAGCGTTCTTTCGACGTAGATCCTTCTTTCAATGTAGATTCTCCTTCTCTTGTAAAATCACCCTTTGATGTTGATCCCTCTTCCGACGAGGATTTATGTCCGTGTTTTGTGAAGTGTTCTTTCGACGGCCCTTCTTCCGATGAAGATTTAGTTCCGTGTCTTGTGAAGCGTTCCTTCGACGATGGTCCTTCTTCCGAAGAGGATTTATGACCGTGTTTTGTGAAGTGATCTTTCGACGTTGATCCCTCTTCCGACGAGGATCTATGACCGTGTCTTGTGAAGTGTTCTTTCGACGTTGGTCCTTCTTCCGATGAAGATTTACGTCCGCGTTTTGTGAAGTGGTCTTTCGACGTTGATCCTTCTTCCGATGAAGATTTATGTCCTTGTTTTGTGAAGTGTTCTTTCGACGTTGATCCTTCTTCCGATGAAGATTTATGTCCGCGTCTTGTGAAGCGTTCTTTCGACGACGGTCCTTCTTCTGATGAAGATTTATGTCCGTGTCTTGTGAAGCGTTCTTTCGACGTTGATCCTTCTTTCAATGTAGATTCTCCTTCTCTTGTAAAATCACCCTTTGATGTTGATCCCTCTTCCGACGAGGATTTATGTCCGTGTCTTGTAAAATGATCTTTCGATGTTGATCCTTCTTCCGATGAGGATTTACGACCGTGTCTTGAAAAGTGATCTTTCGTCGTTGATCCTTCTTCTGACGAAGATTTATGTCCGTGTTTTGTGAAGTGATCTTTCGACGTTGATCCCTCTTCCGACGAGGATTTATGTCCGTGTCTTGTGAAGCGTTCTTTCGACGTTGATCCTTCTTCGGATGAAGATTTATGTCCGCGTCTTGTGAAGCGTTCTTTCGACGACAGGCCTTCTTCTGATGAAGATTTATGTCCGTGTCTTGTGAAGCGTTCTTTCGACGTAGATCCTTCTTTCAATGTAGATTCTCCTTCTCTTGTAAAATCACCCTTTGATGTTGATCCCTCTTCCGACGAGGATTTATGTCCGTGTTTTGTGAAGTGTTCTTTCGACGGCCCTTCTTCCGATGATGATTTAGGTCCGTGTCTTGTGAAGCGTTCCTTCGACGATGGTCCTTCTTCCGAAGAGGATTTATGACCGTGTTTTGTGAAGTGATCTTTCGACGTTGATCCCTCTTCCGACGAGGATTTATGACCTTGTTTTGTTAAGTGTTCTTTCGACGTTGGTCCTTCTTCCGATGAAGATCTATGTCCGTGTCTTGTGTAGCGTTCTTTCGACGACGGTTCTTCTTCTGATGAAGATCTATGTGCGTGTCTTGTGAAGCGTTCTTTCGACGACGGTCCTTTTTCTGATGAAGATTTATGTCCGTGTCTTGTAAAGTGTTCTTTCGACGTTGGTCCTACTGCCGATGAAGATCTATGGCCGTGCCTTGTGTAGTGTTCTTTCGACTTTGGTCCTTTTTCCGATGAAGATCTATGGCCGTGTCTTGTGAAGCGTTCTTTTGACGACGGTCCTTCTTCTGATGAAGATTTATGTCCCTGTCTTGTGAAGTGTTCATCCGAACCCGAATCTTCTTCCGACGAAGATCTATATGCGTGTCTCGTAAAGCGGTCCCTTGATGTTGTTTCTTCTTCCGACGAAGATGTTGTGGTTTCTTCTGTCGTCGTAGATTCCTCTGTTGTTGTAGTTTCTTCTGTTGTTGTGGTTTCTTCAGTTGTTGTGGTTTCTTCTGTCGTCGTGGATTCTTCGGTTGTTGTGGTTTCTTCAGTTGTTGTTGTTGTTTCTTCTGTCGTCGTGGATTCTTCTGTTGTTGTGGTTTCTTCTGTTGTTGTGGTTTCTTCTGTTGTTGTGGTTTCTTCTGTGGTTGTGGTTTCTTCTGTCGTCGTAGATTCCTCTGTTGTTGTAGTTTCTTCTGTTGTTGTGGTTTCTTCAGTTGTTGTGGTTTCTTCTGTCGTCGTGGATTCTTCAGTTGTTGTTGTTGTTTCTTCTGTCGTTGTAGATTGCTCTGTTGTTGTGGTTTCTTCTGTTGTCGTAGATTCCTCTGTTGTTGTAGTTTCTTCTGTTGTTGTGGTTTCTTCAGTTGTTGATGTTGTTTCTTCTGTCGTCGTGGATTCTTCTGTTGTTGTGGATCCTTCTGTTGTCGTGGTTTCTTCTGTTGTTGTGGTTTCTTCTGTCGTCGTAGATTCCTCTGTTGTTGTAGTTTCTTCTGTTGTAGTGGTTTCTTCAGTTGTTGTGGTTTCTTCAGTTGTTGTGGACTCTTCTGTTGTCGTGGATTCTTCTGTTGTAGTGGTTTCTTCAGTTGTTGTTGTTTCTTCTGTCGTCGTGGATTCTTCTGTTGTTGTAGATCTTTCTGTTGTCGTGGTTTCTTCTGTTGTTGTGGTTTCTTCTGTCGTCGTAGATTCCTCTGTTGTTGTAGTTTCTTCTGTTGTTGTGGTTTCTTCAGTTGTTGTGGTTTCTTCTGTCGTCGTGGATTCTTCGGTTGTAGTGGTTTCTTCAGTTGTTGTTGTTTCTTCTGTCGTCGTGGATTCTTCTGTTGTTGTGGATCCTTCTGTTGTCGTGGTTTCTTCTGACGTCGTGGATTCTTCAGTTGTTGTGGTTTCTTCTGTTGTTGTGGTTTCTTCAGTTGTTGTGGTTTCTTCTGTCGTTGTGGTTTCTTCTGTGGTTGTGGTTTCTTCTGTTGTTGTTGTTTCTTCTGTTGTTGTGGATTCTTCTGTTGTCGTGGTTTCTTCTGTCGTCGTGGATTCTTCAGTGGTTGTCGTATCTTCTGTGGTTGTGGTTTCTTCTGTTGTTGTGGTTTCTTCTGTGGTTGTGGTTTCTTCTGTTGTTGTGGTTTCTTCTGTCGTCGTAGATTCCCCTGTTGATGTGGTTTCTTCTGTGGTCGTGGATTCTTCTGTTGTCGTGGTTTCTTCTGTCGTCGTAGATTCCTCTGTCGTCGTGGATTCTTCTGTTGTCGTGGTTTCTTCTGTTGTTGTGGTTTCTTCAGTTGTTGTGGTTTCTTCTGTCGTTGTGGTTTCTTCTGTGGTTGTGGTTTCTTCTGTTGTTGTGGTTTCTTCTGTTGTTGTGGTTTCTTCTGTCGTCGTAGATTCCTCTGTCGTCGTGGATTCTTCTGTTGTCGTGGTTTCTTCTGTGGTTGTGGTTTCTTCAGTAGTCGTTGTTTCTTCTGTTGTTGTTGTTTCTTCTGAGGTTGTGGTTTCTTCTGTTGTCGTGGTTTCTTCAGTTGTTGTGGTTTCTTCAGTTGTTGTGGTTTCTTCGGTTGTTGTGGTTTCTTCTGTTGTCGTGGTTTCTTTTGTGGTTGTTGTTTCTTCAGTTGTTGTGGTTTCTTCTGTTGTTGTTGTTTCTTCTGTGGTTGTGGTTTCTTCTGTCGTCGTGGTTTCTTCTGTTGTTGTGGTTTCTTCTGTGGTTGTGGTTTCTTCTGTCGTCGTGGTTTCTTCTGTTGTTGTGGTTTCTTCTGTTGTCGTGGTTTCTTCTGTTGTTGTGGTTTCTTCAGTTGTTGTGGACTCTTCTGTTGTCGTGGATTCTTCTGTTGTAGTGGTTTCTTCAGTTGTTGTTGTTTCTTCTGTCGTTGTGGATTCTTCTGTTGTTGTGGTTTCGTCTGTCGTCGTGGATTCTTCTGTTGTCGTGGTTTCTTCTGTTGTTGTGGTTTCTTCTGTCGTCGTGGATTCTTCTGTTGTTGTGGTTTCTTCAGTTGTTGTTGTTTCTTCAGTTGTTGTGGACTCTTCTGTTGTCGTGGATTCTTCTGTTGTAGTGGTTTCTTCAGTTGTTGTTGTTTCTTCTGTCGTCGTGGATTCTTCTGTTGTTGTGGTTTCGTCTGTCGTCGTGGATTCTTCTGTTGTCGTGGTTTCTTCTGTTGTTGTGGTTTCTTCTGTCGTCGTGGATTCTTCTGTTGTTGTGGTTTCTTCAGTTGTTGTGGTTTCTTCAGTTGTTGTGGACTCTTCTGTTGTCGTGGATTCTTCTGTTGTTGTGGTTTCTTCAGTTGTTGTGGTTTCTTCTGTCGTCGTGGATTCTTCTGTTGTTGTGGTTTCTTCTGTTGTTGTGGTTTCATCTGTTGTCGTGGATTCTTCTGTTGTTGTGGTTTCTTCTGTTGTTGTGGTTTCTTCTGTCGTCGTGGATTCTTCTGTTGTTGTGGTTTCTTCAGTTGTTGTGGTTTCTTCTGTTGTTGTGGTTTCTTCTGTCGTCGTGGTTTCTTCTGTCGTCGTGGTTTCTTCTGATGTTGTGGTTTCTTCAGTTGTTGTGGTTTCTTCTGTCGTCGTGGATTCTTCTGTGGTTGTGGTTTCTTCAGTTGTTGTGGTTTCTTCTGTTGTTGTGGTTTCTTCTGTCGTCGTGGTTTCTTCTGTTGTTGTGGTTTCTTCAGTTGTTGTGGTTTCTTCTGTGGTTGTGGTTTCTTCTGTTGTTGTGGTTTCTTCTGTTGTTGTGGTTTCTTCTGTCGTCGTGGATTCTTCTGTTGTTGTGGTTTCTTCTGTTGTTGTGGTTTCTTCTGTTGTTGTGGTTTCTTCTGTTGTTGTGGTTTCTTCTGTCGTCGTGGTTTCTTCTGTCGTCGTGGATTCTTCCGTTGTAGTGCTTTCTTCTGTGGTTGTGGTTTCTTCTGTTGTTGTGGTTTCTTCTGTGGTCGTGGATTCTTCAGTTGTCGTTGTTTCTTCTGTTGTCGTGGTTTCTTCTGTCGTCGTGGTTTCTTCTGTTGTTGTGGTTTCTTCAGTTGTTGTGGTTTCTTCTGTTGTTGTGGTTTCTTCTGTCGTCGTGGTTTCTTCTGATGTTGTGGTTTCTTCAGTTGTTGTGGTTTCTTCTGTGGTTGTGGTTTCTTCTGTGGTTGTGGTTTCTTCTGTTGTTGTGGTTTCTTCTGTCGTCGTGGTTTCTTCTGTCGTCGTGGATTCTTCTGTTGTTGTGGTTTCTTCAGTTGTTGTGGTTTCTTCTGTTGTTGTGGACTCTTCTGTTGTCGTGGATTCTTCTGTTGTAGTGGTTTCTTCAGTTGTTGTTGTTTCTTCTGTCGTCGTGGTTTCTTCTGTTGTTGTGGTTTCTTCCGTTGTAGTGCTTTCTTCTGTGGTTGTGGTTTCTTCTGTTGTTGTGGTTTCTTCTGTCGTCGTGGTTTCTTCTGTTGTTGTGGTTTCTTCCGTTGTAGTGCTTTCTTCTGTGGTTGTGGTTTCTTCAGTTGTTGTGGTTTCTTCAGTTGTTGTGGACTCTTCTGTTGTCGTGGATTCTTCTGTTGTTGTGGTTTCTTCAGTTGTTGTGGTTTCTTCTGTCGTCGTGGATTCTTCTGTTGTTGTGGTTTCTTCTGTTGTTGTGGTTTCTTCTGTTGTCGTGGATTCTTCTGTTGTTGTGGTTTCTTCTGTTGTTGTGGTTTCTTCTGTCGTCGTGGATTCTT